>OLMO02000301.1:12905160-12917700 GCA_900291935.2 Cassiopea xamachana | reverse complement strand
ATAAAAGTATGCAAAGTCAACTCTACAAAGCTCTATCTGTAGTTGCACCTGGTAATAGTACTTATGATTCCTTTTCATAAGCAAAGCCCTTTCTCTATTGGAAATTCATTATCATGCTCCCAGCAATTTAAACTATCCTTATATTTATAAGGGCATTTAATTTCTAGAACCCCTTTGCCATCACAAGAACATGAAACTATGCCATCTGGTGATGCCCCTAAGTATGGTATTTCAGCATCTATTACCAGTCCACTTTCACACAATTTAAAATTTATGTGCTTTTTGGACTGCTCAAGAATGAACTGTTCACGGGCCTTTGGTTCCATGTCTTTGCCATGCTGTGTATATTTTGAAGTAAAGTCTCCATTATACTGCATTATTCTGCAAATGAGTGATTTGCTATCTCTCATATGAAACACTTGGGAACAGACAGAAGCTGTGATTCTACCTGCTCTGTGCAGCATCCATGCTGGTGACAAGGCTTGACTCTTAGTAAGATCACATAAATTATTATATGACTTTTGAGAATAGCTTTTAGCATAGCTATCATAAATTCTTTTTGAATGGCATGTTAACTCATCTTTGCTCATGTTGATGGCTGTTGGATCAAAAAGACTGGTAAGGGGCTCTGGAATAACATTGTATTCATTTTCTGTGTCACTGTCTGTATCACTTTCATTGTATACATTTTGTTCCAATGCAACAGAACTCTTCATCATTGTTTTTTCCCCTGTCAGTTGTGAGGTGTCCACACTACTGAAAATTGCACTATGAGGATTAATGCAATACAGCTCCTTAAAAGATTCTTTGGAGATACCATGTTGATATAAATTTGGGTCCTCAAAAGAGTAATAAGGACTAAATTCTTTAGCTTTTTGCTCTGTAGGCAAAGAGTTTTTTTTTGGCCTTGCAAAATTGATCAAGGCTGCTGGTGAGGGTTGTACATTTCTTTTTGACTGTTTCCAAGAGCACAGCATACTTGTAGAAGCTGTTGGTTTGTTTAATTCAAAGTGTACAGCAGCTTCAAGCTTAAAAAGGACAGCTGCAACATGACTGCATGCTGATCCTAAACCTGCCATACAGGTGCAATTGCCAGTGAGAACCCAGCCATGATGCTTGTGTAGACACACCCATACTCCATATAACTTTGTTTTAATTCCTTGTCTTTGACTTGGTAGTACCTTTAGAGGTAAAAAGAGATTCATAAAACTGCAGCGAAGTCTAACTAAATACATAATTTATGAAGCAGGATTTCAAAGCCAACAGTATTGTTGATACTAAAAACAACATACAAGACTACTATGCAGGTTAAATTGAAGTAACTCACCTCGGATTTGATGAAGCAAAACTCTGACTTTTCAGATATTCCATTATAGAAACAATCTTGTACGTGACAACACACAAAATAATCATACGCTTGTAAAGATTTGTAGGCCTTTAAAGTGTCTTTCGTAAAAACACTTGGTGTATTTATTAAATAATCATTGACATCTCTCCAAGTAATGCCTGGTAAATCTCTAATGTTATCAGTCCAGCCTGTAAGGGTGTAAGGATCGGGAAGCCTCTCGCCATCACTCAGCGTAAGTTTTGACAAATAATGTTTTCGATCTTTGACATCAAGTGCATTGAAATAATCTGATAATAATCCTTGAGCCATTTCGAATTCAATAAAGGGCTACTAATGGGAGCAAACTTGTATTTCGGCAAATATTTCATAAGCTCTTTTAGGAAGGGCAAGTGTTCCAAAATGTTTTGGATGTTCGAATGCTTTTTGCCCATCGATATGCGCGCGCATGCTGTTTACATAAACACTCATACGTCACACGGCAAGGGGTCTATACCTTGTTACAGGAGCAAATGTGTCGTCATAGTCCTTTCCTTCTTCTTGAGAGTAGCCCTGAGCTACTAATCGGGCTTTATATCGGTCTACAGTCCCGTCGGCATTACGCTTTACCTTGAAAACCATTTGCAGGCAATAACATTCTTATCTTTCGGCCTTTCAACGTCTTTTCTTTCAGCCGAATTGTAGGACTCTGGTTTCGCAAATACACTGCTGTTGATACAGCTTCAGCCCAAAACTGTAAGGGCAATCCAGCATGGTGCAACATAAACCGAACAGTTTCTAATATTGTCCGATTCATCCGCTCAGAGACCCCATTTTGCTGAGGGGTATAAGGGATAGTGGTCTCTCTCTGAATTCGGCGACTTTTACAATACTCTGCGAATTCTTTTGACTCATATTCGCCTCCATTGTCGGATCTTAAGATCTTTGCACTCTGCTCTGTGAGGGTTTCTACTAAACTGAAAAACTCTTTGAATTTATCAAGAACTTCGCTCTTATTCTTGATCATGTAGACGCTTGTATACCTTGAAAAATCGTCAATAAATGTAACAAAGTAGCGTGATCCACCTATTGATTCAACACTCATTGGTCCACAGACATCAGTATGAATGAGTTCCAACAACTGGGTGCTTATGTGATTGTTATTCTTTGGGAATGGAATCCGATGTAACTTGCCGCTTGCACATCCTTCACAATCATCATTCAATACTTCTTCTGGATCAAATTCTAATCCATCAACCATTGACTTATTTTTCAACAGTTTTAGGTTGTTATACCCCAAATGACCATATCGAAAATGCCACTTTTGTACAGAGCTTGCATTGCTATTGCTTAAGTAAAGGTACGATTTGTGAATCGGTTCCGTATTTAGCTTAAATAGTTTGCCATACTTATAACCGATGCTGTAGTGTTTGTCTTTAACAATTAGTTCGCATAACTTTCCTTTGAATTGTACGCTAGCACCTTTTTCTATCATTGCTGGCAAGGATAACAGCTTATTTTGAAGCTTTGGTACATACAAGACATCCTTTAAAAGCAAGTCCACTTTTTCTGCTCCATCATACACAGAAAGATGGATGTTCCCTTTGCCATAAGCCATTAATACGCTGTTGTCAGCTAATTTTATTTTCAATGGATCTTTAAATATGATTAAGTTATGCAGACCTTTCTTGTCAAACGTCATGTGTTGAGACGCGCCTGAATCAATCCACCATTCATCATACTGTGCTAAATCATGATCAATAACCAACGCAATCTCTGGATTATCATCATCATCAGAATTGTGGATACTCTCAATTCTATGTGCTTCTGCTTGATTTTGACGCTGTTTTTCATCCAATTTTCTCTTAAAGCAATCTTTAGCGAAATGACCCTTTCTTTTACAATAATAAAATTTGAATTTCTTTACGTCACTGAATACCTTTTGCTCTGTTGCTTTCTTGCTGAGTAATGCATCCTGGGATATATCACTTCCGACTTTCATCGCACTTCCCCTTTGCATCTTTTCGTACTCATGAAGCAATCTGTCACGCACATAATCCCAAGTCAGTTTTTCCTCCGCTATAGTTTCCAGTGCTGTGATCAAAAAATTGTAATCTTCAGGAAGACTGCTAATAAGTATAATTACCAAATCCTTCTCTGCTACTGCACTCCCACTGTTTCCAAATGCTCTGAAAGGGTTTTCACGTAGTTAATATCGTCTATCATTTGTGTTCCTTTTTCCATGCGTGCAGCGTAGTCTTCTTCTATAGAAAATCTTTCGGGACAATGACTTCTCCTCAAAGTGTTTTTCCAGGTTATCCCATGCTTCTTTCGCATTTTGGGCTGATCTTACGTAAATCTGCAAATTTGTAGCCACAGACAAACAAACCGTAGCGAGTGCAAGGTTTTCCCGTTTCTTAAATTTCCTTTAAACATCTGCTGCAGCATCAACAGGGAGGGTGTCTGCACCAGTAACGATCTCCCAAAGATCCTTTCCAATTAAGCACATTTTCATCTGGAATTTCCAGTGATGGTAGTTATCTCCGGTTAGCTTTTCCACTTTAAAACCAACGTCGTCAGTAGCCATCGTGGTATTTAAACGAAAACCACCACGAAATACATACAAATACTGCGACTTTCCAGTTCTAATGCATCAGCAACGACTCAAATGAAATACCAACATTAATGACAACATTCAGACGAAATACCAACGTGTCCTGGGCCCATAACCTAATAAACTTGTAAGAAAAACTCAATAGAAACACCTTTTGCCAGAACAGAACACGAATTGAATAACAAAACAACATAACAGAGTAAATATCTCCAAACACAGTGGCAGCTTAATCCAAACAATGTAGCGCAGTTTGCTAACAGCGATAAGTAGCATTCATGTAAATATATCGAAATGAGTCATAATTTCAAGTCTCTAACAGTTAGGTACCCAACCTTTTGAATATATATTTTGCAAAGTCTACAGCTGCAGTTCTCGCCCTTCCAGCATTTAATATGGCTTTTGAAAATAGAGAGTGTGTTTGCTTCTTTAATTATATTTGGTAAAGTCGACCAAAGTCTATTTCCAAGGAAGGATATAGTCTCAATTCCGTATGTTGCTGTATACACTTTTGGAAGCTGCAAGTCGTTACCGTGCCTTAAAGGTTAACCAGTATTCCGTTCAGCGAAAATATCCTTCATGGAAGGAGGACTTAAGTCAGATTTGTTTTATAGATTTCAGTCATAAGCAACTGAAGATTCTTTACGTGGAACTTCTTAGGGTAGTTAAGCCTCTGTACATTGCAGACTCACCAGGGCTCTGAAGGAATTTAGCTTGTGGTAGCAAAGCTAAATAGTGATTTGGTAAATATATTCCCAATTTGCAAACTGATTGGATAGTACTTTCTTCTGCGTCCGCAAAAGACATCTGGTATCATAGAGGTGGTAATTCTGAGAAAAAGAGTTAAATAAGCAGCTATGGAGCTTCAATTGTTTTTGTCAAAAAGGAGTAAATACTAATGACTGCTTTTGGTAATTCCCGCTTTAATTCAGCCAGCTATTCAGGATTGAAATCTGACCAGTGCTCAAGGAAGATAAATATGTTGGTATAAGGAAGATAAATGCTTGGCGAATAAAAAAGCCAGTTATATCACCAAAGATAGTCGAATTTCGTAATATGAGAAAATATGATAAGTCTCTATTCCAAGAAGACCTGAAACAAATAGATTGGAAAACCATCCTGAATACTTATACTAATGATCCATCGGGTATGGCGAACACATTTCAGGAAATATTTAGCTCTGTCCTAAATGCACATGCTCCAATTGAAAAGCAAAGGGTTAAAACTGAGTTTGCTCCTTGGCTTACCCCTAATATTAGGAAGGCAATGGAGACACGAGATAAGCTCAAAAGAATAGCTACTCGTATTCCTGAAATGTGGTCCTCATATGCCAAACAAAGAAATAGAGTAACTAAGGTAATAAGAAATGCTATCCAGGATCAGTATAAAGAAATAGTCGAAAACAGTAAGGGGGATCCTAAAAAGATGTGGAGAACTATTAACAAAGTCCTTAACAAAGATATGCAATCTACAATAATTAAGGTGGGAAAGTCCTGACAAAGGATTCGGATATGTTTGAAGCATTAAATCATCATTTTGTTTCTGTTGGAACAAACTTGGCTAAAAAAATAACCTCAAAGCCAGATGATGATAGCTTGAAGTATGTCGTCTCTGTGAATAATAAAGTGACTTTGAATACAATTAATACGAAATATGTTTTAGATGCTATCGGGTGGTTAAAGAATGGAAAAGCTTCAAGCCCAGATAAAGTTACCATAAAGCTGGCAAAAGATGCTGCGAAATTTATTGCCTACCCCATTATGTGCATCTTCAACTCCTCAACAAAGAATGGGATTTTTCCTGATGTATGGAAAACAGCAAGTGTTACCCCGATTCATAAGTAAGGAATTCATAAGTAAGGATCTAAGTCAGACTTAAATAATTATAGGCCTATTTCAGTTATATCAGCAATTCGTTAGGATGTTAGAACGACTGGTACATGACCAAGTATCCGAGTTTCTTACCGTCAACAATATTCTGACGAGCAGTCAAGCTGCTTTTCGTAAACTAAACTCCACAACAACATCCTTGATATTCATCACTGATCACTGGCATGAAAATATGGATAACAACAAAATGAACCTTGCCATATTTCTAGATTTAAGAAAAGCTTTCGACAGTGTAAATCATAGCATACTTATAAAAAAGCTCAACTCTAATGCTATTGCAGACCGAACAGGTGGTTGGTTTGAATTTTAGCTATCAAACAGAACCCAGTTTTGTACTTTGAGTGGGAACAAGTCAAACCAAAGGAAAGTCACATGCGGTATACCTCAGGGATCTTGCTTGGGGCTCCTTCTATTTATGATTTACTGTAATGACTTTGAAAATAGCCTTCAATATTCAAAAGACATCTAGGCAGATGACATAAATCTATGCAGATGACACAAATGTAACAATTGCATCTGATG
Source organism: Cassiopea xamachana (assembly GCA_900291935.2). Classification (NCBI taxonomy): domain Eukaryota; kingdom Metazoa; phylum Cnidaria; class Scyphozoa; order Rhizostomeae; family Cassiopeidae; genus Cassiopea; species Cassiopea xamachana. The sequence continues at coordinate 12,911,354 of OLMO02000301.1, read as the reverse complement.
ACATACAGAGAATGATAGATAATGCAAGTCAGGAGATGCTAAATCTCTTTGAGTGGATGAGAATTAATAAACTCAGTTCCAACCCTCAAAAACCAAATTTATGATTATAGGACGTCCACTCAAAGCCAAGCACCCTAGCCTCCTTGAGAGCCTGGTGTTTAACAACCATAACATAAAAAGAGTAACGCAAACAAAGTCCCTAGGATTGATTGTTGATGAAAACCTTTTGTGGGAAACACAATTCAACAGTACAGGAGACAAAATTAACTCTGGTGGTTTGGACCTTAAAGAGATTGAAAAATATACTACCTCAGTCACAACTTTCCATTGTCTATTATGCATTAGTTGAAAGTCAATTACGCTTTGGTGATGTTGTTTGGGGTAGATTGTCGAGAACACAACTGGCTGCCCTTCAGAGACTATAAACACGGGCTCTCAAAATAATCAGGTACGCCAAAGTTAAAGATACTTGGTCATGTCCTGGGATGAATGTAGAAAACATAATTTGCTTTGATAGGAATGCTATGACCTATAAAAATCATACACAAACTTTTCCCAAATAGCTTCATAGAAAAGTATAAACCAAGGTCTAGTTTCTCATCCTACATTACAAGAAATAGCCAAAATCTCCAAATCCCTAAACATAGGACTGAGCGATATAAAAAAGCTTTCATTACTCAGCTCTTAAGGAATGGAATAATACGCCTAGAGACATACATGAGTTGCCAACAATAAATACATTAAAAAGGTAACTGAAATTGTATATGAAGAGCAAGACATAACTACACACAACCCCCTGGAAGAACAGCTCTACGCTAAATTGGTTTTGTTTTTATTGTTCAATGTTAATAGCTACTTTTCTTTATGTATAACTTAGTTCGCAGATTTTTTTTCTTTATTTCTGTAATTATGCTGAAGGCTTTTGTGTATAAAACTTGAATATGAATAAAACTTGAATGTGAAGCCCTGGTAGCCCCGGTCTAGATCCGCCACTGTCTACTTTTACCATATTTTGTTGAGCATCTACCCTCCGTTTCGCAACGGAAAGAGGATTACTTGGACGTTATTTGGCTAGGCCTCCCCTGTTGACCATCGTATTTCCGCTATCATTCGAGCTAGGAATTTGAATACTTTTGGTTTTATTCAACTTAGAAGGTGATCATTAATTATGTCCGGGTAGGGAGCTGAAGAGAAAGTGGCGGGGCAACTGAAAAAGTCAGTTGTATTTGGTGGTGGTAGCGAAGTAACTTTTAAAAACAGAGGTGGTGTAAGCAAACCACACTTGAGCATAAGTACGAAGTCAAAAATGTGAATTATAAAGCAAAGTGGCACCATATCATCTTATAAAGCAATATGCCTGTAACACAAGTAATTGGAACATATTAGGTATTTTTATAGTATGTTTCATATAAAGCTGTCTGCTTATCTGGTGGGGACAATTTTAGGTTGCAGTTTCTCCCAAGAAAGCAGAATATATGGAAAATAACAAAAACTACTCTAGTTCTAGGAGGCTTGGGGGCGGAATTGACCAGTGAAGTATCGCCTCCTAGACTTTTGACTACTTTAATGCCATGAATATTATGAAAAGAAGTCTAACATGATATGTATTACTTTTTATTTTACACCTGTAATATCTTTTAATTTTTTAAGCCAGTGGGCCTTAATTAGCAGTAATGTTGCTATTTTAATTTCTTTTGCCTACTATAAATAAATTGTTGATTGATTGAGTGATTGATTGAGTGATTGAAGTCTGTGGAATACCTATGATTCTAACTGTGAAAAAAACTAGTGGCAGAAACGACAGCGAATGAAATTTTTGAACATCTTATCAAGGCGAATCAAAGTACAATGCATATCTGATATTAGACAAAAAGCTCTACGAGTACATCATAAATGCTAAGGGCCCAGTCATTTATAATTCTGGGAGACGGGACGGGTTAGACTTGATAAACTGCTAAACAGTTTTGTACCCTTCTATTTTCTTCGAGAAACTTTCAAACCCCCATTCAGAAATGAATATAAGATTATACAACAATGCTCGGAAAACTCCCAATTTATTTCAACCCTTTTGATCATAAATTTTCAAGAAATTTTCTAGCCCCCTCCCGATTATCATAAACAATATATTGATTACATAACCTTNTTAGTTTTCTTGACCCGAAAGCTACTGCTAGAGCGCCTATTTTCTATTTACTACCCAAAATACACAAGCCTGGTACTCCAGGTAGACCAATTATATCAGGGTGTAAATCACCCACAGCTAATTTGTCATCATATATAGATTTTTATCTAAAACCTATCGTTAAACAACTACCATCCTATATCCAGGATACAACACATTTCCTACGTACACTTCGGAGTGTTGATGGTACAATACCACAGATCTCGATTTTAGTGACGTTTGATGTTACGTCACTTTACGTAAACATCCCTTATGATGAGGGAATCACCTGTTGTTCAACTGCCCTTCAAGCATTCTACAGACAGTATCTCCCTTTACCATTGAAATACATGTTGCAACTCATTACCTTTATCCTCAAGACAAATTATTTTAAATTCAAGGACACCTTCTACCTTCAGACACACGGTACTGCCATGGGGTCTCCGTTTGCCCCCAACTATGCCAATATCTTTATGGACTACATTGAAGGATAAATCCTGGACTCTGCACCAGATAACAAAAAGCCAATTTTATGGTTACGTTTCATTGATGATATCTTTGCCATTTGGACTTATAGTCATGACTGCCTCCACCAATGTTTTGAACATATGAATGCCATACACCTTACTATAAAATTTNTGAGATGCCACATTCTAGGGATAGGATACCGTTTTCAGATACACCTTTAATCCTTAACAATAACGGTGGGTTTCAAACCACTCTATTTAAGAAACCAACAGGTGTCTCTCCACTACTCCATGCAAGTTCGTTCCATCCTAATAGTTGCAAAAAGGGCGTTATCTATAGTCAGGCTCCCAGATATCGCCGGATTATTTCTAATGATGATGATTTTGCTCACCATTTAGAGTATCTATAGGCCATACTCATTAAACGTGGTTATTATATTGGTCTTATTAGTGAAATCTTTGCTAAGGTACGTTCACTATCACGTAACAACTTATTACAATGCCATCATCACTCCCCTACGATTAAATTACCCTTTGTTGTTCCCTACAATTCAAATACGTCCCAAATTGGTAAAACACCACACGGTCACTAGCACTTTATCCAGGAGGATGATGAACTACAGGATTTATTCTCCACCCATATGAAACTCATTTAGAAGTGAAGCGGCCAAATGCTATTTGATCTGAACGCATGCGCAGTGCGATAGCAAAATTTAAAATGGCTGCACGCAGAAGTACACGAGAAAGAAGAAGGCCACATTATTTTTACATTGAGCATCACATCCAAAAGCGAAAGGAAAGAAAGACATACGTTGATAAAAATTATTATGACATTGAAATCAAAGAAGTCGATGCTAAGAACAATCGCATGAAAATTCATTTCAAAGGTTACGACGAAAAGTACGACGAGTGGAGAGACCTAGATTCAGACGACACGGAAAACTTTCCAGTGGTTCACTTTCACCGAGTTTTGAATGGCGATGGAGGGTCCTTAGCCGAAAGATTTTTTTTAGTTTTAGAAAGGCTGAGGCTTGAGATTAAGCGAAATTTAAAATCTGGTCGAAAAGATGATCCAAATGTCCGCATAACATTGGAAATACAAGCAGATGTTTTTAATATGCTGGTTGAGAAGCACTCATGGAAAAAAGTTAAAGAAAAGGGACGCATTTCCTATGACTTGGACTCCATTGTCAGCTTGGACCATTTACTTGGAGAACGCTGGTCAAGTAGAGTGAGTAATGTGCAAGGTGATTTTGACTATGTATGTGAAAAGACTGCACGAGTTTGGTTGATGCAGAGGCAGCCGCTTTCTGATTGTAACGTTATAGGTGGTCGTTTTTTCCCTGTGAAATATGAACAGTTACCATTATTGGTTTTTACTTTTGTACGTGGTAGAGGAAACTCAAGGGTTTACAAAGAACTTTATGGGTTGTAGACAATTGTAGCAATAATTGGCCGTAGAAATTATTAGTTTTTTACCACTTACTAATACAAAAATTCTTTGTGTAAATTGCCTAGGAAGAAGTTATTTACAAAATTTTTTGGCTAATCCATTTTACATGGCCCAAAGAGATGGTTTCTGAAGTCCTTCAGCTAAGCCCTTTGGTAACAAATAGCAATTCATCAGACTTTAATCTTTTCAACAAAAGTATGATTTTGATTGTTTTGCTTTAACCTTTGATTGCATTCTACCATATCTTGCAAAGCTCCACAGCTGGAAAATAATAATGAGAAATAATTTTTCCAGTTAATAAAATATCTTTTGCTTACAATATCTTAAACATCTGCTTCAATCCTGCTTTTTTCACTGTTAAATGATGCAAGCAAAACATTTTTAACAATTTGCATAACAAGGAAATGTGTTTATCTTTGTGTGAAAAATGGGATTCAAAGGAGACTAGAGTAATGGCAACATTGCCCCCTTTTTGAATGTGTAATGCTCCCCATAGGAGCTGCATTCCTGTAGATTTTTCCTTGGGTAGTTACAAATTTCCAATCACTGAATTCAACTACAGAATAGTCTTAGATCACCTCATGATATCAAGTACATGTCACCATGACCAAACATTGTAGCACTTTTCTTGATTGTACCCAGTTTGACTGGAGTTGGCTTGGGAAGAGTATATACAATTCAATACACATTTGTTCTTCTGGAAAGTCTTTAAATACAGGATTCCCATGCCTCCAAAAAATCCCAAAATATCCTAGGAAAAGAGAAATATCCTAAAAAATCCTTCATAACTCTAAAATTCTGGGAATGATTTCCTTTTCTCCAAGATTTATTCCAAATTTTTCAGAAGTTAAACTTTTTTCAGCAGTTATGTTTTTTAATACATTATTTTGTGATACTAAAAAGTTTAAAAGGTTTATCGTACTAACAATAGTCCAATCATTAATTCTCTCTAGTTCTACTGTGAGTATTTCTCTGCAATCTGGAAGGCCTCCTAAAAAATGGGCAAAGCAATCTTTTAAATTCTCCTACATGTCCTTAAACAAGTCATGAAAAATGAGTGGGAACCCTAAAATAGTAAGAAAAAAATTTAAATTAAAGGGAGTTCATTAACTAAAAGTTCAAAGTTCTTGGCATGATGTTTGCCTCCAATCTTTTTTAAATGAGCACAGCAAATGGCAGAACTACAAAGTGAACACTTATCAGTGCATGTTTTAATGCTATGCCCAATTGCATTGCAGTTTCTGCAATGCATTTGGGGTGGCGTGAATCCCCTTGACCCCCTCCCTGAATTATATGCCACTGATATTGGATTTACAATACAGCTCATACTATTTATCATAGTGTCTACCTTGCTTGCATATATGTTAGATCTAGGATAAAATATGAAGGCTGAGGTAAAATAGATACAGTGTTGCTTGGAGGAAAACAATTTACTTGAAACTGTTAAATATGCATTCACCATACGAAGATGGGTAGCTAGAAGAGTCCTAGCTTGCAAGGCATTCCTGAATTTTTTTTATTTCTCTACTGCTCCAATTTTAACTCAAGCCTTATCTCACCGCGCAGTTGATCCTCAAACAGAAAAATTATCAATGAACGTTGTAAAATAGCTTACTCATTGATTCCATGGACAAAACTTGGACATTTCTTTTGCCTAAAACTTTCATTGCGATCGCTATGATCATCTCCACCAGTCGAACTGCCAGGCCTTGGTGACGATCCATCGAAGTTTTCCTCGTTTGTCATGCCCATTACCAATAAAGTCGAAATCAGTAGGCCCAACAAGAGGCGAGCGAACACAAACGGGAATGAAAACAACATACTATGAGAAAGCACGTGAAAAGCCTATTTGAAACTTAACTCTTCCCTCACAAGTTAGGTACCTTTCTCACGCTGAAAGAATGGAGATTCTGAATCTAGTCCTGGAGCTGTAAAAAGCGAGGCTCCTATTGAAATATCCCTCTAAAAGAGGCGAGCCTTGGTCCGCAAAACAGTCTATACGGTCAAATCTCTTATATCAGGGGTAGAACCATAGAAATAATAGGACTAGAATGCGAGGTCTATTGTTCTCACAATCACGGGATAGTTAATATGTGCGGAGGTAATATGGCGG
>OLMO02000301.1:12886869-12903845 GCA_900291935.2 Cassiopea xamachana | reverse complement strand
AATTCATGCATGCAAGTGGGGGCACTTCTTGTCTTTCCAAGGCTAATTTGAAGATATGCACGCGCAGCGGGCATTATATAACAGCTTCTTTTGACATCTATAGGAATAATGCGGGCCTTTAAAAAAGTAGCACGTGACTTTGGCGTTCTTGCCTTCGCCATTTGCTACGAAGGACTGAGTTGTATCAGGAGGCAACCTTTGAGATTGTGTCGTTCCTGCCCTTTCTGAAGCTGCAATTGTGGAACTAATTTCACTTGCATGTAGCTCATGCTCACTAATTTCACGTATTTCGTTTCTAACATTTCTTGGAAACCGCAGCTAAAGTATAAATTGTAAGAGAAGAGCCACGACGAAAAACATCTTTCCTCTTTATATATTCCACTATTTCAAAATTCCAATAATTGCTAAAATTAGGCCTAAGCCAGTAGACATATACGGTTTAGTGACATAGACGATCGTGTAAGTCAACATCGTCCATGTCACTAAACCGTATATGTCTACTGGCTTAGGCCTAATTTTAGCAATTATTGGAATGGCGAAGTAGTGGAATATATAAAGAGGAAAGATGTTTTTCGTCGTGGCTCTTCTCTTACAATTTATATTTCGTTTCTATCCCAATTACTCAATTACTGTCGTTGGTTTTTCTAGCAACTGGCCAGGTTATGTCCATTGGCATTTTTTATATAAGTACTTACTTACTTACTTACTTACTAACCGTTATGCCTCCTGGCACATAGGACAGCAACAAAATTTCTCCACTCGCCGCGGTCTTCAGCCAGCCGACTCAGTTGTACCCAAGTCTTTCCTCCGCTCCACATTTCCGCTTCCACCGTTCTCCGTCATGTAGTCTTCGGTCTCCCCCGGTGCCGCTTGTCCTCAGGTGATATCAGTACTGGTATAAGTGATATGATATGATCAGGGCCGTGGCTAGAGATGGAAGGGTGGGGGGTGTTGCTATTAATTTTGCCGACAGAAGGGCGTGGTTTTGGGTGTGTCTTTTTCTTGATTCTCTTTCTTTTCTTACAGCCACTCCCAGTTCTAGCGCTCATCGTGGTACACTGAACCCATTTCATGTGGTCAAAAGGAACGTATGCTCGCTTATATTTAGCTATTTCCGATCGTTATGGATATTGTTAATTATGCTTTAAAAACCCATCAGAAATAAAAAGTAAAGTGAGGTGATGAAAGCTCTGAGGTTACATTTCCTGATGAGAGAGCACATTGTTCTGTAAAGCTTAAGTCAGGGAATGTTATTGAGAAATCAATTTTAGCTATCGTCTTCTTCCGACAATATTGATTTTCTGAAAATTGCCGACAACACCTTAATTCTTAGTAACTTTGCCGACAAGCTCGACGCCTGGGGGGTGTTACACCCCCCACACCCCAATGTAGCCACGGCCCTGGATATGATATGATATGCAATGATATGATAATTTATTATTTATACACGATTCTACCCTTCAGCTTTTTTATTTTACATCATAATACAAAAAATTCCAAGTCGGTAATATTTGCAATAGTCTAAATGCATAGAAATAAAAAGAGTGGTAACTAAAATTATATCCTAGGACGCTGTTCTTCCAGGGGGTCGTGTTTTTAAATGGCCAAGCATATATTTAATAATCTCTTTTTAAAGTGACTAATAGTTGGGAGCTCCCTAATATCCGTTGGAATTGTATTCCAGATTTTTACAGTAGAGTATTGATAGCTCTTTTTCGCATGTTCAGTGTTAAGCCTGGGTTCCATAACTTTCTGGTGGTGTTCCAAGCGATTCCACACCCCGTACATGAATGGTCGCATTGTCAAATATCTTTCTCAGTTAATTGGTATCTTCGTTCGGGCAGTTTTGAAGTTGAAGAAGGGCTTGCACGTGGGCGTTTATGATTTGCTGCCTATTTCCAAGCCTTGTTTTGAGAATTTTTATAGCGTTTTCGTAGTTTTCTGCGTGCAAGTTCAAACCTGCGACTGCACAAAACGCCTTTCCCGCCAACAGACTAAAGAGGTAGTTTAACTTGTTTACATCAAATACAGTTGGGTTGTTGTGAACGGCACTCTCGAAGGCTTGCCAAAAGGCTTACAACTTCATGACATTTCCATCAACTCTTTGCAAGCAACTGTTTGGAAGCTGTCGGTTTTCTCAGCCTCGCAGCCTGCATGCATTACAGTCCCGTGTAGTTGGCGCTGCGCATGTATGACCCCTTCCTTAGCGAAACCATTAATATAATATTTCTTGTTTATTTAGATTAGAAACTAAGTATTTGCGTCAGCAACTCATTGTTCGTTTAGTTCATACACGCACTTTAGTCTGAATCATTTTCCTTGCGTGTATCCACACCCAAACCTACGTATTATTTTTTCTGATTTATGATTGGGTTTTATTTTAAGAATTCGTGTTTTGAAAAGTATATATAAGAGATAGTAGAAATGAGAAAGAGAGAGAGAGATTCGAGAAGCAAGAATCAATGACGCTGCTACTAAAATAAAAGAGTCTTTTTCTTGAGTTTTCTGCTCGAAACAGTGTTCGTAGAACCAGCAAGAACGAGATATACGAAAGTCTCAACAGAAGCTTCATTCCCTGATGAAATGATTCGATCTGTGCATAAGATAAACTATTGTTTCAGGAGAGGGAAGTCTCTGTGGGGGAGTAAACGGTGCAGTTGCAGTTTATATTTGACTGAGTCTCAAATGTTTCATTAGCCTTTTTCTTAGAAAAAAACGTGTACGCGGCAAATACTCGGCTACATCTAAAATATTCGGAAAATTCAGCACCACTGCCCCCTATTGATTTTTCTCAAAAAATCGCAACTGGTTTACTCTTGAGTTTCTAACAATCGTCACCCATGATTGCTAGTTGTCGAAATCTTTATGCCCTTTACGTTTTCAACAGCCCAAAATTATTACTTTCGAGGATTTTGTGCGAGGTATTGGTCTTCTGAGGTATACTAAGTTAAATCCACATTATTTACTATTTTCATTTTCGGAGTCCTTTTTAGTATTTGAAAGAAATTTTGAAAGTAGCTAATCGAAATATACATGGCTTTTACTTTTGAACACCCCTCGACTTATTCCAATCCTTATGATTACTAATTTTCAAGAAATTGTCCAACCCCCTCCCGATTATTCGGTACTCCAGAGTTGTTACGCAAAGAATATGGTAATAGAAAGCTTAAAACTCTAATGGTGATTGAGGCCATGGCTACTTAGTCTTCACAAAAACAATCTTCTAGAATATTAATTATTTCTAGAACAACTTTTCACCTTGTTTACTCTCATATTGTAACCATCACGCTAGAAAAGTAGCAGAACAACACAGCCTAAAGTAACTTATCGATGTGAATGGCGCGCGTTTCACCGATCTATTGTTATTCCTCTAATTCCCTGTTAGAGGAAATCGATTGTAGTTGGTATAAAAAATCAAAATCTGATAAATATGTAATACTGGTAATTTGAAAGTGTAAGAGAATCAATTGTGAAGATGTATGGAACTATCTAACATTGTCATAGCAACGTCAACTGGTAAATAGATATCATTTGAAATACTGTTATTTTGAGGTTTAGATTTTCGGTATATAGGATTTATGATTGTATTTAGATTTAGCTATCGTCGGACGATTAGGTTTGGTATTAGTAGCTTGAAAAAGTACTTATATCTTTACATTAGGACGTAGCATTATGTTGTTGTGTTAGGACTCTCATCGCTAGAGGTATGTTGTTGAGGAGTGCCTATTGTGTTATATTGTTTATTAGTTACGTCGGAGGCTCCAGGAGTAATTAGCCAAAAGAATCACGGTAGTTAACTGGTAATGTAGACGCGTATGTAAATTGGTCATTATTCATCGTATGGCATAAAGCACCAAGTCATTACTTTTGTTAAAGGACATTAATGGTGGTACTTAGTGCAAGTTCAATTGAGTATCGGTAATTAGTCCCGATTGTGAAATAAGCCTATTGTTGCTGTAGAGCTATAAAACTATGTAGCTTTTAGAGAGAGAGGGAAGGAGAACAGAGAGAGAGAGAGAGAGTTCTTCAGGTTCAATGGCAGGGACGTAAAGTCACCTCGCCGGACCATGGTCAAGAAAAGTAGCTAGTTACTTAAGATGAAAGATCAGGAAAAGAAGTTACGATAACTGAGTGTGTACATCTTTGTTTTCTACTCTGGGCTCGACAACGACAGATAACCAGCGTACACGTCAGGAGTTTTGTTTGCTCGTTTGTTCGCATGGCGTTGCAAACATTATTTTTCCAGTTTACAAATAGATTGGAGGAAATTTCCTGTACAAAGGCGGTCATCAGTAGCAACAACAATCTTTTTGCTAGTCGTTGGCAGCCATATTGCTTCCGCATTGTCACATACCCAGTATTGTGGGAAATGTGGGCTCTCCCGTCTCGCTAGTTCTTTTTATTTTGCTGCCCCACAGAAAAGACTGTGAAGAAAAACACAAAGATTCCCAACTCAATCGCATCTGATCCCATCTCCCTCAAACTAACTAACTTCGATCAATTATAGCATATGCATACAATACGCACTACCTCGGTATCATACAACCCCTACTGGGAACCCCCTCGGTGGCGCTAAGTCCTCAGGGGTCACCAGACACTATGGCGCTGCCAAACTGCGCTGCAAAGCGTACCGCAATTAACAAAGTATAAGCGATAAATCAAATTGATAACAGAAATCATACATAATAATAATGATAAGTATATGCGCGCTGCACGGTTTCCCAATAAGTATGCTCCTGCGTAGTATATTTAATTAGGTTATTCATTTTATGGTTGTTTGTTTTGTATAGGATTTGTATGGTATTGAGCTTTAGCTTGTGCATCAATGTTTGCATCATCTCTGATGTACTATAATTGCGCACTCCCCTTCTTTTGTTTAGAAATAGGTGTGGGATTTTCCCAGTATTGTTAGGCCGTATCGATACCATGGTTATCATTTGTTTATTCATGTATGATTTACCGTAGTTAATGTTATGTTAGTCTTACATCATTAGTCGTATTATTTATACAAGCCCATCCCTTCCTTTCCTAGGTTTCCACACTCCACTTTTTGCGTATTTTGTAGAGTTGAATGATGCTTAGTCATAATCATCTATTTTATAATCATTTTCCACACAGTATATATATACGACTTAATCATTTCGAGTTGGAAGAAGAAGTTGAGTTTGCTCAAGAAGTGTGTGTCTTTTATCTCTAGTAGTGTTATCTGAAGTTATACCTTTGGTCTTCTAAGACTAATTTTAGGATAACTAAAGTTTCACGACTCCAGGTTTGTGGCAGCATGCATGTGTCAGTTCAAAGAGCCTAGAACAATAGAGCACTCATTCTAGTCCTAGTATTTCTATGGACTGGATGATAGACGAATCGATAGTAAATTATAGGAGTATGAACCTCCTGTAGTGTTGTCACTGTAATCAAACAAAGCATGGATGCTTGCTATTGTGTAACTAAGGGGATAGGCCTTTAACCAATCAGCGTACAGATCCGGTTTCAGTGCGTATTGCTATTTGCTCTAGATCCTTTATACGTAGCCTCTGTTGCCACTCTTAGGGGAATTCCCCTACCGTAGGTAAAGACAGCACTCTGTAGGGTATAGGGGAAACCTACAGGGGAAAGTATCCATGTGTAGGAAAATGTAGGAAAATGTAGGGGAATGGAAGCATGATTTGGGATGTAAGATAATAAACGTCATTTGTAGTTAAGGAATTGTTCGTATATGGAAATTTGTTCACGTGATGCATCAATTTACTACCTGCTTCAAAAACTCTTTCAATAACTACCAAAACAAGCAAAAGAAAATGTGAAGCAAACTTCGCTAGAGTCACGTGACTTGAGATCACGTGAATTTTTTGAAAATTGCGAATTGAAGGTTTTTAATTCTAAGTAACTTACGTCTACAAATGGGCATTTTCTACTGGAAAATATTCTCTAGTAGACCTAATTGTCTTGGCAATTGTAACTTTTGTGAAATTGAAACCAAGTACGTAGCTAGAGGAAATGTCCAAGAGGAGCAAAACCTTCATGTACAATCATTTTAGAGGGACAAAAATCTTATTTGTTATGTAAATCAATCTTCAGATGGATAATTCTGTTGGGGGCAATACCATGCAAAAAATTGCCATTTGAGGCATTGCCCTCCGTGCCTCAGGCATGTATGTGGCTGCTTGATAATTTTCTGGGAAAGCCCACAAACCACTTTGCCTCCCAATCCAGTCAAGCTGGTTATTGCACTGTAAAATGAAACTATCGAACATATTGCTACAACTTTCTTTGATTGAGATATGATGATCACTAGTACTTCTGCAAAAGGAATTGGTCACATTATAGCCAAAAAATGGCGCGTTAATATCAAAATTTCTGATCGGAGCACCCAAGCTCCGCTGTTGCTGTTTACGTCCATCTAGTCTGGTTGCCTGTCTTTTGAAAGCTGGCTTCGTGAGTATGTTATGAATTGGTGTTGCTTTTGTACGTTCTACTGCTAAGGTTGGTGGTGGCTTTTCAAGACAAATCAGAGGGGCGGAGTGCCTAAGAAGTAGCTGAGTATTTGCAGAGTAAGCGAATTTTGAGCAAGGAGAAAGTGTAGAAGAACATTGATGTGCAGGCAAAGGAGTGGTTTCATATTAACACAGTGTGCATTTATCCTTTAGTGCGTTAATTTTGCTGATAATGTGCTGATTTAATGACACCTGGAAGGGAAATTGTCCCCTTGCTCTCTAATAACTGCTACTGGTTAGGATTATATTGTTTTCATGGAGCTACTACGTATACCAGAACTGCTTTGAAAATATTACTTTGAACAAACTAATAAATCGAGATATCGCACAACACAAATACGTACTGATTTGAATCTATGTATTTGGCCATATTTCATTTTAAAGCTTTTCTGATAAGTAGGGGGAGGTAGGGGAATTTTAGATACTGTAGGTGAAAGTAGGTGAATCTCGCGTTCGCAGTAGGGTAAAATGATAACGGTAGAGTGGCAACACTGTACGTGTAGAAACTTTTCATCATCCCCACGCTGACTATCTGCTGGTTCAGGGATTTAGTTGTTAAAGTGCCAAGAGAACTCTCAGAGAGACACCAATTTTGTATCCAGTTACTCGTTATGAAAATATGTCTCTAAAGCTGTCTACTTCAAGATTATACTGCTAACGTTACCATCTCTCTCTCTTTCTCTCTATCTTTCTCTCTCTCTCTCTCTCTCTCCAATTCTGTCTCTCTCTTGATTCCTACCTATCCAATCTGATTTGTTTTCCTCTATCTATTCGAATCTCTCACCCTCAGTCTTTGCTCTCTCTTTTTTATAGGTAACTTACACAGAATCTATAAGTTACTACCAATCACATTTAAGAATAACAGGATACGGAATTTACGTAAATATGGTTAATAAACAACTTGGAAAAACAACTCTTGAACGTAAACATGACTAACGTAAAGCTATACTAGAATGAAGCATATAGTAAATAACGATATTAGTGCATATCACAACCACTACTCATACATGATGTGCGTCAGCTGTATGTGAATAGTTAAGAATAATGACAGAAGAAAGAGCGCTGTGAAGGCGTCCGCAAAGCATGCAGCGTATATGGAAAGCCCCTACAGTACGTAACCTCTTGTCAGAGTGCATGTTGCTTCTCGTTTTATCTAAAGAATATTGCTTTGCTTGAGTTTAGTAAATTGTTAAACAGTAATAATGCTCTCTGTGAATAAGGAAATGTGGTTTTGGAGATTTGTTGGTATTTTTTCGCTGGCAATTTGCACTCTGAACCTTTTGGTGCTTATGCATGGTAAGACTATGTTTATACCATATTTATCTTTATCAATTACACAGCCGTTCTTGCTATGAAATGCAGAACGTTTTCGTAGAAGTTTAATATGTTAAACTTTTTAAATTGATCGTAAGACGATCGCAGACAGTCTGAGACTATCTCGGTCGCCTTTTTGTGTTGTGGTATAATCGTAATATGATCTTATCACGGAAATTGATTTTGGAAAGCGAAATCGTGCAATGCCCAAAATGAGATTTTAGACAACATTAAAGACATAGTGGGAATCGGCTTTCACAGTATATCTTACTGGTTCAGAGTGAGTCAGGTAATGACGCCACAACTCTTTCAATTTTGACTTTTTGGCCCCATTCACACTATACCGGATTCATCACATATCGGATTACTTCCTATATCAGTAGGCCTTCCATCTACACTATACCGGATGAATCCGATATCCTCCGTACCGCTTTTGCGGAGTGAAATCACTCTGCTGTGAAAGTGGAATGTATCGGATTACATTCAATATCCGATCACTTTTGACCTAGTGTGAATGCATGCATCCAATACATCGTCGCACTGGAAGCTCTCTTTGAGCTGCAGTCAGCTGTGTTTTCGAGCGTCAATCAATTTTCAAGCAGTGACAATTGCCATGAAAAGTTCCTCTAAAAAGGCTTGGTGACGCGTGAATGAAGCGGAGCGGAGTAGTGTGAACAATGTAAAAGTTTGATATGGGATTGGGTCAAAAATGTAGTCCGAGATGAATGCAATAAAATGTGAATGGGGCCTTTATCTCAACTTACAAAACAAATTCCTTATAGACTCCACCCAACAACTAACTCATACAACGAATAATTCAACGAACAAATGTTCGTCCCGTGTGGCCACCTTTTTCGATGGTAAATTCCATGTTGGGAAATGGTCTGTGTAATTCGACAATTGTTCGATGAAGATCAAAACATTTCTCGAACTTTTTCATGTTTTGCAAATCGTCTTCGCGTTTGGCAACTCTGACGAACATTAGAACGAACAAATGAGATTTTCCAATGCATGCAAGCGTATATAAGAAACTTTCCGACGACAAGTTGCTTAGTTCATCGTAGATTTTTGAATTTGAATGAATCTAACACTGATTTAATTAAAAGAAACATGAGCAAATGCATATGGCAGCAAGTTTGGGGCATAAGTGGTGTTGTGATTGACGTCGCAACACTCCTTTGGCATATTGGCCAGCATATAGTAGCCAAGCTTAGACTAAGACTTAGCTAAGACGTAGCTTAGCTTCGGCTAAGACTTAGCCGAATGTGTTTTAGTTAGTTGATCAAATTTCGAGCTACGATAAAGACGTGCTTTTTATGTGTCAATCTTCGAGAACCCAGCAATAGCTTTACCATTGGGATGATTTTAGGAACTGAGCCCACGTGTTTACGTTTATTCTTTTCAAGTGTCTAACAACTCTGCACCTAATATTTTATCCCAAGAATTATCATTTTCGATAAGACCATACTCAATTCTCTTCATTTGCATGCTCCATTCCTATCTTTCTCATAAATCCAGCAAAGTCGTGCGAATCTGCATACTTTATTTGCTCGGTTCTGCGTTGGCGCCTTTTCATGGTGCTTGCATTTACAATGAACACAGTTTCGGGTGCTGTCACAATTACTGAGAAAATGACCTGTTTTCAACCAGTTAAAAACAACGTTTGGCTTTACAGAGAATATCTTTTCTCTCCCTTGCATCGGCTATCTTTTGACATCTATAGGAATAATGCGGGCCTTTACAAAAATAATAGCACGTGACTTTGGCGTTCTTGCCTTCGCCATTTGCTACGAAGGACTGAGTTGTATCAGGAGGCGACCTTTGAGATCGTGTCTTTCCTACCCTTTTTGAAGCTGCAATTGTGGCACTTATTTCACTTGCATCTAGCTCATGCTCAATAACTTCAAGTATTTCATTTTTGTCCCCATTACTGTCGTTGGATTTTCTAGCAACTTGCAAGGTTATGTCCTTTGGCATTCTTGGCATCAGTACTGGTATAAGTAAATTTCCATAACTTTTTGGTGGTGTTCCAAGCGATTCCAAACACCGCACATGAATGGTTGCTTGGTATCTTCGTTTGGGCAGTGTTGAACTTGAAGAAGGGCTTGCCGTGAGCGTTTATGATTTACTACCTTTTTCCAAACCTTGTTTTGAGCATTTGCATAGCGTTTTCGTAGTTTTCTGCGTGCAAGTTCAAACCTGCGACTGCACGATAAGCCTTTCCTTCCAACAGACTAAAGAGGTAGTTTAACTTGTTTACATCAGATACAGTGGAGTTGTTGTGAACGGCACTCTCGAAGGCTTGCCAAAAGGCTTAAACCTTCATGACATTATCATCAAATCTTTGTAAACTAATCTTTGTAAATCTAAGTTTTGGAAGCTTCATTCCCTGATGAAATAATCCGATCTGTGCATTAGATAAACTATTGTTTCCAGGAGAGGGAAGTCTCTGTGAGGGACTGAAGCGGTGCAGCTGCAGTGTTCAACCCGACCCCTGCTGGGGAAGGCGTTTCTTCAGCAAATCGGCGTTTTTAGTTTGAGGAGCCGTTTCTTGAGGTAAATCGATAGCATTTCTACTCAGGAAAGAAGTTGCTTGAGGCGAAGTGAAATCAATTCCAGAGCGAGGTGGCGACGAATAGTTCCCCTTGTGAAGTTCGTTCATCTTGATCTCCCAATTGGAAGCTTCTGTGATTTCCTTCTCGATGTCATCGGTTAGGCAAAGAGAGAGGATTTTCTCGTCCAGTACCGTTAAATACTTGAGTTTGTCTTCTCGACTCTTTTCGATCGAGCTTAGACGAGTAATTGAGCCCATCCCTGGAGCAATAGTTTGAAGTTCCTAGACTAGTTTTGTGACGATTGTTCTGTTGCCACCACATAAGGCCTTCTGCCCTGCAGGTCATTATCTTCGTTTTCATTAGGCATGTTAAAGCGACAAACTTGATTCCGATTCCTTGCTGAAAGGCCCAACGTTGGGCGCCAAATATTGTGTCTTTGTGCTTAAGCAGGGTGACAAAATGCTCTTGCAAGAAGATAACGATATTCTTTACTCCATATTTTTTTGCCACATCCTTCAACTTCATCTTACAATAATGTGCTGCCTTGACCCCTGCGGAGATGTACTATTTCCCAGGCCAACATGTGATTAGTGACAATTTTACACTGCTCATGATGTCACATGATTGTTGATCCTGGTTCACAACACTATTCAATACAATGCATTTTATTCTATATGCATTATAGATAGATGTGGGTGTTCATGTCGACTAGTTTTCAATAAAAAGAGGGTGTTAATAGAAGGGGGTATGCATGTCGACAGCTTTTCAATAGAAAAGGAGTGCTAAGAGAAGGTAGCTCATGCTGGTAAATTGTTTTATAAAAACGGGTGATGTAATTTTCTACATGTACTGATCATGATCGATTAGTAAAATTTAATAGAAGGGGGTATTAATAAACAACGGAGGGAAGGAAAATTCTCCTGAAATTAATAGACGGGGGGCCGTATATTAGAGACAACAGAGTATACTATTTTTTAAATTCAGAATGAAAAACCTACAACGAGTTACATACAACACTACTTACAAGCCAAGCATTACTATTACGCAGCTGATGGCAATCATGGAAATCGCCATGCTCCTTCATGCAGCCTTCACACTGGCTATAATGCTACGCCAGTGCATGATGAAAATGGGAGATCTAGGCGCAGCACTCGACATCAACTGCGGAACGTAAGTACGACACACCAAAAGAGATGAGGAGGGACTAATGACTTTTGCAATGGAAATTGATACTAGCTAAATCAAACAAATCGACCAGTTTTGTGAACAAAATTTATGGTCAGTTGGAGAACATACTTTGTTAATGCTATCCGAGAAGTCTTTATCACCATACAATATTGGAGAGGTTGTCGATCTGGACAAATGGTTGTAACAACTGCGAAATTTCAGCAAGAAATCACGTCGTTGAGCATCAAATTACGGACAGAGCAACACACAGTGTTTCGTATCTTCAATTCCATCATTAGTTGGACGCAATGGGTTCAATGTATCCTTAAAATTGTACTTAAAGTTGTGGAAGTTCAATTTACTGAGACCGACTCTTACCCAGTTAGTCATAAATCTCAAAAACAGACTTCGCAGGAGGACGAAATATTGGTAGAAGCTTTTTCTTAAAAGCTGCAACAGACAGTGCTAGTCTTATTTCAGGATCGAGTGTGTTCCATTCCAGGATGAAATTAGGGTAAAAACTGGAATTGAACTTTTCTGTTCTTGTCATGATTCGCTCTACTGCATCTTGCCTACGAAGAGAGTATTGCGACAGATAAAGTGGTAGGTTTGGATCCCTTGTATATGAAGGGGTGAGATTGTTTATGATCTTGTAGAAGAAGGTAAGGCGTCTAAACCACCTTCAAGAATCCAATGACTCCCAGCCGAGCTCAGCATACAGCTTATCATGTGATGTTCCCCGCCAAGTTCCTGTTACAGTAAGAGCTTCAGAATACTGAACAAACTCCAGTTTTTCCATTAGACGTGGTATAATGGTGTTCTGACTAAATTCGCATACCTTGAATATGATATGGTAGATAACAGCCCAATAATCAAGGAAGGGTCGCACATGAAGCTTGTATAGTTCATTTAGGGTATGTCTGGGCAGATATCTGGAGAGATGCTTTAGCAAACCAATACCTGTTCTAGCTTTACATATTGCAGCATTACTATGAGCAACAAAAGAAAGTTTTCTGTCCAAGATAACTCCTTCTACAAGAGTATGGAGTAAAATCAATGACCTGGGTCAGGATCGTGTTATGTTACACCAGATATTCAGAGTAAAATCAAATCATATTGATTTTATTCACAAGATATTGTAATCCATTAAGAGGTGTCTCGTCAACATCTCTTGCTATGTTACACAAAAAGATATGTAAAAGATAGTAATTATCATATCAGATTACATCTGAATATCTAGTGTGTATCCCGACCTTAAATGTGGGATAAGTCGCATTCCATTTACTGGTCATATTTGTAATTTAGATTTAACTAACATGCAAGATAGTTTCCTTTCTTTTAAGCGTAGTGAATTTGTGGTTAAAATTGGACTTAATTAGCATCAACATGTTATATCTTTAAAAGCTAACTGTAAAGAATGTATCTACTAAACTGCTATGCTACATACTATACTAATCTATGTTATACTGTACTATGCTATACTATACTTTATTATGCTATACTATATTATACTNTTTGTTCTCGTTGAAATTTATGATGAATCAACACATCAAAAATGATTTAATATGTTTCTTTGATCTTAAGGCGAATTTACACCTTTTGTTGAGCAAGAAAAATTTAAGAATAATTTAAGAATAATCTGAGGCTCAAAACCGAAAATTTTTAAGAATATTGAGGCTCAGAAAAAAATTAGGTATTCTTATAAAAAAAGAGTGTAGTTTCTTTTCTTTTAAGCTTATTTAATTTGTGGTTAAAATTGGACTTAATTAGCATCAACATGTTATATCTTTAAAAGCCAACTGTAAAGAATATATCTGCTAAACTGCTTTGCTACATACTATACTAACCTATGTTATACTGTACTATACTATACTTTATTATGCTATAGTTTATTATACTATACTACACAAATGTATTCCATATTTTGATGAATCAAAATTACTATACTGCAGTATACCATCAAGTTGTGAGCCTTGAGAATTTCACTTACTCTTTAGCTTAGTGGGGCCTTCAAAGAAATTAGACTCGAATATGAACAAGAATGACAAACCATGAGCAACAGAATAAATGAATAGAATTCATTAGTGTGACATCACGAAAATCCTATTTTTAGAATATTTTGATTTTGGCTTTACATTCTGAAAAATCACTTTGAAATAACCACTACTGAAAAATTTAAACTCGAGCAGAAAAATAATGACCGAGATAAAGGCAACTAAATGCTTACATAGTTTCCATCAAATCATTGTATTTGATTTTCGATCACTGGCGCTTCTTGCCAATGTATTGACCAGATCCTGTGTGTTATAGCTCAAATTGTATTTCGGTAGTATCATACCTTAGGAAATTTTAATAAAACCACAATTTTTAACACACATGAACATTTAAAAATTGAACCTCAAAATTTTCGCTGCCTGCGGCAAACTCCTAAGTAATAATCGTTCGATTTCTTCGTTCTTATGAGACCTTCTTCAAACAAGTTTGGCAAATCATCACATCGAATGCGATCTTTTTCACGTACAGCGTTCGAATTTCCCCCATTCATCCTTGGTATTTGTTTCCGGATGTAACTCTTAGGCATTCCATCATTGCCACATGATGAAACCACTTTTAATTCCACCTCTTGTCTTTCACCCCCATGCTTCTCTTCAACGTGTTTGTGAAAAACCAAGTATTTGTCCTTAATCTCGTACTCATTCAGTTGCTCACCTATTCTTTCTCCTATGCTTCTCACCGTTTCTCCAATGTACAACCCGTCATTTACATTCCTTCCAGTACACCCTTGAATTTACATTTGGTAAACAACAACTCTTCCTTGCAGTTGGCACTCAAATTTAGCTTGCACGCTTTGCGTTTATTTGGTTCCATTTATCTTCAAGGAAAGGGTCTGATTTTTTTCATTATTTTCCTTAATGATCTTACTTCTGATTCAACAACACGGATTTTAGAAACATGAATGTTTCATCATCTCCTCTTTTATACCAGTTACACTACTTGTCGAGTCTTTTAGTTACACTACTTGTCGAGTCTTTCTGTTCTCTTTCTCTTCTTTGCCAAAATTTTCCCATATACATCGGACACTGTCCTGCTCTATCAAGCTCTACAATGTTGTATTTGAGTCAGGCCCGTAGCCATGGGATGTCATGGGGTGGCAAATGTCACCCCTGGGCAACAGGATGCGAGCTTTTTACCAACACTGGAATTTTTGTGCAATCGCTCGTTGTTGCTTTATCTTTGTAGCTAAGGAGAAGTCTCCTGATATTTGATTGGGCTTAACCTTGGTCATTGTGAGATACTAGAAACTTCAATTTCTTCCTGTACACGCATTATCCATTTGATTGTCTTGACATAAAGTATGAAGAAAGCTTTCAGATTCCACACCATGTGATTGCTCCAGGACAACTTTACCACTCCTGAAACACGGAGCTGGCTACGGGGTTGATTTGAGTTGGTTCTAGAAGTTATGAACCAGGTCTAAAGTACAGTGGTTTCTATGGCATGTCTTTTGTCTTCAAATGGTCGTATTCCAGCCTATTTCGACAATATTCGCCCAAAATTATCAACACATGCCTATATTAAGATGGTCTTTCACTCTATGGGGTCAAAGTGTATAAATTCTCAAAATAGAATTTCATGACTTCATCACTGATCGATAGCAGCAACTCAGACAACTGTTCCATTCCCAGACTTTCCAGACAACTGAGGCCAACCAGCTCAGTTTTACTCAACATGCTCCTCACCTATTTTTCATTCATAAATCAGAATTTTACAGTATCAAACTAAACTGACATCAATTTGCAGCTGGAAAGTCACCCACAAATCCTTTGGAGAAAAACAAGGAGAATTTCATTCAGCAAGCAAGAAGAAAAGCAGGTAAAAAGATATTACTTACCTCTATGGTTTGAATGCTAGCGGAATAAAGCTCAGAAATTTGTTCATAATACAAATAAGAACGACTATCTTGTCTTGAGCTTGCTTTCCTCTTGGAAAAATAAATATTATATTTACAAGAAGCCTAGCTCAAGGACTAGTACTAAAAGTTTCTTCATTTATGGCCACATTTATGGCCACGTTCTAAAAGATTGTTAAAAGTTTCTTGATTTATAGATGCTACCTTGGTGTAATGGTCAAAGATAGATAATCACTGACTTCCTCCCCGTGATATCGTTCTTGTAGTTTGTCCTTGTAAATTATTGCGAATATAGGCGAACAAAAATTTATTTGGCAAGTTGTATCATGTGAATTATCTTTGCATTCAGGATAAATAATTTTCGTGATTTGAGATCAAATTATACGATGTGGAGGAAAATTCACGAAAAGATCATATACCTTTTTCATTGTGAATCAACTATATTCATTTTAGGTATAGTAGGCCTAAAGTCACCAGAACTGATAACATTAGAGCGGTAACTTCATCCTGTTTTCATGTTCTGCTTCGTTTTTCAGTACGTGAAGACCATTCTACTACAACAAAGAATGTAAACACGAGGCAAGGTAAGAAGCTTGAACATTGAGATTAGGCCTAAGCCAAAGTCCTCTTCTGTTCATGCACCAAAATCTAGTAGGTGTACCATATATGTGAAAAAAAGTGGAATTTGACCTGAGGCTAACTCTTTTTGCAATGCACTCTATTTTGCAAGAACAGTTTTGTAAGAACACAAGCCTGATATTTGTTGGAAAATTAAGAACAAGGCCCAGTCTGACGGTTCATCGTAAAATTTATTTTTGGAAAAAGATGCAGAAGCTTTCCATTAACAAATGGACACGAAATGTCCTCTTCTTGTTAACTTGAGGAAGATTGATTCTCCTAGCGAAACTAGATACTGTGCTAACACCAGTGGCGGCTCGTGTTAATGGGCATTATGGGCAATGCCCCCCCCCCCCCAACCGACAATGAATCAAAAGAAAAAACTGTGAGATTAAGTTATGAAACTGAGAAAAAGTTAAATTGTCATGTCCAAGCATGCTTCATCAGGCATTCAGGGGTCCGAGATTCTATTACACTTCATTTTGTTGACTTGAGCCTCGTACGTAAGCATTTAAAAAGTGATGTCATTTTCGGTGCAAGCTAGATTCTACCCTTGGAATTTGCGGCCTGACATGCGCAATAACAAGGATCAAAAGTCAAATGCCGACAAAAGAGGCATCCGACTGGCTGAAATTGACGAAATTTGGGCAAGAAACATTTTGCCCGCTCCGGTACAACAACAACCACAAAATCTCTGAAATGTAAACAACATAAAAGGGACATTCTACCAAGCATAATAGCGCAAAAGATCTCAATCAAACTACTCGCAATCTTCAGTNTAATACTTGCTGATGACTTAACTCACTGGTCATACTGGAATCTGAGTTGTTGAAGGTAGTTAGAGTTCTTCGCCTGTGTCACTAGAAAGAG
Source organism: Cassiopea xamachana (assembly GCA_900291935.2). Classification (NCBI taxonomy): domain Eukaryota; kingdom Metazoa; phylum Cnidaria; class Scyphozoa; order Rhizostomeae; family Cassiopeidae; genus Cassiopea; species Cassiopea xamachana. The sequence goes on along the minus strand of OLMO02000301.1, from coordinate 12,886,917 downwards.
TATTGGAGGAGAAGCACCTAGGCCCTAATAGCCTGGGTCTTGCAACAG
>OLMO02000301.1:12852850-12865876 GCA_900291935.2 Cassiopea xamachana | reverse complement strand
TGAGATGCCACATTCTAGGGATAGGATACCGTTTTCAGATACACCTTTAATCCTTAACAATAACGGTGGGTTTCAAACCACTCTATATAAGAAACCAACAGGTGTCTCTCCACTACTCCATGCAAGTTCGTTCCATCCTAATAGTTGCAAAAAGGGCGTTATCTATAGTCAGGCTCTCAGATATCGCCGGATTATTTCTAATGATGATGATTTTGCTCACCATTTAGAGTATCTACAGGCTATACTCATTAAACGTGGTTATAATATTGGTCTTATTAGTGAAATCTTTGCTAAGGTACGTTCACTCTCACGTAATAACTTATTACAATGCCATCATCACTCCCCTACGATTAAACTACCCTTTGTTGTTCCCTACAATTCAAATACGTCCCAAATTGGTAAAACACTACACGGTCACTAGCACTTTATCCAGGAGGATGATGAACTACAGGATTTATTCTCCACCAAACCAGTAGTGGCTTTTATGAGGAACAAAAACATAAAAGACATCCTTGTCCATTCCAATATGGCTGACGAACGATTATACACACAATATGATTGGTAAGATATGATAATTATTATTGCCATATCTGTATCACCTCCAGTTATTACTAATAACTGGAGTTCTTGCATACTTTTCCACTTTCACAACAAACACACCTCTACTCCTCTCCAGGTATGATAGTATCCTAATTCGGATGCTGGGCGGGCCTGTAATCAATAGCGTACTGTCATTAAACCCCCGAAACGCTGATTACAGGTTGATAGCTGATGAATCATGCCAATATGCTTATTTCCTTCTACACACATACACGCATGCGCAGGTACACGCATACACGCATACACGCACCAAATAATGCCGTATCATATTCCGTCGACCTTGTGCCCATTACCACTCGTTGGTGGGACTACCCTTTATTTTTACATTTATATTGTTTCTATACACTCCAGAGTTGTTACGCAAAGAATATGGTAATAAAAAGCTTAAAACTCTAATGGTGATTGAGGCCATGGCTACTTAGTCCTCATAAAAACAATCTTCTAGAATATCAATTATTTTAAGAACACCTTTTCACCTTGTTTTCTATCATGTTTTAACCATCAAGCTGCAAAAGTAGCAGAACAACACAGCCTAAAGCAACTTATCGATGTAAATAGAGCGCGTTCCATCCAGCTATTGTTATTCTGCAAATTACTTGTTGCAGAAAATCGACCCCAGCTGTTATAAAAATCAATATCTGCAACATATTTTTGAGAAAATATCCTTTACATAGGCGGTCATCAGTAGCAACAATAGTCTTTTTCCAGTCGTTGGCAGCCATATTGCTTCCGCATGCATGTATCAATCCACAGAGCTTGGAACAATAGAGCACTCATTCTAGTCCTAGTATTTCTATGGACGATAGACGAATCGATAGTAAATCATAGGAGCATGAACCTCCTGTAGTGTTTTCGCTGTAATCAAACACGCATGAATGGTTGCTACTGTGTAACTAAGGGAAGAGGCCTTTAAGCATTCAGCGCACAGTGAAAACACTCTATTTATACGTAACCTCTCTTCAGAGTGCATGTTGCTTTTCGTTATTTCTAAAAAATATTGCTTTGTTTGAGTTTAGTAAATAGGTCAATAGTAATAATGCTCTCTGTGAACAAGGAAATATGGCTTTGGAGATTTGTTGGTATCTTTTCGCTGGCACTTTGCACCCTGAACCTTTCGGTGCTAATGCACGGTAAGACTCTGTTTATACCATATTTATATTTACCAATTACACAGCCGTTCTTGCTATGAAATGCAGAGAGTTTTCGTAAAAGTTTAATATGTTCAACTTTTTAAATTGATCTTAAGATGATCGCAGACAGTCTGAGGACCATCTCGGTCCCCCTTTTGTGTTGTGGTATGATCGTAATATGATCTTATCGCGGGAATTGATTTTGGAGAGCAAAAACGTGCAATGCCCAAAATGAGATGTTACACAACATTAAAGACGTAGTGGGAATCGGCTTTCACAGTATACCTTGCTGGTTCAGAGTGAGTCAGGTAATGAAGCCACAACTCCTTCAATTTTGACTTTTTATCTCAACATGATTTTCACAACGATAGGCAACAAACAACTACTGTTAGATATAGTTAAACAAAGACAAGGTATATTTTGGGCATATAATCCGAAGAGATGGACTACAAAGATTATTGGTGGGAGGAAAACTAAGTGGGAAAGAGGGAGCGGAAGTACTAGAATCTTATGGATGGATAATATTAAAGAATGGACAAATTTAAGCTATGTAGATTGTGTAAGGAAAGCGACCGAGAAAACTTGAAATCCATTATTGTCAACCTGCTGGGAGCAGATGACACACGATGATGACGGTGATCTCGACGTACACAACGACTTACTTATAGGCCCCATTCACACTACCGGATTTCATCACATATTGGATTACTTCCTATATCAGATAGGCCTTTCATTCACACTATCCCGGATAAATGCGATATGCTCCGTATCATATTTCATATATTTCATATTTTATATTTTATACACAAAACCCTTCAGCATAATTACAGAAAAAAACAATCTACGAACTAAGTTATATATAACGAAAAGTACCTATGAAATTGGATAATAAAAACAAAACCTATTTGGCGTGGAGCTGTTCTTCCAGGGGGTTGTGTTTAGTTATGTCTTGCTCTTCATATCCAATTTCAGTTACCTTTTGAAAGTATTTATTGTTGTCAACTCATGTATGTCTCTAGGCGTATTACTCCATTCCTTAAGAGCTGAGTAATGAACGCTTTTTTTATAGCGTTCAGTCTTTTTTTTAGGGATTTGGAGATTTTGGCTATTTCTTGTATTGTAGGATGAGAAACTAGACTTTGGTTTATACTTTTCTAGGAAGCTGTTTGGGCAAAGTTTGTGTATGATTTTATAGGTCATAACATTCCTATCAAAGCAAAATCGACCAGTTTTGTGAATAAAATTTATGGTCAGTTGGAGAACATACTTTTGTTAATGCTATCCGAGAAGTCTTTATCACCATAAAATATTTGAGAGGTTGTCAATCTGGACAAATGGTTGTAACAACTGCGAAATTTCAGCGAGAAGATCACGTCGTTGAGCATCAAATTACGGACAGAGCGACACACAGTGTTCCGTATCCTCAATTCCATCATAAGTTGGACACATTGGGTTCAATGTATCCTAAAAATTGTACTTAAATTTGTGGAAGTCAATTTACAGAGACGAACTCTTACCCAGTGGGTCATGAATCCCAAAAAGACACTTTGCAGGAGGACGAACTATTGGTAGAAGCTTTTTCTTAAAAGCTGCAACAGACAGTGCTAGTCTGATTTCTGGATCGAGTGTGTTCCATTCCAGGATGAAATTAGGGTAAAAACTGGAATTGAACTTTTCTGTTCTTGTCATGATTCGCTCTACTGCATCTTGCCTACGAAGAGAGTATTGCGACAGATAAAGTGGTAGGTTTGGAACCCTTGTATATGAAGGGGTGAGATTGTTTACGATTTTGTAGAAGAAGGGAAGGCGTCGCAACCACCTTCAAGAAGTCAATAACTCCCAGTCGAGCTCAGTATACAGCATATCACGTGATGTTCCCCGCCAAGTTCCTGTTACAGTAAGAGCTTCAGAATACTGAACAAACTCCAGTTTTTCCATTAGACGTAGTATAATGGTGTTCTGACTAAATTCGCATACCTTAATGGGGTACGGTAGATAACAGCCCAATAATCAAGGAAGGGTCGTACATGAAGCTTGTATAGTTCATTTAGGGTATATCTGGGCAGATATCTGTAGAGATGCTTGAGCAAACCAATACCTGTTCTAGCTTTACAGATTGCAGCATTAATATGAGCAAAAACAGAAAGCTTTCTGTCCAAGATAACTCCTGCTATGAGAGTATGGAGTAAAATGAATGACCTGGGTCAGGATCGTGTCATGTTACACCAGATATTCAGAATAAAATCAAATCATATTGATTTTATTCACAAGATGTTATGATCCACTAAGAGGTGTCTCATCACCATCTCTTGCTATGTTACACAAAAAGATATGTAAAAGATAGTCATTATCATCTCAGATTACATATGAAAATCTAGTGTGTATCCCGACCTTAAATATGGGATAAGTTGCATTCCATTTACTGGTCTTATTTGTAATTTAGATTTAAATAACATGCAAGATAGTTTCTTTTGAGCTTATTTAATTTGTGGTTAAAATTGGACTTAATTAGCATCAACATGTTATATCTTTAAAAGCCAACTGTAAAGAATATATCTACTAAACTGCTATGCTACATACTATACTAATCTATGTTATACTGTACTATGCTATACTATACTTTATTATGCTATACTATATTATACTATACTACACAAATGTATTCCATATTTTGATGAATCAAAATTACTATACTGCAGTATACCATCAAGTGGTGAGCCTTGAGAATTTCACTTAGTCTTTAGCTTAGTGGGGCCTTCAGAGAAATTAGACTCGAATATGAACAAGAATGACAAACCATGACCAACAGAGTAAATGAATAGAATTCATTAGTGGGACCTCACGAAAATGCTATTTTTAGAATATTTTGATTTTGGCTTTAAATTCTGAAAAATCACTTTGAAATAACCACTACTGAAAAATGTAAACTCGAGCAGAAAAATAATGACCGAGATAAAGGCAACTAAATGCTTACATAGTTTCCATCAAATCATTGTATTTGATTTTCGATAACTGGCGCTTCTTGCCAATGTATTGACCAGATCCCGTGTGTTATAGCTCAAATTGTATTTCGGTAGTATCATACCTTAGGAAATTTTAATAAAACCACAACTTTTAACACACATGAACACTTAAAAATTGAACCTCAAAATTTTCGTTGCCTTCGGCAATCTCCTAAGTAGGAATTGTTCGATTTCTTCGTTCTTATGATACCGTCTTCAAACATGTTTGGCAAATCATCACATCGAATGCGATCTTTTTCACGTAAAGCGTTCGAATTTCCCCCATTCATCCTTGGTATTTATTTCCGGATTCAACTCTTTAGCACTCCATCATTGCCACAAAATGAAGCCATTTTTAATTCCACCTGTTTTTCACCCCCCCCCATGCTTCTTTTCAATGTGTATTTGTCCTTAATCTCGTACTTATTCAGTTGCTCACCTATTATTTCTCCTATGCTTCTCACTGTTTCTCCAATGTACAACCCGTCATTTACATTTCTTCCAGTACACCCTTGATATTACATTTGGTAAACAACACTTCTTCCTTACAGTTGGCACTCAAATTTAGCTTGCACGCTTTGCATTAATTTGCATAAATCGGACACTGTCCTGCTCTATCAAGCTCTACAATATTGTATTTGAGTCAGGCACGTAGCCATGGGGTAGTATGGGGTGGCAAATGCCACCCCTGAGCAACAGGATGCGAGCTTTTTGCCAACCCTGGGATTCTTTTGCAATCGCTCATTGTTGCTTTATCTTTGTAGCTAAGGAGAGATCTCCTGATATTTGATTGGGCTCAACCTTGGTCTTTGTGAGATACTAGAAACTTCAATTTCTTCCTATATCCATTTGATTGTCTTGACATAAAGTATGAAGAAAGCTTTCAGATTCCACACCATGTGATTGCTCCAGGACAACTTTGCCACTCCTGAAACACGGAGCTGGCTACGGGGTTGATTTGAGTTGGTTCTAGAAGTTATGAACCAGGTCTAAAGTACAGTGGTTTCTATGGCATGTCTTTTGTCTTCAAATGGTCCTATTCCAGCCTATTTCGACAACATTCGCCCAAAATTATCAACACATGCCTATTTTAAGATGCTCTTTCACCCTATGAAGTCAAAATGTATAAATTCTCAAAATAGAATTTCATGACTTCATCACTGATCGATAGCAGCAACTCAGACAACTGTTCCATTCCCAGACTTTCCACACAACTGAGGCCAACCAGCTCAGTTTTATTCAACATGCTCCTCACCTATTTTTCATTCATAAATCAGAATTTTACAGTATGAAACTAAACTGACATCAATTTGCAGCTGGAAAGTCACCCACAAATCCTTTGGAGAAAAACAAGGAAAATTTCGTTCAGCAAACAAGAAGACAAGCAGGTAAAAAGATATTACTTACCTCTATGGTTTGAATACTAGTGGAATAAAGCTCAGAAATTTGTTCATAATGCAAATAAGAAGGACTATCTTGTCCTGAAATTGCTTTCCTCTTGGCAAAATAAATATTTTATTTACAAGAAGCCGAGCTCAAGGACTAGTACTAAAAGTTTCTTCATTTATGGCCACGTTCTAAAAGATTGTTAAAAGTTTCTTGATTTATAGATGCTACCTTGGTGTAATGGTCAAAGATAGATAATCAGTTACTTCCTCCTCGTGATATTGTTCTTGCAGTTGTCCTTGTAAATTATTGCGAATATAGACGAATAAACATTTTATTTGGCAAGTTGTATCTTGTGAATTATCCTTGCATTCAGGATAAATGATTTTCGTGATATAAGAGCAACTTATACGATGTGGTGGAAAATTCACGAAAAGATCATATAACTTTTTCATTGTGAATTAACTTCTGGAACGCTTAAAATCAACTATCTTCATTTTAGATATAGTAGGCCTACAGTCACAAAAGCTGATGACATTAGACGGTAATTTCTTCCTGTTTTCATGTTTTGCTTCGTTTTTCAGTACTTGAAGACCATTCTACTACAACAAAGAATGTAAACACGAGGCAAGGTATGAAGCTTGAACATTGAGATTAGGCCTAAGCCAAAGCCTTCTTCTGTTCATGCACCCAAATCTAGTAGGTGTATCATATATGTGAAAAAGTGGAATTTGACCTGAGGCTAACTCTTTTTGCAATGCACTCTAGTTTGCAAGAAAAGTTTTGTAAGAACACAAGCCTGATATTAGTTGAAAAATTAAGAACAGGGCCCAGTCTGACGGTTCATCTTAAAATTTATTTTTGGAAAAAGATGCAGAAGCTTTCCATTAACAAATGGACACGAAATGTCCTCTTCTTGTTAACTTGAGGAAGATTGATTCTCCTAGCGAAACTAGATACTGTGCTAACACCAGTGGCGGCTCGTGTTAATGGGCATTATGGGCAATGCCCCCCCACCGACAATGAATCAACAGAAAAAACTGTGAGATTAAGTTATGAAACTGAGAAAAAGTTAAATTGTCATATCCAAGCATGCTTCATCAGGCATTCAGGGGTCCGAGATTGTATTACACTTCATTTTGTTGACTTGATCCTCGTACGTAAGCATTTAAAAAGTGATGTCATTTTCGGTGCAAGCTAGATTCTACCCTTGGAATTTGCTGCCTGACATGCGCAATAACAAGGATCAAAAGTCAAATGCCGACAAAAGAGGCATCCGATTGGCTGAAATTGACGAAATGTGGGCAAGAAACATTTTGCCCGCTCCGGTACAACAACAACCACAAAAGCTCTGAAATGTAAACAACATAAAAGGGACATTCTACCAAGCATAATAGCGCAAAAGATCTCAATCAAACTACTCGCAATCTTCAGTAATACTTGCTGATGACTTAACTCACTGGTCATACTGGAATCTGAGTTGTTGAAGGTAGTTAGAGTTCTTCGCCTGTGTCACTAGAAAGAGTATTGGAGGAGAAGCACCTAGGCCCTAATAGCCTGGGTCTTGCAACAGGATCTTGTATTAAGACAGTTTCCATATGCCATCAATGGCGATTGGCTACATAAAGTTCTCCTGTGGTTTTTAGATATCAGTACTCCGCAGTTCTTAGCAAAGTTTGTAATTTAGGTACACAGCTTGATTTATAACTCAAATTTTGTTCTGGGCACATGGCTCCATAGCTTGCCCTAAGAACTTCCCAAGTATCCATCAGCTTAAAATTAAAAACTTTTCTCTTTGATATACGCATATTGTAATTAACTAATATTTTGCCGTAGAAATATTTTGAGTTTAGAGTTTCCAGTTAAAGCATTTCATTTATCGCATCATTTGCAGAACATTACCCCCCAACTGGTAAAAGCCAGTATAACTTGTAATTTCTCTAAGACTGGACTGTTGCTAAGTGTCATTATCACATTTCTATTGAAATTCTTTGAACTAGCAGGATTTTTTTTAGTCCTTTGAGGGTAAAAAGTTAAATTGGGAAATCCTGTCTGAAGACATACTCAATATGTTAGCTATCCTTGCTCCAAACTAGACTTCAGCCAAAGTGTAACTGATGTGTTTTCCCAACTCAGAAATAGCAGAGTAAAGTTCCTCATTTACTGGATCAAAGACCTCTAAAATTGAAGGAAAATTGAAGCATTAGTAAAACAAACTTACATCTGATTGCATTAACAGTATTCTCTTTAAATTATTATCGTGAAAGGTGCATAGGCCTTAATCTTCTTATTTATCACAACCCTCAAAATGAATGCTGCTTTCAATTTCAAATGCAGTTTCACAAGTAGTTATTCGTCACACACAGCTTGTGGTGGCAGCAGAGTTCAAGAAGCCTCTGACTGTTCTCGTTCGTTTTCCTGATGCCGTAATATCCCAGGATGTTTGGCCATGACTCACAGTTTGCACCCACCCTAGCGCTGAAGTGGCCCAGTAGGTAGACATATCCTGATGTTGGGATCTTGCTGACAACAGCATCCAGCGCTTCATAGAATTGGTCTCTTACTTCCGCTGAGGACTGCAGTGTAGGGGCGTAGACACACGCCAGGCCTTCTGCTGTTAAGAGACGCAGTGTGAGGATTCTCTCAGTGCCGTCTGTTGGAGGCTCGATCATGCCAAGCAGACAGTTCTTCGAGGTGAATCCCACACCATGCTCTCTGATTTCCTCTGGGCTCTTTCCCTACCAGAAGAAGTTGTAGTGTTCCTCATTCAGGGCTCCACTGTCTGGAGGTCGTGTCTCCTGCAGGGCTACAATGGCGATGTTCAGTCTGTTCAGCTCAAGGTCTATCATGGCTGTCTTACAGGCATCATCAATTGCTTGAATGTCATCAGTGAGTCCAGGACACATAGTTCTCATGTTCCAGCTTGCTAATTAAGGAGCTGAAGTCTTCGTTTTCTTCTTTCGTTGTTTGCTTGGTGCGGCGGTTTTACGACCCACTTATTGAGCATTGAGACCCTAAGCTCCAGGTACCCACTGAAGCAGACAGATCATGGTGTGTCAGCACCTAACTGGCTGGGGGCTGCCCAGCTTGAGGCGGGTGGTAGCTGACTAGTGGAATGCGATGATCTCTACCACCGTCGAAGACAACCCGTAGCGTCCAACTTTACGCCAGTCGAGCAGGGACTTATAACTCGTAACTGCTGTCTTCCGTGTTGTTCTCACATGTAGCGAGACTGCAGTGGCCTCTCCAGGGTGCAAGCCTGGGCAAGGAGTATGGAGACCTCGTGCTGACCAAAAACAGGGTCCCCCTCTCGGCCACACCGACGGATTCCAGAGGAACGCAGAACATTACACTTGGAGCTGGATTGGATGTAGGAGCTGTTGGAGAATGGAAATAAGACGACCAACCACCTTAGAGGCTCTACTCCGGATTTGTATAAAGTTTACTACCTAGCCTTTTCTCCTCCCAAAGACATCCACAAGGCAGCGGAGCCATCATCCAATGACTGGGGCATGGATGCTGGATGCTAGGGCGTCAATAGACCCAGGATCTTCATGCTCCCAGTCTGACCAGCACTCCTAGGCACTTCGAGGGTGTTACGTCAGACTTGTCCTTGTCCTAGATGGATTGCCTGTCAAGGCTATCGAGCTCCATCTACCCAGGTTTTAATATGAAAGACTTCCTACTCCTAGGCAGATTTACAACCAGGGTTGCAGCCTCAGCCCGCCTAGCCCAGATATGCTACCTTTAGTTTACGTCTAACTTCCAGAAATGAAAGTTCCGATTATTAACGTGATTATTAGCATATTCTTTGATCAAGTTTATGTAATAAGGAGAAAGGATGATTGCCATATGCCTCCTTCCCCTACCCTTTTTGTCCAATACATGTTAGAAAAAGTCATGACAGTATTTAAGATGTGGCTCACAAAAAATATTTGGGCCACACCCAACTTTTGGATATTTGCTCCCCCCCCCAGGATAGAATGTCATCAGCCGCCACTGGAATATTGCTTTATGATTTCTTTTAGACTTTCTTCAATAAAAATAATTAATATGCAAGAGATACCATCTTGGTTGTAATATTTGTCTTTGAGTCAATCAAAACATTCAATATTGTTTTGTATAACGTCTTTCCATTTCTAAATAGCCTACATGCTACTAATTTAAGAAGAACAATTGAGCCTCAAAATAACCTTGAGTGTTACATTTGCCTCTCAATCAATCAAAGCATTTCATGTTGTCTTGTATATTGTCTTTCTATGTATTTCTCAATGGCCTACACGCTACTAATTTAAGAACAAATTAAGAACAATTGAGCCTCAAAATTTTGGGGAAAATTAAGAGCAGTCTGTCTAAACCTCAATTCTGCTGGTTCTGATCTAAGAAGAGTGTAATAAGTAAAGCCGTGAGCTCAAACTAGCGCAGCTGCACGCATTAATCTGTGTTACTGAGCTTCATAACTCTCACAGAAGTAACTCATTGAGAGTTCATTATGGCAACTCTCATTTACATCAGCTGCAGAGCCAATGTTTTTGGTCAGCGATAGTGCATAACCACAAACTGAATATTTATCTAGAAAGAGAATGACCCGAATGAACACTGATGAAGCATTTGATGAGAATGAGTGAACTGTATATGTTATGTTTCTGACATGCTAGGCAGCATAGAATTAACCATATTGCACCAAGAACGAGGGCAGACCCAGAGCTATACTTTCTTTGTGTGAGTGGTCATCTGATTAAAATTATTGTCTTTTTAATATGACAAGTTTCTTGGAACTATTGTTTGCTATAGGAATATTACATTTTTTGTGGTCAGGGGGAGTAATGGCCCTCGGAGCCCCCTTGGCTCTACTCTTGAACATGAATATGCATACTTGCTGCCGGTGGCGGTGCTACGGGGGAACTGGAGGGAATTTTCCCCCTCTTCACTTCCATAGCCGTAGAAGGACGTCAAATTTAGGGGGCTGTAAACTTTCTGTAAACTTCTGCCAGAATTTTCTATTGTTCTTTCAGAAAATTTTGGCCGAGTGAAACGGATTTCTGTCCAACTTGGGGCCTGCAGCCCCCTTACCCCCGTCTCCTGCGCTTGTGCCCACTTCTCGCCAAGATTAATTCTTCAATTCATGCAAATTCGAGGAAAAAGTGTTAGGGTTAGGGTGAGGAACCTCTAGCAAGATTTTGAAATGGGTGCGGCAAACAAATTGCGTCACAATTTTAGGGCGTGGCATCCAGATTCTTCCAGCCTGCGATTCTTTTGGTGCTTGTTTCTCAGGCTGCACTTGCTTCTGTACTGTGTAACACAGGTATTTCTAGATTCACCAATAAAACGTTTGGTTCAAAGACTTGCCTGCAGCTACTGATGAGAGAAGGTTTGCCCTCTTCGTCAACCCTTCATAGTGACACACGAATCTTTTGCTAAACTGTCACATCGGTTGGGTTCGTTATTCATATATTTATGATAGTATTGTGTGTAGCAGTCTCAAGTCCTTTCTTTCAATTTTGGATCTTCTCTAGTTGTTTGTTGTTGGTGTTAGTTTACGCATCTAGCAAAGCTAACGTTGCAGAAGTAAATGTTGTTAAATCAGAGAGTTATCACTTCCAGCACAACATCCTACGGCAAAAGAAAAAGTCTTGTCAATAAAGGATGAGAAAAAACCAGGTACAAAAGAGATTGCAGAAAGTGTTGCAAAGCTACGTGAGTACATTCTAAATGCAGAACTATATCATTTATACATCTAGTAATGCTTTTAACCAAGCAGAGAAACTGTTATTTGCCATTTATTTAGGAACTAATTTTTCATTTTTGTCCAGATACTGCACAATCTCTGTGATTTTCATGTTTGCAAACATTTCACTGTCTAAATATTCTTACCCCTTTCTGCCACAGCATTTCTGGGTGTGCACAACATTAAGACTTTCTTTAAACCAGATCAAGTCATACTGGTCGGAAAGAAGCGATCAATTGGAGGTGATACTTTGAGACTTTGCTAAATTTCTTCTTTTTTGCATTAGCTGTTTCCTTTAGCACAGGCGTCAAATCTTGATTGGCTAACAAAGGAATTACCATTGAAGGATTCCTGCCAATAATGTTGCTAGAATTCGTTCGAGAAGTGTGTTTTGTGGTAAATAGTGTACTCGCTTTGCGAAAAAACTGATAACACATAGTTTTGAACAATTGAAAAATTTTTTGCAAGCATGTTCAGAAGGTTTTAACTAACATTTCTAGAAGGAGCAAGTTTTATATCTTGCGCTGATCAAAAGTTATCGACATTACAAGCAAAGATGGGCGGCTTTTATTGCCGATAACTTTAAACCTGCGCAATTTAAGTAAATTGCTCCTTCCGGAAATGTGCATCGAAGCCTTCTGAGCATGCCTGCAAAATACTTTTGAATTATTCAATGCTATGTGTTATCAATTTTTCGCAAAGAATGTACATTATTTACCACCAAAAAACGCGAATTCTCGTACAAATTCTCGCAGCATTGTTGACAGGAATCCTTTGATGGTGATTCCTTTGTTAGCCAATCAAGATTTAACGCCCATGCTGTTTCCATTATATTAGATGTAGTGCAATGACTCACATCCTCTATCATGCACGTCTTTTATCGACCATTGACTCCTGCTCTTCAGTCTATGCCACCAGCATTTCATATTATCAAATTATGTCACAGTGATTTTGGAACAATCTTATTGATGATGTATATAGAAACAATATAAAGTACAAACAAAGGGTAATCCAGCAGCGAGTGGCAATGGAGACGAAGCCAATGCAGCATGGTGTGCTATCAAGTAATGATTGTGGGAGATAGGCAAAAAAGTTTGACAGTGTGGGCTATTAAGGAGCTACAAAGAAATTTGTAGCAAATATATATATATATATATATATATATATATATATATATATA
>OLMO02000301.1:12820026-12844030 GCA_900291935.2 Cassiopea xamachana | reverse complement strand
GGGCTTGCTTGTACAATCAATCACTTTGGAGGATCTCCAGGTCGATACACTGCCCTCATGAAAATATCCGGATATTTTCGAATTTGGTTGCGAATTCGTTGGGAGACAAAATTGTTTACGAATTTTAAAGATACTGTACATACTCCATACTTTATGACTAATAATAATAATAATATTTTTACAGGGTAATTAAATCAGCTATAAATTTAGCTGCTATCAAGAGAAGCCCTGTATAGAATTAAAAAGTTAAAGAAAATTGCCATACATAAAGAAGAAGATACAAAAACATACAAAAATGTAAAAAATGTAAAACATTAATCTTAAAAGGTTAATGTCATATTCAGCAAAAATTTTCAAACTGCTTCCTAAGATCTTGTTTTTGTCTCCGGTCTCTCGCCTGTGTAGTCTATTGGCAAGGACAGACTTCAAAGATGAAAATCAAGGGAGCATATCTATTAAATCTATTGGGTTACGACAGCGTTTCTCAAATAGTGGGACACGACCTTTAAGGGGGTCATGATGCGATGCTGAAGGGGATGCATATGACCCCAGGGAACAGATATGCACGCTCTTTTTATAAGAAACAAGCTTTCTGCCTGTAGCCTGGTTGTTTCTTAGTACTTCTAAAATCCAGCCTTCAACGCTTCTTAAATGCTCCATAAAGTTAAAGACTTCCAATAGCAATAACAACCCAGATTAGGCAATTGTGATGAAAGAACCGGATGCTCCGGTTTTGTGAGGCATATAATGGATGTTCATTCTGTTTTCTTGCTTGTTCGATCAGAAAATTACCAGCAAAAACAGTTTTTGAAAGTCATTATTTGAAACTCAGTCTGCCTATATTCCTTATAAATTTTTGCCTAATTTCAGCCTTATGTTTCTGATTAGTTATAGTAAGGGGAGCTAAATATTTTTTCTTCCGATGAGGGGGGCTTTGTGAAGATTAATTGAGAAGTACTGGGTTATGATGATAAAGTTACACTCGGATGATGAAGTCACCTCCGTTTGTTACTTTCACCATTGTCCTATTCTAAGAGTTTGCTTTGTGTTACGGAAACCTCAAGCCTTCAATAGTAACAAATAACTTCTGCTTGCTTCAAAAGGATTTGATATTGTAAATCTTCTCTTGTATATGTCAATGAGGAAAAGGAATCGAAATCCCTTTTATTTGCCTTTCAGTTTGATCTCGCTTCAACAACCACTATACACGTTTGTTTATAAGAAACCTCGCTCGAAGCCTAGTATTAACAGTTTCTTAATTTTTGGCCACATTTTAGTTCTAAGAGTTTCTTAATTTAGCGAACTAAATTGCTGTGAGCGAATGTAGCAGACTATTTGCCCTATAACAAACAAAATGTGTCAGTACGAGTTAAATTATAAAGCAATGTCATATTCACATTGTTTTGACACAGTTTTGCGTTGAACCATATTTTCGAGCTAACAGTAGGTTTTGAGAGCAATCGTAAATTCCTGCACCCCTAGAACTGCTAATGGCTTTGTTTAGTTGAGACAATGACATTGGTGAGATATTCTTTGGAATTCAATAAGATTTTTCACACTATACGTGGTAAAAAAATTCTCTCCAAAACCCCTGAGAGGACCCTTTGTCATAACCCTGCACAACTGGTTGTAGATTTTAATCCCCATTCTCGTGGATGAATTGATAACGCCACAAATAGGCTGTGACAGCTCAGTGCAGCCATAAACACTCATATAAAATAAGTATTTTGCTGGCTCTTCTCATTACGCTGACTTTGATCAGTGATGTGCTTTTATGGGGCGTGGGGGCATTACACCCCTCCCCAATATTTTCTATTACATAATGCTATTCAAAACAGGACCTTTTTAACGTACAAACTCAAGGGGCAGGTGCCCCCTAGTTCTTAAAATTGCCCCCCTAGTAAATGGAGTTTTGCCCCCAGAAATTATCCCTTTCTCCAAAAGCCTTACATTAGAACTGAAGAAATTGCTTTTGAATAAATAGGCCATGGCTCAAATTGTGACTGTAAGTGATAAATATGAAATTTGGGAATGTCTTCTAAGCCATCTTGAAGGATACCTCTTGTAAAAAGCAGATGCAGCAAAACTCCAGGTCCTTACTGCTAATGGCTATTGGGAGACACATTCAATCCAAAGTATAAAGTACTGAATCAAAAATTTTCTTGGGGGCATTGCCCTTAGACCCCCTTTCTTTCGCATGTTACAGAAACCAGAGACATTAAACTACTGACAACTAGAGCTGATAAATGGTCTTCACTAAGGCCTTCATTCAAACATATTTGCATTTATGGCACATACGAATTTCCAATTAGAAAATGAGATGAATCCTGTTAAGAGCATCTTTGAAGAGATTTTTCATCAAAATGTCCTCACAGTCCTCGAAATTGTTCTTTGATTTTTGAACTCGCACTCTCCCTCTCTAAGGATTTATCCCCCTAGTAAATGTTTCTTTAAAAAGGCTATTATTCAAAATGGATATATACTTACATAACTTTATGCAGAATGTATTCCATTTACTTCTGCAGATCTGTCTACTTTCGTTTGGACTTGATACACAAGGGGGAGAGTCTGGTAAGCAGAGTTAGACACCACAAAAAGTAACTTATTGCTGGATTAACTTAGAAAGACAAAATTAACACCAAAAACTAAGTTTTATGAACTGATTTTAAATATGTAGCCACTACAGGTGTAGCTTATGGTTTCCATGGAAACAGGATAACAATGGTGGGGAAGTCACACGCTTGGGGCATGCGTTGTTTCCACAAACTAATATAAAATCGTGCTTCCAATACACAAATGCCTACATTTTGAACTAAGCTATAAAGACCTTAATATACGAAAACTGAACTAATTTTTCAAAATTTCCGACTCATGCCATTTTATGTTGGTTCAGATATGCCCAAAATGAATAGATAAGTGCACTCTCTGACTCCCAAGGAACAGAACGATGCATATGAAGCTACAATAGAAGGCAAGCAGAAAAAAATTAGGCATTCCCTAAGATCAGCCAGTAAACAAAGTTTACTATTTTGAGAAAATGCTGATTGAAGTTTATTAGCATTGCTGAAAGGAAAGCAACAAGACTTATTTAAACGAAATATTCACAAAAACATAGGAAATACAACAAAACCTATTTGAATCAACTCAGTGACGGTTTCGGGTTGATTTTGCATCAAAATTCAAAAATGAGAATTTTCGCCAAAACGTAGCTATATTTGGGTGAGCGATCACCTTAGGCGCAGTGGTTAGTTTTGCGCAGAAGTGAGAAGAGAAACGAAAGAGGAAGGAGTAAGTATAATCTGATGGACGTAAATTATCGAAGTTGTTAAGAAGATTGAGTTGGTTTTAGTTGGATGATTGCCAGTGGCGGTTTTTCCAGAAAAATTAGGGGGCCAAGGTACTGTATTTGCCGAGTATTTTAGAAGAGACACGTGCACACGATAAATACTCGGGAACATTTCGATTGCACGTGTTTTTCATAAGAAAAAGTTTACAAGAAAATTGAGGCTCGAGCAAAAAGATTTTCTTATTAAAAATCGATTATTTGGTCATTTGTTTCACCACTTTTGCTGAGAAGTTGCTGACTCGATGGCACCTGCGGGGCACTTTGCCCCCGCCCCCTAATATCCACTACTGCTCTTCGCACATCTAAAAATGCTGTTATTGGCTAATTTTTTCTTGTCGATTTTCGAGTCATACTTTCGTTTCTTCTTTACAAATGCATTCTTTATCTCTGTATTCCTTAATGTGCATTCACTATGGTTCGTAACTGCTGCAGTTGACCTTGGTACACCAGAGGTAAATTTTGTAATGGACCAATCAGCGGAACAATCAGCGCATAAAACATCAACAAAAGGATTGCATTCAGCCTTTCAGCGTACAAATCATAGGCGTATTTTAACTTCTTTTTGGAAAGCTTGAGCAGAGTTTGCTTATTTTGCCCAGTTCCCTTTTATTTACTCCGCCCTTGACGTATTCTTAAATCAGAATTTTAACTATGATTCTTAAGTGAACTGATTTCAAATTTCAGGCGAAAAGTCATTCAAAGATCCTTTGGAAAATAACAAGGACAGCTTCATTCAGTACAAGAAGCAAAAAGCAGGTAATGCCATCACAACTTACGCATCACAGTTGATTTTGCAGTCTATCCAAGCTCAAATCTGCTATGTAATACTTATGTATCGTGACACCGTTCTTTGTGTAAGAATAGAACGTTAGGCCATGCCTACAGTTTTTTTATAGGCCTGAATATATCTTGCAAGCAGGGATGCAACCAAGGGGGGTTCTGGGGTGCAGCCCCATTGTCACAATTTAGAAGATTTTGGGGAGCTCAGCCCCCCTTCAAATGCGAAGCTATTGAACATTTTTCCTAGGTTTTTCTACTTTGCTAAGGACAATTATTAATGGCTTTAAAAGTTGTTTATGTCTACTAGTATTGAGGTAAGGCTAATTTCAATATTTGTTCGCAATACCAGGCCCTTGCCAACGGGGGCGTCACACCCTTCCAGGCAGAGATTCTGGCGGCAAATCGACCCAATTTTTAATTTTTATTTGGTAAATTTGTGCCATTTTATCGTCACACTCCCTGAAGACGTTCTGTCGAGAAATCAAGCTACTTGTCACTAAATACTACGGGTTTATATGTTAACACAAAATGGACAGAGTACATGGTAGTAATAAAAAATAGGGATACCCCAACTTGTAACATATGGGTTCATAACAAAAAGTAAGCAAGTGAATTGGTGTAATTATTTAGGAAGCTTGATCACATCAGACAGTAGGTGCGAGAGGAAGATTAAACGAAGAATTGCAATGTTAAGAGAGACCTTTTAAAAGTTGAAGAAAACCTTGTGCAGTCCTAAGATCACTCTACCAACTAGACTAAAGGTGCTAGAATGTTATGTGGTTGATCTTGAAATGTTGATGTGAGACATGGACTGTGTTAAAGAAATGGAGAAGAGAATAAATGCAGTAGAGGTGTCGTTTCTACGTAGAATATTGAGCATAGGTTGGACAAGTCATAAAACAAATGAAGAAGTATTATTTGAAGCTGACACTGAAAGAACGTTGATGAAGTCTAAATAGACGTAGGGTCATACTATTATGAGAGTCGTAATATTATGAAACAGCAACCACAGTTCCTTGGACGTTGCATGAGAAAGGGTGGAATAGAGAAGATAATACTCGTAAACAAGATAGCAGGAAATGGGCAAGAGAGAGAGGCAAATAATAACATTTCTCCAAAGAATTGCAGAATGGAGTGGAATGCCAGGTATTAAGCTAATTCAGTGCATGGAAAGCAGGAATGAATGGCATAAACTGGTCGCCGATGTCATAAGATAGGGCACAAAGAAGATGCTTTTAGCAATATCAATAGCACTGATAAGTATCATCAGCTGGCACTACGATTTCTAAAAGATTTTGCAATGTGTCTGTAAGTGGCTCTTTGCTGACACCATACCTAATTTCATTGTGCAGTGATTGTCACTTTTGGCAGTGATGGAAGGATTTTGCGCGTATTTAAAGAGT
The DNA here is from genome assembly GCA_900291935.2 of Cassiopea xamachana. Lineage (NCBI taxonomy): Eukaryota > Metazoa > Cnidaria > Scyphozoa > Rhizostomeae > Cassiopeidae > Cassiopea > Cassiopea xamachana. The sequence goes on along the minus strand of OLMO02000301.1, from coordinate 12,838,501 downwards.
CAAACTATGCAGTTTGATGTAGGTAGTGTTTATGAAATCAATAACATTCAATTCCATTCTATTCTTCTCTATTCTTCTCAAGTTCTTGCTTGTAAGTTAACTTATTTTTTCTTGTTGATATAATTCATCTATAGCGAAATCACTAAGCGAATTCCTTTCAAAAGACATAAAATTCGCCAACTTTTCGTCTCTTCTCTAGTACCACTGTTATACCAAAAAGTGCGTCAGCCACAATTATAGCGAAAGTAAATAGCGTGGTTTTGAAAAATTACTGTACACTTCCTTTCAGCTAAGTGTGACTGGTATGTTTACTTCATCAGTAAACTTTCATTTTATAACTCTATCCACTTTTATCCCTCACTCCCCCTCTCATTTCGGTAGGTGATGCTGTAACTTCTACATCCCCTAGAAAGTTGTTAGGAACAGACCTGCAACAAAAATAGTGCTATAGCCTGGCGTTTGTATCGGTGTAAATTTGCTGTTTAGCTCAATGTCGAGGAATGAATTAGAGTTATTTTGTAAAATTCTAAAGGGCACACCCTGTAAAGAGCGTGGTCTATAAAATTCTGTTTTGCGCCTTCCGTGTTAAAAATTTAGCACTACATCACTGCTTGCAAGTAAAATGCTTACAGTACACTGTGTTCAATCCAATCTTCATGTAATCAACTTATAGTTGAAGCTTCATTCAGTAACACCGTGGAAGAGAACAATACCAAATTTATCCAAAGCATAACACCCAGAGAAGGTAAGGCATATTTCAGGTAACTTCTTGCAGTGATTCATATTCTAGTGAATGCTATGATCAGATTTTAGTATATTTTTATACTCCATATAATCATATAATCTCTCAAGACTTGCCAAGAAAGCAATACTTTCTCAGGGCCCTCCCTGCAGGGTCGAAACTTATGGGGGCATAGGGGTGGTTCATCCCACCCCCATTCTTGAGAAAAGCCGTTTTTCAGGGCACGAACCGCAATATAGTGCATTTTTGCAGGGGAAAGACCTCTGATACCCCCTAGAAGTATGGAAGTTAAGTCCCTGCCTCCCTCTACGCAGTAGGGTTATCATCTTGGGCTATGACATGAGGATTCAGAGTCAATGATTTTCCTAATATGAAAGCAGTTACCTTGATTAGGAGGATAAATTCTAGAAGGAGCCTCTACCCATTGCTATTGTAAAAGTAGTTTGAGCATACACGCTTATTCTCGGTATAGATTATGTGACAGACTTACAGTAGATCGTTTGGCATACAGTCCAACACGTCACAAAGGATGTGGTGGGTGTGATGCTCCCCACTTTTTGCCAAAGACTGCAAATCCATGGTCTTGTCGGTCGGTAATCATTTGGTTTGTCGGTAAACGCTGGCGTTATCTCTACTACAATAAGTTGGCGTTGTCTCATCAAACCAACTGCTACATCTTCGCTCAAAAGTCCTTTGGCATGCCACAGTGCAAATCGTGATCTTAAATAGGGAATATCTTTCTGTTTTTTTCAGCAAACAAAGATCAATTTGTTATAACAATGAGTGTCAGCACAAAACAAGGTACCAACTTCAAGCATTGAGACATCTCCTGCACCTTTTTTGTAAGATCATAGTTTATAAGAATGTTGATAATAATGAAAAGCTCAAGCTTCATTAAAAGGCTTAGGATTTTTATGTATTCCAGTTATTATCATGTTACCATCAGGATTTCTTTAAGAAAAATTTAGAACTGCACATAACATAAATTCTGGTTGCAGATGGGATTGAACTCACTACTTTTAGCAAAAGGGGGTAGATAAATGTTAAAGTGCTTAGGCATCGAAAATTTCGAATATACTTTTTAAGCCAAAATCGAAGCTTCGGTGTTTTTAATGCATGAAGATCATATTTTTTTGTTCTTACTGGCGAGAAAGGTGTATAAATTAGCGCTTAGTTTGGGGTACTAGGTGCGAATTTTGATAGCTATTGCGTGACGTCATAACGAGGATCAACCGGAGTGCACTCTTTAGGCCTATATCAGTTGACAAACAAAGCGCAAGAAAGCTTCTCATCTTGGCGTGCTACGGCTCATTAAAGTGGCACACAGTGACAGTGAATCCTCATTTTATGATGAAGCTACTGATAATCAATTAGAGAATGATGGCAATGATGACCGTGTGCTTGCACTGCCAGGCATAGTTACATACCATGGAGGGCCACTAGCTGACGATTCGGATGCCCAAGAAAATGTTGAGGCCAATGACACCCCTTGGGCTGCTGCCACAAACTCTTGAGGCTAGATTTGAGAGGCAAATCCCAGTTCAGGAATGGTGAGTACCAATATATATTACGTATTGGAGCTCATAGCTCATTTTGTAAACTGTCGCTTAGGACCTATAAGCAACAGCGTTAAAGCTGTACAATGTGGGGTAAAGGCTTCTGCGTTAGATGAAGTAGAGTTTGCATTGATTAGAGTCTTCTAATTTGCTCTATGAAAGGAATTGAAATACATTACTATGGCATTATAATTTTCCTTTACTAGTAGGCCATTTCTAATCAACCAACTCAACATACCTCCCTGCCCTGTTTTCCTCAACGTTGTTTATTGTTACTACTTGACCAGGGTCTTAAAACCGAACACATCGATAAGTCTCACCTGTTTTTAGCTATCTGTCAGTGACTGATCAATGGTATCTGCTGTGTCTGCCAACGATAAATCAATGGTAGGGACAGCATCTGGCTTTAGCTCCCTTTTCATTCCAAGTTTGGCAGCGATTTCCTGATTCTTCGTAAATCAGCTCTCATCGAAATAGTCAGAGCAAATGTAGTACCTGTACATTGTCATGTATATTATTGTGAAATAATACAACTTGATGACAGTATACTTAGGTCCCTTAGCAACAATGCATAGAAATATAACGACTGGTAGGGGATATTTAGAGAGAGAGGGCGTAGGCAATAGAGGAAGACTAGAATACGATTTGTGTGTGTGTGTTACTTTTCCAAGACTCACTCTGCAGAACCCGCGACACAAAGAAAAGACGAGTTGCTGCTGCTCCACTTTGGCCTATGTCTTCGCACAAACCTCACCCAAGCTTGGTTTCTTCCCGTCTTTTTCCTTGAGTGGAAACGTATGAACAGATTTCCCTTCTGTATGCTGACCATTTGTGCAGCTTATTCCGTTCGGGAGACCAGCCATACAGTACCGTCCTCCACGACGTTTGCAGGACTTGCTAGTGGAATCCATGCTAACAAGCGATCAAAACTTTATTCGTACTCGTTATGACGTCATGCGCAGTAGCTAGAATTCGCACTTGAAATGCCAAAATAGCAAAGTTTGAGGGCTCATAACTTTTTTCCATATGAGTTATGATACTTTAGTTTGTAGCATGATGATCACAACACAAAGTTGCATTAGAAAATGCAGAAAGTTAAATTTCGAAATTTTCGATGCATAAGCACTTTAATCTTTCGAGGCAGCATATTATGGAACTACCATCAGAATGACTTTGGAAGCAAAACCTTCGTTTGCTCTTTTAAAAAATGCATAAAAAGTTGGAGTTGAGAGGACTGCAACTGTAAAATGTGCAAATGATAAAAACATTGCTTTTAATAATTTTGTTGCATCTGGGTTTCTTTTTTTAAATTTTTTGTATAGTACTGTAAATAGTTGGTCTTAATTAGTTTTATCACAAACTGTAAAAACCAACTTTAAAGAATTGTATTATTATACATTTTTTGCTATGTAGTTATCAAGACAGTCAGTTGTACTTTGCCTAGGTTTTTCGAGACATACAATTGCATTTTAGTTAATATGAAAATGATATGGAAATTTAAAAAAGATTATTATTAACACATCACTGGCCTTGGCCTATGCATTGTACCACCTAGCAAAAGAGTTGCAGACACAAGTGTTTTTACTAAGAAATAGCAATTTCACTTCTAGAAAAACAGCCTACGGTAAAAGGAAAAGTTTTGCCAAAAAGCGATGAGAAAAACCCAGCTGCAAAGGAGGTCATGAAATATATTACTCATTTACGTGAGTTACATTTATAAAAAATCTGTACTAGTTTCTTATAAAAAATACAGCCGAATAACAGAATTTTAGCAATTCATGTAATGTTATAAACTTTCTACTCTTGTGGATTTGTGCAAGACTTGACAATGAACTAAACTTCTCGTTGGATATATAACAGCATTGAATCAACCCAATATTTACAATAATTAGATAAATCTTGTTCTATATTGAAACTCTTAACTTAAACTCGTAACGTTGCACTACTGGCTGTGTACTCTTAATCCGAACTCATGACTATTAACTATGAACTGTGAACTATGAACTGTAAACTGTGAACTATAAAGCGAATTCTAAGCTAGATATACGACGAATTGCGGAGGAGTGCTCCACGTGACGAATTATCCAACATGTAAGTAGGAAAAGTTAAATTTTTGACTTGTCCAGATGTATTGCCATATTTATGAATTTCATATACATAAACAGATGGTCATCTCAATCTTATGATTAACTGTTCTTTTTCAGCATTTTTGAATGTGCAAAACATTAATAGTTTCTTTACACCATACCACATTATGCTTTTGGGAAAGAAAAGACGAAAACGAGGTAAAGTCTTGAAAACCATATTAGATGTACTCTGGTAACCGCAGGGGCGTCGAAACGAATTTCAAAGTGGAGAGGCCTGGTCACAAAGGTTAGGCATAACCTCGGAATTCTGCTTATCTTTGCAGGCAACAACATCACTTTCAAACCTTTTGGAATATGATCCAACGGAAAATGGCCTTTATGGCAACTTCTTCTAGAATACAGGCACAAAAAGTGAAAAATACTGTTTTATGCAAAAAACCATGATGTGCTTACTGATGATACATAACAACATCAACAACGGTATTAATAAAATTCCCACAGCCAGTGCCATTCCGCCACACCCCCGGTTTCCACGCCCCTGAACTGAACTTTGACACTTTCTATATCCTGCATTTGCTCGTTTTCTCTGTCTTCCTCTATAAATACCCAAGCCATGCTATGATTTCCAACTTGAAAGCCGTCACCAGAAGTACACTCTTTTTTTATAAGAACGATTTTATAAGAACTCGAGCTTGAAAGAAGTTGTCCACTATGAAATGGGCATGAAATGTCTCATTGTTAATCTGAAGAGAGTTGACAGCCATAACACTTTTTGTCTTTGATTTTCGCAAATCAGTTTCTCCAAGAGAAATTAGACACTGCTAACATGGTCCATTTATAATTGCTTGTGAACTTTTTCAATAAAAAGCATTAATATGCAAGAGAGACCATCTTGGATGTAACATTCGGCTCTCAATCAATTAAAACATCCAGTGTTCTCTTGTAAATTTTTTCTATGTATTTCTAAAATGCCTAGACAGTACTAACGTAAGAAAAAAATAAGACCAATTCAGCCTCAAAATTTGGAAGAAATTAGGAACAGCCAGCGTGAACTCCAATTTTACTGATTCTTATAAACAAAGAGTGTACATCACTTCTGTAATCGCAAACATCAACATCTACAAGAAGTATTACATCTGCTGATGCAATAAGCCATGAATCTCATCTAGCCCATTATCTGAGTCCGCTGTCCACAATGAGTACGAACGTTAAGGAAGTATTATACTATTAGTAAGTTGTACAAAACTAGTCATTTGTAGTTAAAGATATTTTCACAAACATGCTATACTGTCTCTTCTTAAATTCACTGTGCTGAACAGAAATATGTTAAACGCAAGGAGCTACTACATAAGTTGAGCCAGGCACGTACCTTCTGGGGGGCACAGGGGCCAGTGCCCCCAAATGAATTGTTTGGTCTTACTTCCCGAACAGAATCGCTAACCTGGAGATTTCCATAGGACATTAAAGCTGTTGCCCCTCCAAAGTGCTTGCACTGGCAGGTTCCCTCCCCCCAGGCGATGCCATACAGTTATGTGCTTGACTTGAGCCCCTGCCTGTTGCACGAAAAGTTTATCAAATTAGCTGTAACTACGAAAATTTGTGGATGAGCAATTGTTTTCCTTTTTTGCAGCTTATTTAGTGATCGGTATGCCAACTTTTAAGAGATCCACGGACTATTATCTGCTGGATACAATAGAAAGCCTCGTCGATGGACTATCAAAGAGTGAACAATCAGAAGTGGTCATCGTCATCTTTGTAGCGGAGTTTGATGCCAAATTTCGCAATAAAGTGAAAACTGACATCATGAAGAGGTTTTGCTCGTTGGTTGAAAGTGGACTGATTCAATGCATTATTGCCCCACAAGGATACTACCCTTCAATGAAGAATCTACCGCTCCTTCGTGGTGATTCTGCACAAAGAGTCATTTGGCGATCCAAACAGTCTTTAGATTATTCATTTTTGTACTTTCACTGTTCAGATTTAGGCCAGTATTTCTTACAGCTTGAAGATGATGTTCTTGCGGAAGACAGATATCTCCCAAAAATAAAGGGCTTTATAAACTCACGTACAAGTAAATGGTCCACCCTTGAATTTGGTGCACGTGGCTTCATTGGAATGATGTATGAAACAAAACATTTGGCCTCGCTTGCAAAATACTGTCGTATGAACTACTTTTTAATGCCCGTCGACGGGTTGTTACGTGTATTCAATGATATATGGCTTTATGGTAGTGAAAATAACAAAGTTTATAAGCCACCGCTTTTTAAATACATTGGCACTTACTCGTCCCTCAACGGACATTTACGAAAGTTTGAAGACGTCAAAACGGCACTTTATCTCCCGAAAGTGCCTAGAGTTCACAAAGACGCAAACAACCCTAAAGCCATCATTCGTAGCAGTATGATGAAGTATGTTGCAAATTATCCTGTCCAGAATGCGTATTCTGGGGGCAGTTTTTGGGCTGCGAAAGTTGTTATAGGCGATCACATTCAGATGACATTTGAGAAGCCATTGCTCTTGAGGAGATTTGTGTTGATAAGTGGAGCAGCTTCTTATCCTAACGATGCATTGGAAAATAGCGAAGTACTTGTTTCTTCAGCTCCTAGAGGCCTATGTGATGCCTACCGAAGTATTTACAAGGCTGTTGGTATGAAAGTAGTAGATACTGGTGTAATAGATATTGGCCACCCTGTGAAGTGTATCAAATTGGTAATTAGTAAGGTAAGGAAAGATGAACGTGGTATATCAAGATGGTTAATTGTTAGTGAAATAGATGTCTGGACAAAATAGAAGGAAATCATAAATGAATTTTCCAATTCTGTAATGTAGTGATTGAATTGCCCAATGTTTTAAAGTGTTTTTATCTAGTGAAATAGTGAACGTAAGGTTGCCGTCACTCATAATTTCAAGCAGTATTTGATTGGCAAGCTCTTCCAAGGGATGCTGCTTAGATAAAGGGGGCCCATGTGGTATGGTTTTATAGAGAATGATGGGGCCGTGACAACAAAAGGTGAATCGCCCTGGGATATGATGATACCCCAGCATCCATTATTAGTCCGCCTCTGATTGATGAAGGATTGAGGAGGCTGCTAGTGTTAATGAACTAGAAAGTGGAGAATGTTAGAGTATTTTGAACATTTTGGTATAGGAACAGCAAAAGAGCTACCTTCCCCTTGCACCATCCTTGGTCTTTAATCGGACAGTAGTGCATTGCCAGCGTGGAAATATAAATATATTTTGCTCATTTTAAAGCTACTGCTAGAGTAAAAGATAACTGGTCCTGTGATTGGCTGAACGTCAGTAATCTAATCTCGTTTGATCGACTAGTTATGACGTATAAGATTATAAACAAGTTAAGCCCTAAAAGTCTTTGGGATAAATTTGAGTTAAGATCAGTCCACTCAAAATATGAAACAAGGACTTGCCATGATCTTCAAATCTCAAGACTAAATACGGAACGTACAAAAATGGCTTCAAATACTCGGCTTTAAAATTATGGAATGATATGCCTGTTGATATACGAGAGGCCTCAACTCTCAAGTGCTTCAAAAAGAAATTAAAAGCACATCTATTGGCTGATCAAAAATAATAACTGAAAACACGACCCCCTGGAAGAGCAGCAATATCAGTATTACTTGCCATTATGCCTGTTGATTTTTTTTAATTAATATATTATTTAAAATGTATATATTCATATGTAATACTTTAGTTGCTGAAGGGCTATTTTTTCGTGTATAAATAATCGATTACATTACATTACAGTACAGACAAAGCTTTCGAATTTTCTCGGGAAATCGTTGAACTTGGCCCCACTATACTGCAGGTGCCACGACGCTCCTGGTGTGTATGCACACATGAAATAAAAGTAAGCAATGCTGGTCCTGTTTGGGGATAATTCATAGATTGCTTATAGCTATTCTTTGGCAACGAATAGTAGGGGTATAATAAGGAGGAAAGGTTAGCATTGTTGCTAAAAATAAATCTGTTGGAGGGTTATTTATAGATGGGGGTCAGTGTTCAATTGACAGTATGGAGACCCAAACTTTTCAGAACTACTGCAATTAGTTATCAAATTTGTACCAGTATATAGTTTATAGTTTGTTTTGATTTCCTTACTTGTTAATATTGATTTGCGTTTTTTAAATTAATTTATTTATAACGATACCCCTTTACCATACAAATATAAACTTAATTATATACAATTAATCAAAATTAAAATAACAAAGAAGTAAAACCGCTGATCTTACAGGGAGTCGTTCTTTTGAGGGGGCTTAGATTTGTTTTCATTCCTCATCAAATGTCTTCGTAGATGGCTTTTAAACAGACTTAACGATCACAGTTCTTTTGGAATATCATTCCAAGCCCTAATCCCAGCATATTGAAATTCTTTCTTGGAGAATTCAAGTTTTACTTAAGCTAATGTGCTCACAATGCGTCCACAACGCCATTGTATTTATTTACATATCCGTTTTACAACTTTGAAATCTTTATGATATTAAGATGGGGAGGGGGTCGGACTTTCTTCAAAATTGATTAGTTGGGGGTGCTTAATAAGTGAAAACGGGTAGTGAAATTTTCAAAAATCTGCAGTCGTGGCCCCCCCTACTATTTGGTGCCAAAGAGTATGTTGATTTCACTTTGCTGGACCAAGAATCAGGGTTTAACTTGTTGTTTGAAAGCGACAGTCGATTTGATGCTTCTTACGCTGATTGGGATTCCAGACCTTTGCATTATCGTAAGAAAATTTTTTGTTTGAGATTTCTAATCCTGGTTTGGGTATTTGCGGTCCATAAATTCTGTGAATATTATACTTGAGGTTTGAGTTCTCCTCATAACCTCTCCCTTATAGTTTCCTAGACACATTTCCTTACGAATCTTGTGTGTACGATTATGGACTGACTGGTCACATGCATGCCGCATCCAGGCATGGGACTCCTAGTTTAACGTCCCTTCCGAAGTACGGCAGAGTGAGCTGTTTTGGTCTCTCATAGATGTACCTAGAAACTGTCTTTTGAGGAGTATGGTTTTTTGCAAACATTCGACAAACAATGACTAAAAATAGGTCACGGAAAACACTATGATTAGTAGGATACTAATTCTTTTGAAACATGATGCTGCTGCTCTGTTTGGGGCTGTTGCAATTCCACTGACATTTTACAATTGCAGAGGCTCTAAAACAAAGCAGCACGCATCGTGACCAAAAGTCATTTTGATGCTCCAAGCAAACCTCTGATCCAAAGCTTAGGTTGGAAAACAATTGAAGAGTTGATTAATAGACAAGTAAATCTAACAGTCTTTAAATGCTTAAACAACATTGCTCCCAAATACATTTGCGATATTTTTACTAAAAATACCGTTAATGCCACACTCAGTCTTCGAAGTACAAATTCTGATTTGAGGCTGCCTTTGAAAAGCTCTGGTAACGGACAAAAACGTTTTTCATTCTGAGGTGCTAAATGTTGGAATGGCCTTTCAACTGAGGCCAAACAAACTACTTCAATTAAAGCCTTTAAGTGCCTAATTTAGCCTGCGTCAGTGTATTAATAGATTATCACAACCGTTTTAAATTGTATATGTTATTTTAAGATTTGTAATTAGACATTTCAAACATTGCAATTAGGTTTCATATATTGTGATTATTATTTTTTATAGTGTAGATGGAGGGCCCTTTGAAAATCAGTTATTACTGAAGGGTCACCCTCCTTAAGAATGTGAAATGAAAATGAATGAAATGAAATGACAAACTTCCCTGCAGTTTCGTGAACATTCGGGGGTGTCATGCGTTCCCCACGCCCCGCATAAGCACATCTCTGGTAGTGTTACCGAAGAGAAACTCTTAGAAGATCAGGGAAAAGCTTTACATGTTCTAAATTGCTTAATATTTCACTTTCAAACATTATTGTAGCATTGCTGCAGTGGGGGTGCTCTTGTTGTTGTTGTTTGCTTTGTTTTGAGTAGGCTGTTATACCTAGCTTTTTCAGCTAATTTAGGCCTACTATGCATACCACATCCAGGCATGGGACCCCTAGTTTAACATCCCTTCCGAAGGACAGCAGAGTGAGCTACTTTGGTCGTTCATCTGGAGGTCGCCCATCCAGTTTCTGGCCATACACAGCCATGCTTCAGCTGAGCTAATGGAACTGAATGGGCCGCTTGGCCACTCACCCCGCAGAAGAGGGAGCGCGGGGAAGCAATCCCCTAGCTGTGACTTGAGGGAGCACAAGCCCCCCCCCCCAACTGTACTAACTTTCTGGATATAAGAGTATGGACGGATCGTTTTTCTGTTGTAAAAAGCTATTTTAGATGTAAAAAGCTGTCGAGAAATTGTTAGTTCATAAGATGTAGGGCAAGGTTTTAGAAGAAAAATTCCACATTAAAATGCAGCGATGCTGTGTTGAAGAATTAAATTCTGGCTGCAGATGTGATTGAACTGCCTGCTTTTAGCGAGAAAGAGGTAGACAAATACTACTTCCGCAAACAATCCCATTTCTGGTTGTGTTTTGCCTATCATTTCATACCTAAATCTATCAATTTTACTGCTATTTACTTTTTTATACCCTTGGGCCACGAAATAATAAACTTTTGAACGGTTCCAAGACATCGTATAGACTGGAAGCCTATCCGTACCTACGCGGAACGGTTCCATACAGGACCGTCCCAATGTTCCCATATAAACGCAGCCGTATTTGAATAACACATTTTTTATGTAGCTGCACGTTAAAAAAATCCAGATAAAAGGTATTAAAATATGTCGTTTACTAGAAGACATTGTTTTCTTCGTTTATAAGTGCGCGGAATAACTCCAAAGTTTCTTATAAAGATACATGCGATAGAAGAGCCCCCTAGCTATCAATAGACAGGGGTGACTTCTAGGGGGGGCTCAGGGGGGCGGAGCCCCCCTTGTTAAAATTTCTGCTCATGTTGGGGGGGCTCAGCCCCCCAAAAACTCTTGCATTGACTTGGCTTTTCTGAGTTTATTGGCCCTGCTTCCAAAGTGCTATGATCAACTGTGCACTGCTATATGGTTATTGAGGCATTTCTTATTGTTGACTATACNAAATACATTTGCGATATTTTTACTAAAAATACCGTTAATGCCACACTCAGTCTTCGAAGTACAAATTCTGATTTGAGGCTGCCTTTAAAAAGCTCTGGTAACGGACAAAAACGTTTTTCATTCTGAGGTGCTAAATGTTGGAATGGCCTTTCAACTGAGGCCAAACAAACTACTTCAATTAAAGCCTTTAAGTGCCTAATTTAGCCTGCGTCAGTGTATTAATAGATTATCACAACCGTTTTAAATTGTATATTATGTTATTTTAAGATTTGTAATTAGACCTTTCAAGCATTGCAATTAGGTTTCATATATTGTGATTATTATTTTTTATAGTGTAGATGGAGGGCCCTTTGAAAATCAGTTATTACTGAAGGGTCACCCTCCTTAAGAATGTGAAATGAAAATGAATGAAATGAAATGACAAACTTCCCTGCAGTTTCGTAAACATTCGGGGGTGTCATGCGTTCCCCACGCCCCGCATAAGCACATCTCTGGTAATGTTACCGAAGAGAAACTCTTAGAAGATCAGGGAAAAGCTTTACATATTCTAAATTGCTTAATATTTCACTTTCAAACATTAGTGTAGCATTGCTGCAGTGGTGGTGCTCTTGTTGTTGTTGTTTGCTTTGTTTTGAGTAGGCTGTTATACCTAGCTTTTTCCTCTAATTTAGGCCTACTATGCATACCACATCCAGGCATGGGACCCCTAGTTTAACATCCCTTCCGAAGGACAGCAGAGTGAGCTACTTTGGTCGTTCATCTGGAGGTCGCCCATCCAGTTTCTGGCCATACACAGCCATGCTTCAGCTGAGCTAATGGAACTGGATGGGCCGCTTGGCCACTCACCCCGCAGAAGAGGGAGCGCGGGGAAGCAATCCCCTAGCTGTGACTTGAGGGAGCACAACCCCCCCAACTGTACTAACTTTCTGGATATAAGAGTATGGATGGATCGTTTTTCTGTTGTAAAAAGCTATTTTAGATGTAAAAAGCTGTCGAGAAATTGTTAGTTCATAAGATGTAGGGCAGGGTTTTAGAAGAAAAATTCCACATAAAATGCAGCGATGCTGTGTTGAAGAATTAAATTCTGGCTGCAGATGTGATTGAACTGCCTGCTTTTAGCGAGAAAGGGGTAGACAAATACTACTTCCGCAAACAATCCCATTTCTGGTTGTGTTTTGCCTATCATTTCATACCTAAATCTATCAATTTTACTGCTATTTACTTTTTTATACCCTTGGGCCACGAAATAATAAACTTTTGAACGGTTCCAAGACATCGTATAGACTGGAAGCCTATCCGCACCTACGCGGAACGGTTCCATACAGGACCGTCCTAATGTTCCCATATAAACGCAGCCGTATTTGAATAACATATTTTTTTATGTAGCTGCACGTTAAAAAAATCCAGATAAAAGGTATTAAAATATGTTGTTTACTAGAAGACATTGTTTTCTTCGTTTATAAGTGCGCGGATTAGCTCCAAAGTTTCTTATAAAGACACATGCGATAGAAAAGCCCCCTAGCTATCAATAGAGCCCCCAAATAGCTATCGATTCACTTGATGCCTCATGCATGATGCTTCATTTCAATTCACTGATAAATATTTGCAGACGATGTGCATTACAGCAAAACCGTGTTGCCAACCATAGAACCTTATCATTCCAACTTACTCTGCTGTTCAATATCACTGCTTGAAATCTAAACAAGGACTATAGGTGCTTTACATTTATTAAAATGCAATTTTTTCTACACAGGCAACCATGGAAACATTGTTTAGTAGTGTTTAGTAATACTGGTTAAATTAGATTAATGACTTACATGCTTTTTTATAAGAAACAGTAAAATTGAGGTTCATGCTGGTTGTTCTTAATTTTTCCCAAGCTTTGAGGCTGAATTGTTCTTAACTTAATAAGGTGTAGACACTTTTGAGTTGCGTGGAAAGACAATATACAAGACAACATTGAATGCTTCTGATTGATTGGGAACCCATTAGCCAAATGTTCTATCCGAAAAAAACTTCTTGCAAATTAATGCTTTTTATTGAAAAAGCGTGTAAACAATTACAAATAGGCCATCCTAACACAGTAGCTAGTTTTGCTAGGGGCAGCTAATGCGCGAAAATCAAAAGAGGAGACGCTCGGCCTTGTTCTTAATTTGTTCTTAGTTTTCCACTATATTTCAGGGTTTTGTTCTTATAAAATTGTTGCTATAACAAAAAGAGTGCATTTTTCCCTTATTCTTCCTAGTTTTAAGCAACATGGTCCTATTTCATCTGCAATCCCTTGTCCTTATTGCAAATTATAACTTCTAGCAAAGGGACACTAACATACCTACAACACACTAACAAGACTAACTAGCTAAATGGAAATAGACGACGGCCTAGCCAATGAAGCGATTTGCCATGGCTAGACAATGCTTTTCTTTCGAAGGCCCTCTGAGAATTGAACAGCTCTTTGACGTAATGACTGGTGACCTTCCTCTAAAAAAAGGTGGTTTCTTGAAGATAAGACATTGCTGGGACGCAATCCATCCATTTCTAAGCGATAGAATTCAAACTATGCAGTAACTCAGTATCGTACGGGGGGAGGGTGAAGCATAGAAGAGCAAAATACTAAAATTGGCGAAGTATTCCAACTATACACTCCCATACCAAAAGCTTGGAAACGAGTTAACCAATAGGCCTAGGCATGAAATGGTTTCGGCGCGAACCACGTAAGTAAACCTTGCTTGTGCGCATCATACCTTTCCAACGTGAACCGATTTATTTACTTTCATGCTGCGCATTATCAATAGAAAGATTTCTAGCATTTTCATTTGACTAAAAACCAAAGAGAAAAGGATTTATTAATAGAAGTTTCAACACAGTTAGAGGCAAGGAAATTTTACTGAAAAGACAAGGTGGCTATAAATTGAATGAAATACAGTAGGCTGTAACATTAGAGAAATTGCAAGCAAACTAGTTTTAGCAAGTACTCATCTTATCTTTCTGAAGTGAACTGATTTACTTACCTTTATGCTGCGCATTATATCTAGAAACATTTATAGCACTTTCATATGAAGAAAGCTTTTGATGCATTTAAAACATACCAATAAACTAATTATGATCAACAAGCACCAAGCATATTAAGAAATAGGCTTGACCTATGGACCTGAAATTTAAATCCCCCCTTATTAGCGTAATAAGTTATTATTCTTGAAAATAAGTTGAACCAAAGCACATAATTGGTTTTGAGATGCTCTGAGGCTCTATTAAGCATATCAAACTTATCCATGCCATACACGTTTTTTTTTTATAAGAAAATCATTATTTTGCTTGAGCCTCAATTTTCTTAACTTTTCCCGAAATTGAGCTTGAGATTTTCTTAAATTTTTCTTAACTTTTACTGAAATAAACCGGCTAGAGTGGTTTACACTATCGTTAATAATATTGTATACGTGAATTTGAATTCCATCTTTAACATTTTGAATGCAATAACGGCGAAATGCCGATTTTTTGTATATATAAAAACATTTAATTTTGGAAGTTGAACCTCGTGATTTTCTTACGATTTTCTTGCGATTTTCTTACGATTTTAACGATTTGAGCCTCATTTTCTTATAAACTTTTTCTTATAAAAAATATGTGCATGCAATATCATTTGATCATGCCATGTTGCTTCACAAAAGGCCTGACTGAACTTGTAATGCTCAGGTTTTGGTAATTCGAAACATATATTTTCTATTTTAAAAAACTGCCGATTGGTAATGTTCCTAGCAACTTTTGTCATCGCCACAGAGTCCGCTTGAATTCCATTAGATTTCATCGATTGCAATGACGTAGCTCGTAGTTTTTAATCTAGTAGCTACAAAATGCGGTTTTCCAGGTCCAGTAGTTTATTTCGAATGGCCGTGTACTGTGAAGTATGTTGGTATCACTTTTGGCAAGCTTTTTTGTTATTTCGGGTTGTTCTCACAGCATTTGATGGACAGCTATTGCTGCAGAGACTTCTGACTAATTCAATAGCTTTGGCTCTGGGCTTCGCTCTTCTGTTGAATTTACGCATGCGAACTAGTAAAATTCTCTCATTCCTAATGTCCGGCAATCATGAGAATCAGTTTGATATGCTTTAAGCCTAGCGCACACAGCACGATTTTCGTCGCTGAGGGCGAAGATTTTTGTCTCTGGCGACGAAAACTAGCTGTGCGCGGGAAACACATATAGAAGATTTTTGTCGCTGACGACGATCTTCAATATCAAATATGCTATAAATTCTTTTTCGTCGCTGACGACAGAAGACAAGATCTCTGTTGCCAGCGACAAAAATCGTGCTGTCTGCGCTAGGCTTTATTACGACAGGAAATCGTTTCTCCGCTTGAAAACAGGTATATTTTGTGTCCTGCATGATCTAAATTTTAGAAAATTTTGGACTCTAAAACTTCTTTCAAAGCCTAGTTAACCTCAGACATAAACATCATAAAATGGACTTTCTTGAACTGAAAACTACAAATCAATTAAATCAATTCTTAAGGATTAAAGAAGAGGTATGCTAACGTGAAGAATAGCAGCAGATTTCAAATGACCTGCTCCATCAATCAATTCTATGACGTGTAGCAGCTGTGCTCAGTCAACCTGGTTATCCGACAAAATATTAAATTTTTAACAAAGCTTTGTAGCTATGAAACATTGAATTTCTATTTACTTAAAGCAATAACTTTCCTTCCTTTGTGTGAAATTTCACAATGGTTTTTAGACCAAAATATGCAAAAACTCCATGTTTCATGTGTTCGGGAAGTTTCATGTATTTGGGGATGTTTCAAATGAACTCTTAGAGCATAAATTGTTCATAGCCTTTCATAACAAAAAGTTACTGAGGCATACTCTATAAAAAGGGAGATGCTAGTTTTATTTTAAGGATTGGGAGCGTTTTATGGTAAAAAGCCCTTCAATGTCTCTAGTTGCTGCAACATACCCAAGAAAATTCTTGGTGCAGCGTTGTTAACTTTGTCTTAAAATGCATCTACCAATATCATGCTTGCCATGAATGATAGAGACCTTCGAAAATTCTGCTGCATCTGTTCCACAAAAGAGGCATCCATCAATTTGACATCCCTACATTTCAAATTTACCACTTACCATCACAGTTTGAGCCACAGCCGATTTAATCAAAAGCGATTTCTCCAGTTCTAGTTTAAAACTTGTACTTAAATGGATAGATTCTGGAAGCAAATATCCATTTACTGTGGGACAACAAGGGAGTATTTGTCTCCGAGTTTACTAGATAAAGAAGGCCATGAAGTCGTTGTCATGACGTTGAGTCCTTTGGAATATCATATGTTGAACCCCCCTGCAGAAGAGATCGCATCTGGTTGTCTGTTTGCATGAATACAGTAGGAAAGAAATTAACGTAACAGCCATGTCTTTGGCAAGTAGAGAGCTTTGGTTTTGGAGATTGGTCGGCATTATTGCCATAGCAGTTTGCACGCTGAACGTTATGATTCTAATGAAAGGTAAAACTTTACTTTATATCATTCTACTTAGCTTAATTTTGACAATGCGCAGAGCTGTTGTTAGCATTAATGCTTCTCTATCAACTTGATGATCTAGCCTACAGTCGTTCCTGAAGGTCTTTTGATGAAGAGACTGCACCAGTTGGGGTATAGTTAAGGAGTAACGCGTAAAAAGCACCGTTATGCATCCTAAAATGTTTCGTCCTCACCGCTGTGCTTCTACTAAAGCAAATGCTGACAAATTTCTTAAAATTTTGCAACGAAAGCAAAACTGTGAAACGCTGTGTTTGCTTAAAAATTTTAGCAGTTTACTTCCTTAAGCAGTTTACTTCGATTAATTTGCATTCAAAATGATAACTACGCGTAGATGAGACAAGTTATAGCCAATGTCTATTAATCACCTAGCAGCTTTTATTTCTTAACGATTTCTTACACTCTTTTCTCAATACACGTTGTTTTTTATAAGGACACCGGCATTTTGCCTGAGCCTTAATTTTCTTAAATTTTCCCCAAATTGAGCCTCAGATTTTCTTAAATTTTTCTTAACTTTTACTGAAATAAACTGGCTAGAGTGGTTTACACTTTCGTTAATACTATTGTATACATGAATTTGAATTCCATTTTTAACATTTTGAATGCAATAACGACGAAATTACCGATTTTTGGCCTATAAAAACACTTAATTTAGGAATTTGAGCCTCGTGATTTTCTTACGATTTTCTTAAGATCTTGACGATTTGAGCTTCAATTTCTTATAAACTTTTTTCTTATAAAAAAAACGTGTATGACATTACTTTAGAATTTAACTCGTACTGCGTACTGTTTGTTATAGGACATAGAGTTCAATTTAGTTCGCTAAATTAAGAAACTTCTAAGAAACTTTTAGCACTAAAATGTGGCCAAAAATTAAGAAACTTTTAGTTTTCAGCCTTGAGCCAGGCTTCTTATAAAATTAAACGTGTATCGCCTTTTAACTCTTTTGTATTCTTCTTTCACTAATAACTAGCCACATCTTTTTTAAAAAGAAACGTGTAGTCCAAGTTAAGCATATTTTAAAAGAATCTCTGGCTCATTTTTGGTAAAGTTAAGAAAATCAAGACTAAGGCAAAATGATGGCTTGTTAAAACAACGTGTACATAGTTTTTAATAATGTTTTCAATCAACCAGTTTAGTACTATCAGGCACAAATTCCAAAGCGTGACCCCCTGGAAGCAATATGTCCTTAAAATTCGAAAAATACTAATCGTCGAACTCTGGCTAAAATGGACCACACCTTCGTTATTAATATTATATGCTTGAATTTGAATCCCATCTTTAACATTTTGAATACAATAATGATGAAATATTGATTTTTGGCCAATAAAAACACTAAAGTTTGGAAATTGAGCCTCCAGATTTTCTTAAGATGGTCTTAAGATTTTGACGATTTGAGCCTCATTTTCTTATGAACTTTTTTCTTATAAAAAATGTGTAATGAAAGCTGTAGCTAATCAATTGTTGAATATCCACAATTAGGTTGTCGACTGTTTGACTTGCATCACAGATAA
>OLMO02000301.1:12793199-12803972 GCA_900291935.2 Cassiopea xamachana | reverse complement strand
TATGTATATATATAGTAGCTATTTCGCGTAAAAGACTAAAAGTCCCTTTCTGCTTTAGCAGTGTCGAAAATTTCTTTGACTAATTTTTTCCATCTTGTTCTGTCCTCTGCCGGTAATCTGAGGCTTTTAGATCGTCCATAGAGTTAAGCTGGGTGAATTCATATTTTTTGCCTATGTTGATGTAGTTCTTAAGCATTTTTATGTCATTATTTAGTGAATTTGGCAGAGTGGTGGTGGGTCGTCCTCTAAATTTTTAAGACTGCTTTTATCTTGCTATTAATCGAGAGGGAAGTCAATGGACGAATTCTCCTGTGTTAAAATCTTTATGAATCTTTAAAGCTTGTGAAGCAACTCAAATACTTTTAAAAAATTGCCAAAACGTATGTAAATCCTCAAAAAACTGTTTGACATCCTCACAATTTATGCAAAGTAAAAAAGCTATAAAATATCAAAAAATCATTGATAATTTTAAAGATTCAAAAAGTTTTCAAAATCCAGAAAGACCTTTAGACATGAAAATCTTTCAAATTTTTGAAACATCTTAAAAGCTCTAGATTCTCGCAAATAACTCATTCGTATTACATCATCACTTAATTGTTTTGGGATTAATTTTGTTTAGTTGCATTGAATATGGCAGAGCTGTTATTATTCTTGTAGCTTATTTGGTGATCGGTGTGCCGACTGTCAAGAGAACCAACGCCTATTATCTGCTTGATACCTTGGAAGGCTTGGTCAACGGACTGTCAAGAACTGAACAGTCAGAAGTGGTTATTGTTGTGTTTGTTGCAGATTTTGATGCCGATTTTCGTAGCAGAGTACAGACAGATGTCATGAATACGTTCCCAGCCGAGATACAAAGTGGGCTGATTCAATGCATTATTGCCCCACAGGGGTACTACCCTCCAATGGAGAATCTACCGCTTCTTCATGGTGATTCTGTACAAAGAGTCATTTGGCGTTCCAAGCAGTCTTTAGATTATTCATTTCTGCACTTTTATTGTGCTGACTTAGGCCAGTATTTCTTACAGCTTGAAGATGATGTTATTGTGGACGACAGATATCTCCCAAAAATAAAGGATTTTATAAACTCTCGTACTAGTAAATGGTCTACCCTTGAATTTGGTGCGCGTGGCTTTATCGGGATATTATATGAAACAAAACATTTAATCAAACTTGCAAAATACTGTCGTATGAACTACTTCTTAATGCCCGTGGACTGGTTGTTTCGTGTTTTCAACGAGGTATGGTTGTACGGAAATGAAAAAAGTAATGTGCACGATCCGGTACTTTTTAGACACATTGGCAGGTACTCATCTTTCAATGGACAAGTACGAAAGCTTGAGGACATAAAAGATATATTTAATCTCAAAATCCCAAGAGTCCCGAGAGCTTACAAAGATGCAAATAACCCCAAAGCCATTGTTGAAAGCAGTATTTCAGAGCATGTGGCAAATTACTCGATCGATAAGCCATATACCGGGGGCAATTTTTGGGGTAAAGAGATTGTATTGGGAGATGACATCCGAATTGTGTTTGAAAAACCTGTGATTTTGAAAAGATTTGCAGTTGTAAGTGGATCTGCATTATACCCTGAAGATGCGTTGGAGGATAGCGAAGTGCTTGTTTCTGCAGATGCTAATGGCGAATGTGACTCCTATCGAAGTATTTATATAGCTATAAATGCGAAGGTAATAGACACTGCGGTTATAAACGTTGATTACCCTGTGAAGTGTATTAAATTGGTCATCGACTCTATTAGGAAAAACGATCATGGAAGTTCAAGGTGGCTAATTATTAGTGAAATAGGTGTTTGGACCAATTAGAAGAGTACAAAAAGGCGATACACGTTTTTTTTATAAGAAACCTGGCTCAAGGCCGAAAACTAAAAGTTCCTTAAGTTTTGGACGCATTTTAGGTCTAAAAGCTTCATAAAACTGTTTTAATTTAGCAAACTAAATTGCTGTGAAAGCATATGCAAAACATGAATGTAGCAAATTATTTGTTCTATAGGAAACAAAATGCGTCAGTACGAGTTAAATTCTAATTTAAAGTTATATTCACATTGTTTGGTACAGTTTTTTGTTGAACCAGGTAGCGATTTCAATGTGCTATTTGTCAAAAGTTTCTTCTCTCCTTCCTTGTAGTTCTAACAGTTGCTTAAATTTAAGGCTATCTAGTACTAGGTTGCTTATAAAGTGGTTTCTTATAAAAGAAAACACGTGAATGATTAGCTAATATGTTTTCAAGTTCAAGTTATTGTTAGCAAAAGGCTAGCTGCAATTTGTATGCTGAGTTCTGTATAGTCTTGATGTTGTCATTCACTTAAAATGTACTCGGCTTTGAGTATTGTTCATGGAGTTTAATGACTTCACTCAATGATTGAATTTATTTCTGCCTGCAGTTCACTTCCATTTAGGTCCATATTCTGTGAGAAGACGTCGGGGAAGCCTGTTCCCCCCAACAATAATCTGCAGCTTGACCTTGCCAGGGGTGGCGCCGAGAATTCCCCATCGGGGGCTGACTTTTCGACTAGGGAGGCTAAACTTCCGTTAGCAAGGTACTGTAAATGGAAATCTACAAACAAATTCATCCTCCGATGGGGGGATAGCATGTTCCGATAGGGGCTAAAGCTTCCATAGCCCTCCACTAGCACCACCTCTGGATTTAGTATCCATATTTTTCATTCAGTCCAGCTGCTTGTAGACTCTCGTCATGGGACAATTATTATTTTGCATGTGCACATAATTGTCATTTGGTAAGCAAAATTTGTTAGAGTTGCAATATTCTGATTTATCTTGGCAAATGGCTGGAGTAAAATAGTTAATCAAAAGATAAGCAAGCTTATCCTTATGTGAACATTGCTTTACCAATTAATGATAAACTATTTCAATCGACCTTTAATTATGTCGAGTTCAAAGGATGTGATAAAAACCTAACCGTGTAAAAGAACCACAAATTTTGAGAACGTCTGCCTTTAATTTCCATTCTTCAAACGACATAAATAAGAACCAAATTTAAACTAAAGAGTTCCAGGTTAATAAGAGCTTCTGATGATCCTTTTTGTAACAAAGACTGTCCGATGTTTAACTGGTACAAGGTACAATGTGATATTATATACTATCTCTGCCAAAAGGCTTGGAGCACTTGCATTATTTCTGCTGCTCATTTAGTAGTATCCCCCTCTTTCCCTTAAAACAATGTTGTTATAAACAGTGTTGAGAGGTATAGAAAAAGCCGCTATGCTTGCAGATCCTTCTCTGACAAACACACACTTAATTCAACATTGTTTTGGGGGGAAGGAGATTTCCATCGTTCGACATGGACAAGAAAATAATGTTATCTGATATTATGCATTAATTGATTGGTGTTCCAAGGACTTTTGGCAGATATTATAGTTGGCATTAATTCGTTCTCCTTTCAACTGTGTTTGCATAGGCCATCTTTAAATAAATTACCGTAAATTCCCGAATATAAACCCCGGGCTTATAGAGGTTCGAAAGCATTGCTTGGGCTCAGGTAATTACAGAGGCTCTATATATGCTCTGTCCATGTTAATTCTTTACCTTAACTATACACACAGATCCCAAATGTAAGCTCTGTGCTTACATTCTGGGGTGCTTATATTCGGAAGCATATTTAGGCTGGTTTACAGGGGTCTATAATCAGGGGGCTTATATTCGGGATTTTACGGTAATTGTATTTACTGTTTATTGTATGATATCATTATTACTGTTTACCTTCTCCATTACGAAAAGTACTTTCCTTACATTTAGCATGGGCCTACAATACTTGCCAAAAGTCCCTGGGACACTTTCAAAACCTTGTGAAAAATTATAGCTTTTCAGCATCTCAACCATCACGCCTTGATGCACCCCCTTTCCCCCTAAAACAATGTTGGTCTGTTCCTGAGACACTTGGCGTTATTGTGCAAGAAAAACTTTTAAGTTACCGCACGTACTTCTCCTCCCAGTAACCAACATTGTTTAGGGGGGAGGAGGGGGACGAATGCTCCGTCCAGATTTAAAATATACAAAATGTCCCAGGACTGTTGGCAAGTATTGTAGAAAGACGCCAAGAATTACCGAGCTATTACCGCTTGTGTAAAGTGGAAGAACTACTTCCGTAAATCTTTTCTACGCATTAATCTTCCTAATGCCCTAATTAATGCCGTGAAATTACTTACCGAACAATGTTACTGACAAATACAATCTGTAAGGGAGGCGAGATCAACCTCGTTTCGATTTAATATTTCCCACTTGTTTCGTCAGCTTGGTACATGCCTGCAGTTGTGAGAGGGTTAATTACTTCTTGTGTGGCCATTTGTGCAAAGACATCAAAGCCTTTAAGGGCCTCTGAGTCTTTGATCAGACCTGTTTATTGGAGGAGTATACCAGGCAATAAGTGCAGGACGCTGAGCAGTATGGCAGAGGTTTTGAAAGTCACTGCTGATAGAAACGACCCTCCCTATGGTAGGTTCTGAGTATTGTACTTTTTCACCTGATTAAAGTTGGAAAAAGAAAAATGGAATGAAAAAGTACCTGTGGTGTTTTCATATATATGGTAGCTATTGTGACATGGATGTTGTAGCCGTAGAAATCATATTTATATCAACATTTGAACTTATCAGATTACAGTATTCGTAGTGCTCGATTAGATTGTAAGAGTTTGGCTAGTAGAAAGACTTTTTGGTGATTATATTGATTGAAATAAGTGGCCACTTTTTCCTACTTCATCATGCCGTGTTCTAGAAATCCATCAGTGGATGTTCTTAGTGCACGACGAACGGCCAAGATTGGAGAAAAGCGGAAGCACTATGTAATCGTACTTATGCAAAGATGGTTTAGTTTACATCATAAGTCATCGCAATAGATATCCGTTTCAAAATTTGAAATATTTTTCGTCTTGCTGTTGATCTTTCGTTTCGTGTGGTTCTCAACAAATGAGTAAGTTTCTTTTCTAAAAAGGTGCACCTACTTTTTTACAGTCATGGAGGTTTGGTAACCTTCATTTTTAGACTTATGCTATTTTCATATTTAGTCAGAGAGGAGAAACTTTATTTATGTGTTGTATAGCCCTCTTGTCCTCCCATGTTTTGTAAATGGCATTGTTATTCTCATGGATATTTTAAGTATAAAGTTTCTTATTGTCGCATTTTTGATTTCCTTTGCAATTCTGTGGTTACTTTCTTTATCTGAGAACCTAGATTTAAATCATTGATATAAACAATGTAAAAGAAATAATGGAGTGTATTTTCATAAACAATAGCTACCATTCTCTCTGTTGAGTATATCAATGCAAAGTCAAAGAAAGCAGATTTAAACTGGGGTGAACACACTTATGTTGACTTGCCAGGGTAAGTACAATCTGTTTCTCTGGTCATGGAACTATCATATTCTGTTCAGATAATTGTAGATTGCTATTCTGTTCCATGTAATTTGAAGAGATTTGTAGATTGGAAAGAAAGGGAAAATAACAATAACTCAAGCAAGTGTAAGGAAAGGGTTCTTAGCCTTGCTGCAAAATCATTGGTAACAGACATGCCAGGTGAAGAGATGTACAAATTCACTGATGAAATTGCTAGCTTTTTGTAGAAATATTCACTTTGCTATCAAATCTAAGGTTTGTCTTCTTTTAAGCCTTTCACATATTTCCATATTGTGATAATTTGATGGTGGGCCTGTAGAAGCTTGATTTTCCTGTCCCATAGGAGTCCTTACCACATCTCTGTATTGAACTATATGGGATATCATTAAATTTAAGTTTAAAAGTTTGAAAATCTACTTGAATGGTATACTTAGAACTTCACTTAACTATTTACTAGTGCAACATGTGTTAATGGTGAAATGGCAGTGACCAGGTACTTAGCAAGAAAGTTTCCAAAAGCTGGATTGTATGGCAAAACAATTTTAGAAGCAACAGAGGTTTGTTACTGTCATATTTCTACCTTGCTTTTTGAAGCTTATTTAACCACGTCTTTATTTTTGTAGAGAATTTTCCAAAGATTTTTCTAATGGTAATATTCTCTAAGGAAAGCTTGCCAAGTAAGCTTTCACCAATACTGGTGTTTACTTCTTACAGATGATTTTTAATGTCAGCAGATTTATCAAGGAACTTACCAATTGATAGTTAAAGAAAACAACTTGTTTTTAATGCATTCCACAAATATTAATTGAAATTTCAGCCTAGATTTGTGTGGAAGTGAAAAAAAGAAATTGAGTTGTAGCATCTATGTTGAGTATTGTATTGGGGTAGCACTAGTATTGAGCACTTTTTCATACATTTTGGGTACAATAAATCCTCAAATAAGCCCTCCTTGAAAATGCCCCCACACTAGAGTTATATATTTTTAATAAGCCCCCTTGAATGAGCCCCACCCAAACATGTGACTGTACCTGTCTGAGATTCTGTTATTGCTTTATACAGCTAGGAAAGAAAAAGCCACCCTATTGCATGTACATGTAGCATTGAAGAAATAGCTTATTAGTAGAGAAATTTCAACTGGGATATCACCAACTTCCAGAAGATAAAGACCCCCCTTGAATAGGCACTCCTTGGAATAAGCCCCCTTCAAATAAGCCCCCATGCAAAAATCAAGAAAGAAACAAATATACCCTCATGGGGCTAACTCAAAGATTTATGGTAGAGGTTCCTTTGTCCTCATCTAGACTTTTTTCAGTGCTAAGTACCAAAGATGTAGGCAGATTTGTTGAATGCATAAACCCATAAGATAAGGAAAAAATGAAAGTGAAAAGTGAGCTAAATTTATTATCCAGACATTTGAAGGGTGTGGTGCCTAACACCCTACATAATCCTTCGCTCTCTAGTGATATTTACTTAAATCCATTCAATCGCGTAAATGCATTCCCGGCCAAATGACTCAAGATTTCAGTTTAAGATCTTAGCATACTTATGTACTTTGGAGAATTAGGAGATTTCCTTTGATCATGATTGTTTTTACCAAATTGTTGTAGATCCTTCAAATGTAGGTTACTTCTTCAGATGTAGCATTGTCTTTATCATATGGTATTCTTGTTGAGAAATGCTATGCTAATTTGATCAAAAATTCTGATATAGAATTGTGGTTGCTGCAAGTGCTTGTAGTTGCTTTTTTGTACATTAGAATACAAGTTTTATATTTCATTGGCAGAGCTTTCAATAGAAGGCAGCTACCAGTGATTTTTTGCCAGCTACTTCTGCCTGAACTGCCATCAACTATTACCTTAAAGTACACATAATGGGTGGCCCTCCATGGGGCACAGCTGCCTACTATTCATGATCTGCCACTTACTCTCAATATTATTAAAGGTTTTGCATTGGGATTAAGCCCATTGAAGTTTATATCAAGAGGGAATTATATTTCCTAGAAATTCTTCCTATTGATAGCTATTGATCTTTCTTTACTTGCTATTAAGTTGTCTCCTTCTGGATTTGAGAAGTCATGTACACAAATTCAAGGCCATTACCAGTATTAAATAGCTATCCTTTCTACAATCTTCAATTTCATTGCTCTTGATTGTGACTAATGATATCAAGAAGGCCCATAATGCTGTTTGTAATTCCCATTGTTGCACTGCAATAGTCTCAGACTCTGGAAAATTTGGACTCAAATGCTATCACTATTGGTCATTTTTGTGTAACATTGGGCATTCAATTTAGTATTGCTACATCTGCATTTAAGTCCTCTCAGAGGCAGTGCCACTGTGATGAGGACGGAGGGACAAAGTGCCCAGGAGCTCAATGCCCCAGAGGCCTAGGACCTCAAGATCTGGGGGCCCCATAGGCCAAGAACAAAGTAGTTTTCTAGTGTTGATATCCATATCCTCTTTTTATTAATTTGCTTGACTCACAGGAGGCCTTGTATTTCTCCTTTGTTCCAGAGCCTCTGAATGCTCATTGGGGCCAAACACAGAGGTACTAGATCCCCCCGGGAAAGTAGTAGTAAAATTGAAGGATTTATTTGAATATTTTTAGATTGACCATTGGCTTGACTTTTGCTCAGTGAATCTAAAGAATTCAAATAGTATGTGGAATGCTATTCAGTATCTTGATGATGTCCTTGCCCCAAGCACACATCTTGTTGGTCACATGTTCACTATTGCTGATTTTGCAGTGTGGGGCTCCTTGCAAGGTATGTACTTATGTAGTTTGTAGCAAAGTTATCTGTAGATTAAATTAGCAATGAACATGCTGCTAAGGCTGTGTAAGGCTTTCAAATCTTTCTTTATGGAGTACTTTCAAGAAACTATTTTATAGTTTTGTTTATCCATAGTTTAGCTTAGACCTCAGATTTTCAAACTTCAGGTTTTGATCTGAAGCTAGTTGGCAAGTGTATATTTGCTAGGAGCTGTAACTGTAGTATATTTACTCATTATTTGTGTTATTTGTTTTCATCATTGTGCAGTGTCTTCATCCTTTTGCAAATTTTAAGGCATTATAAACATCAAATTTCATGCAAAATATGCTGTTTTATTTATGACCTCTAGAAGATCATTAAGTACTCCAGTTTTAATAGCCTTGTTAGATTTTGTGCATGAATCGCCTGAAATGTACTATAACTCATTCTCTGTCAAGAGATTGAGAGGATTTAGCAAGCTTCCCACACCTCCTTAACATTTTTGTAAATCCTTAAAGAGTGAAACATTCTTAGGAATCCTTGGTTAGTATCAAATTTAGTAACTCCTTCTTAAATCTCCTTACTTATTGTTGATTTTTGCTGTAATTGAGCCAAATGCTATTTGAAATTTGCTAGACGATCTTCTTTTTTCTCCTTAAAATCTTTACTTTTTAAGTAGAAAAGGTGTGGGATTCCTCTTTAGGAATATTTCTTGATATTGCAAAGCTTTTAGCAGTTGCTATATTTTATGTGTAAAACATTAGATTCTAATGCATGTTGCTATAATTTGTTTTTCTAGGCAATAAATCCTGGGATGCCCTAGTGAAGAAGGGAACTGCTGGTGAAAATGTCAATCGATGGTTTTCTTATTGTTCAGCACAGCCTGAATTTAAGAAAATCCAAAAGTTGGTGTCAAATAACATCCAAGCACCAAAAAGTAAAGCTGAAAAGCTGAAACCATCATCTGTATGCATTGAATTGTTGATTGTCAGTTGATTCATTTTTTAATACTGAGAGTATCCAAAATTTTAACAATCTTTTGCTTCCTGCAGTTTGGTGATAGTTTCTGGCTCCAAATACCTTTCATATGATATTTTTGTGATGTGATAGACACCTACAGTTGCACAACTAGGATTTTTCAATAGCAGGGATCCAATCCATTAAAAGGGCATACTATGATTTTTTTAAAGTAGACTTTTTAAAGAGCAGTCTTTCAAATACTGTTTTTCAGATTGATAAGTTGAGGAAATGCAGTGGGAGGGAATATTTTTAGGATCATGCCTCTTCCATGTTCAGGAAATGCCCTTTTTGAGTAGAGAGGGCACTGCAAAAAAAGGTGCTTTCATTCCTTTGCTGAAATGGGCAGGGATCTAGACCCCCAAGACCCCTCCCCTTGTTGTGCACCTGACTTGTCAATTGGAGGAAGTTAGTATTACAAGGAGGAAAAGGAGAGTTATTGATAAATAATTAAACATCCAGTTACAGTCCTAAGATTGCAGCACCTACTTTGAGTTAAACTATTGTTGATGCAAGGTGCCATTCAATAATAACATGACACCCAAATTCGCCCATTTTGACCAAACACCCACCCCTTGTATCCCACCCCCATTGTTACGGAACATTTCGAGTCTTAAGACCCCCTTTCAGTGTTCTCATTATCTGTTCACCTTTCATAGTACCCAATACCTTCATATAACATATGATTACTCAACCCAGTGTTCTAACGTGAGAGAATGATATCACAGTGCCATTTGTTTGGCAGCAAGGTAAATTTTTTGGTAGTTTTGCGTACGTCCAGGACAAGAGAAAATGTCACAACAATGTTTCAGAAGAGTGGAGGATACATACAATCTTTGCCAAAAGTTCTTGGAACACCAATTAATTACTGCATAATTTCTGATAAAAATAGTTTCCTTATCTATGTCGAAGGATTGAAATCCCCTCCCCTAAAAACAATGTTGAATTAAGTGTTTATTTTTCAGGGATGTGTCTGCAAGCATAGCGACTTTTCTGTACCTGTCAGCACTGTACATAACATTGTTGTGAGGGGAGAGGGGGATACTACTAAGTAAGCAGCAGAAATATGAAAGTGTTCCAAGACTTTTGGCAGAGATTGTACTCACACAAACAGCGTTAGATGTTAATCTCAACCTTGATGTAGCTGCAAGAAAAGATGCACTTAAGAAAACTCTCTGTTACATAGCAAAAAAGCTATGACCTCCACACCCCCTAAATGTTCGTAACAGTTCGTAACAAATATGACCATACCCACCCACCCCTAAGGCGTTGTGAGATTTTGAATGGCCCTCAATGTTTCATTCATTTTATTCACTACCATTATTATACTTGTTTTTCTCTGATTGACAGGGCATGCAAACAAAAATGGAAGAGGGTGGTAAGTTTATAGACCTCCCTGGGGCAAAACAAGGTGAAGTGGTTGTACGATTTCCCCCAGAAGCTAGTGGGTGAGTAACAATTTTTTTGAGATTTGTGACTGTGGGGCTGCTTTTGCTGCATTATTTTACCGTATTTGTTTTTAATGGCTTTGCTAAGATGTTGGAGCGTTTCAGAATCCCCCCTTCAGCATGATATTGCTTTATTCTAGAGCATCATGTAGTCATCTAGCTTGTTTTCTGAATTAAGATTTCAACTTAGATCTA
>OLMO02000301.1:12755759-12774471 GCA_900291935.2 Cassiopea xamachana | reverse complement strand
ATTGTGAAATGAAAGCAGGAATACTGATGGATGATTTGAAAACATCTGTATATAGATAAGCATTTTCAAACTGTGTCGTTTAGGAAGTCAATCATATCTGTGATATTCTCTGAAATTAGGTGCTAAATTTTATAATGGATATGGGCGTCCATTAGAAGGATACCTTATTGACATGTTATGTCTTCCATCAATATTATGTAGTTATGTGGCTATGTAGTTACATCAATATTATGTGACGACTAATGACAAATCAGAACAAGCCTTACGCCCACTTTAATAGTATTGCGAATCTTTTAAGAAACGCTTATATCCCAAATAAATTTTTCACAAAATTTCGCGGGGCCCCCTCGGGGACCAATTGTTTGGGGGCCCTTAGTTTCATGCTTAAAGGTGCACACTGTGCGTTACGCCTCTGGTCCCTGATAAAGTAGAGCTTCATAGCCTGTGGAGTCATGCCAGGCTTGGAGAAAGGGGCAGTGTTACCCGCCAAAACTATTGAATTATTGGAAGCGAGGCTAAGAATAAGTACACACTTTTGTATGGTAGGATCGTTATTTTGAAGTTCATCTAAGTCCAAAAATTGTGAAAATGGTGAATGGTACGATCATAGAAAAGACAGATATTGCTGTTGACTTTTGGAGAGTGCGTAAATATCCCTGGTTAAGGCATTTTTTTCTCTCGCACGTTCATTCTGATCACACCGAGGGCCTGTCACCATCATGGCGACAAACGATTTACTGCTCAGAAATGTCCAAGAAGCTTCTTATGCATAAAATTGGTGTCAATGAGTGTCTCATTGAAGCTATTGAGATAGGTTCACCGAAATTAATTACTGGCAAGAGAGGACGATTTACTGTGACATTGATAGATGCAAACCACTGTCCCGGTTCTGTCATGTTTTTGTTTGAGGGGGATTTTGGCAGAGTTCTTTATACTGCGGATTTTCGTTGTGATGCAAAGTTTTTTCAGTATTTTCAGACTCTCCCTATCGGCAGCATCGATACCCTTTACCTTGATAATACTTACTTTCTGGAAGGTGCGAATTTTCCAACGCGTGAAGAGGCAACGATGCAAGTTGTGAAAGTTATTGAGGAGCATCCGCGACATCGTATAGTAATTATCTGTTATAGTATTGGGAAGGAAGATTTGTTGGTAAACATTGCTCTGCATTTTAAAGAGTGGATCGTTGTTAGCATGGAAAGATACAGAGTCTTGGAAATTTTAGGAGTACCCAATGTATTTACAACTGAAGAGAAAGCAGGAAGAATTAGAGTTATTGTAGCAAAGGATTTGAAAAATAGAGTTATGCAAACTTGGATCCGATCAAGACCTACAGTTGCTATATTCCCAACTGGCATGTTCAATCATGATAACAACCCATATAGATCACAGTCATGGGAGAAATCCTTTTTTATACCTTATTCAGATCATTCAAGCTTTCAGGAACTGCAAGATTTCCTAAGTTATGTAAAGCCTGATAAGATTGTGCCAATCATCAAGGGTGAAAAGACGAAGTTTTTAAAAGAGACAAATTATGTTTCCAAACAGCTTCTTGCAATTAATATTAGGATTGAAGCTGATCCTATCTTGGAGGTGGATTCTTACAAGGGTTTTTGTGAGTATGCAGCTCCTATGAAACGTGCACCAGCAGCTACATTGAAAAGAAAGAAGCATAGACCAAACAGACGAAGGACTGCCTCATTCAAAGTAGCTACCCAAAGAAAGGGTGTTGTTTTTGATGATGACAGAGAAACAGAAGTAATTGCACAAGAAGAAATGACACTTGGAAAAAGTGAAGGCAATGAAGTAACACAACAAGCTAATACTGAGACTCTACATATTGTAGACCAAGCTCCAACTAACTCACTATATTTTGCAAACCAATCCCATACTGACACATTAAATGATACAGCCCAATCTCTCTCTGAAGCTTTAAACTTTACAGCCTGTGCTCCAACTGACAGCATTCAGGCAGACCAGGCCACTATTAATGCTATATCAGCAACAGATTTTATAAACACAAGAAGAAGAATTGGTGATGTTCAGAGCAATCAGGTAGAACAAGATGCAAATATTTTCCAAATTGATGACATGAATGAAGATGCAGATTGGAACTGCATTGATTCTGATGCACATTGCTCTGGCTTGCAATTATTTGAGAGTGTCAACAACCAAAATTCAGTTACAAGTATTTCCATTAAAGATGCTATTGATCATGCTTGTAATGACTCATTGTTTTCAAAGCATTCATGTCCAGCTTCTTCAAAGGCAAAGAGAAAGATGAGGTATGAAAGCAGACATCAAACTGATATTCTGACTGTTGCAGACGAAGCCACTATTGATGCTATACATACTACAGATAACATAAGCACAGGAAGGATCATTGGTGATACTTGGAGTAATCAGGTAGAACAAGATGGAGATATTTACCACATTGATGATGCTGATGAAGATGCAGGTAGGAATAGTGTAGATTCTAATGAAGATTGCTGTGGCTTACAATCATTTAGTTGCAAGAGAATGAATGGTTTTTCACTTGAAGACATGCTTGATTATAGTAGTGAACAAGACACAGATGTATGCCAAATTGATGATACTAATGAAGATGTAGATTGGAATGGTGAAGATACCAATGAGCTTAAGTCATCTTGTTCTGGTTCAAAATCAAGTAATTCTGAGAGCATTAACAGTCAAAATTACATTGGAAATTTTTCACTTAAAGATGTCATTGATTATATCTATAATGACTCAGTGTTTTCAAAGCATGCTTCTTCAGCTTCTTCAAATGCAAGGAGAAAGAAGAGCTATGAAGATAAATGTAAAATCTTATCTACTGCCTCAGCAGCTGCCTTAGAAGTATTAAGTAGTAAATCATCTCCTCATTGGAAGACTTGATAATTTGTTGGGTAGAGCAGGAGATTGCTTATTGTTTATTTTGAATTTTTGCTTCTAGCAACTGTTTATTGGTAGAGTAGGTAATTATGTTAATTCTAAGGAGATTGATGTAGTCTTTAGTAGTCTTCCATCCACTTCATTGTCTGTTAACTAGTGTAGAAATATTGTGAATAGGGAAAACCTTTCAGATATTTCTTTGGTCATTGTGTATTCAAAATAGTCTTGCATGGTGTTGTTGGAATGAACGGGGGGAAGTTTAGAGAATTCAGTAAGGTTATTTGTGTTTGTAAACCATTTTTGTTCTGTTAAAATGGAGCAACTCTCAGCAAGTGTTTTAGTAGGTAGAGTGATAGAGTAGGTAATTTATTTTTAATCTAGGAAATTTTGTGTACTTATTGGCAGTATCTTTTGAGGTAGAGAAAAGTACTCTTGTAAACCGTCCCCCCAAATATCTTTTACATTGTTGCAACACTACTGTGAATAAAGACTACTCAGAGCTCTTATACTTGAGAACTCTAAGATTTTGAAACTGCTTGGCCCTAGAAAGATGCTGCCTTCCTTTTAGCACAATCCTTTCTAAATAGTGAAATCTACTGCTCAAAGCTAGATATTTATCACAACCTGGAAAATAGAATTGATGGGTTTCTGGGGAACTTCTGCAAGTACATAAGGCACTAAATATTTCCTGATAGCCGAGAAACAACGGCACTATTTCTGAAAAAAGGCAATTTGTCTCATTTTTGCTTTTCCTTTACCAGACTTTTAGGAATACATTAGATTTATAATCTTTAGTGTGTCAGATTAAATGTTTGTATATCATGCCCAGTTCATGAGATTTGAGAGTTCTGGAACACCTTAAAAGTACATAGCTCTTTGGTCATGGTAAATTAAATAAGTCTTGCATTGTGTAGTTGGTGTCAAGCAAGAGGAGGCGTAGAAAATTTGAAAATTTTGCAAAGTGTTATATTTGTACAATTTTTGTTATTGTTAAACAGACACTTGTGTGCATTTCTTTTTCCTCCACCTGCAATAAATTTTGCTACATTTGTAGTCAATGTTTGCTTGTTTTGTGACTGGATTTACAGTTTACATGAAACTTTCAAAGTCATATAGCTTACTTTGCTAAGTCAGGAACACTTTTGGATGACAGATGTTCCCAATGGGGCATTACAACTTAAAATGTTTGACATATATTATCAAAAACACCTAATCCCTCTGAATGAGGTTGCATTTCTTTGTACCACAGTAGGTCAAACATTATAATACAGGTGAACATGGTGAAAAATACCTAGCTCAAAGAGACAGGGGGTTGATAAATGAAGCAGATTTAGGGGCTGCTGTGCCCTCTTCTTTGCACCCCTCATCTTTTTCTGGATTTCTGTGGTTAAGATTACCAGAAGGAGAAATTTGCTGAATATACTGTTGTTGTTAGAATGGGTTTATTGTTATGCCCATTGTTATTTTTATTTTAAGTCTTGTTGCATGCTTATTGTTTTTCATACCTTGGTTAATAATTTTTATGGCTGATGTTTTTCACACCTTAGATGTTGTGGTTATATTGATCTTTTGTAGTTAGTTTTATGGCCTATACTTCTGCAATCATTTAGTGGTTTATGCCTATCAGTTCTTGAGCACATAACTTCAACTTTTTTCCTATGGTATTTATGTTTCCAGCTTTGGCACCAGTATTCCTTTGATACCAAAACTGGTCAAATAAATATCACACATTCTGCTATCTTTGACATATACTGTATCTCTTATTTTTTGCAATCTCATAGGATTGCATATCTCACAAGACCTGTTCATTCAGATGTTTATTTTGAAAACTATGTGTTTTTTGAAGGGTGTATCCGACATATGACTTTGCATGTCCCATTGTTGACAGTATTGAGGGTGTTACGCATGCCCTTAGAACTACAGAATACCATGATAGAGATCCACTTTACATGTGGGTGCTTGACAAGCTTGGTAAGTCACTGTTCTCCATAAACTTAACTGTGTCATTATCATTACTTTGTGCTTTGGAGGGGAGCTTTGTTAGATGATGAAAAACCTTGAAGTGACTAAAATGGACATTGGGGTTTGGTGAAATTGATAGGGTCATAGCAAATGCATTACTTATCAAAAAGGCATTGGAAATGGGAAAATATACTGTCATCTCCAAACATGAGATAATTTAGAATGAATCTTCAGACTAGGGTTTTAGCATTTTAAATTGCTATGGAAGGCATGATTACTCAGTCTACACTAGTATGCATAATTTTTAGTAATCTGAATTAATACTGATGATATGATAATGTGATTTTAATGATTATTTTGTTGAACTTGATTCCAGTGATGATAATTATGGTGATGATTATTATGGTAATAATGATAATGAATGATGAAAACTGACAATGTAATAGATTTTGTTTCTGAAACCAATTTTGAGACAGTTTAGGTTGTAGGATACTAGTCATTTTATGGAGCAAGTCCCAACATACACTGTGAACCACTTTTATTTTAGCTTATTGACTTTTTGAATATTGCCCATGGTTTTGAGTTTTTCTAAACAATATCAAGTGATATTTTGGTGATTGTTGTTGTCTTGTCAATTACCTGTAAACAATGATTCTGCAGTCCTTTCACTTAAACTTTTTGTATCTGTGATCTCAACAGGAATGAGGAAACCACACATATATGAATACAGTAGGCTGGCAATGATGAATACTGTACTCTCCAAAAGGAAGCTAACTTACCTTGTTGAACAAGGAATGGTTGATGGATGGTATGCTTTTTCCCTGTCCTTTGTTTAGTAAGGTTTTTTAAATAGGAAAATTAACAATTTTTGTCTTCAAGTTTATTTTGGAGTCAATCCCAGCTAGTGCTTTTTAGTGGTGGTCATCATACAAGATAAGCTTGGAAGAAAAACATTTTACAATCTTGGCAATGTTTGCATCATTATTTCTTGTAAATGGGAACATATGATCATTTGCAGAATTTATATAACTTTATTGGCTACCTCTTGGTATTTTTGAATTTTTTGAAAATTCAAAGAAACTGATGAATATGTAGTTACTTTTACAGATACTACAATTCTTCAAATAACAGCCTGGGACCTGTATTATATTTTTCAACTTTTTGGGGGCTCTATTCAAGGAAGGATTCTATAGTAGGGGTGCCTTTATTGAATATTTTAAAGTTTATCTCTTTCAAAAGTTATGAATAAAGATGGAATTTTTAAAAAATATCTACAATCTTGTACAAAAGTCACAAGACAGATCTAAGTTTTCAGACAAAATTTGTATTACTTTCATATTTCCCCTCTCCCCACATTTCATGTAGCCAACTGGCATTGTTTCTCTATCATTCAAATGTGATCCAGGTGGTGGGGGAGAATTTGACTCTTTCCATAGCCTTGTAAAAGTATATTTTGCAAATTAATCAGGGAACGCTTTAGACATTCTATTGAATAACTTGTTTCACTATTTCACAAGCGCTATAAAAGTACTGTAACAAACTACCACAGCAAGGATTCCATCATTACGTCACATTGGATATACTGTTTGCACTATTCCCTTGTTCTACACTAGAAAAATGTTTCAAGTCAGCAGCTTTTCAAACCCATTCTAGCAGATATTAACTCAAAACAAACTGTGACTGTAAATTGCAGACAGAATATAGATGACATTCTATATTAATATAGACCTTTATCTATATTCTTTCTGCAATTTACAGTCACAGTTTGTTTTGAATTTGTATTCTTAGATGAATAAATTAAGCTTCTCATAATTAGGAATGACCCAAGATTCCCAACAGTTAGAGGGATTATTAGACGCGGTATGACCGTAGAAGGACTGAAAGAATTCATTGTTGCCCAAGTAAGTTCTTTTCGCAGTCTTTATACAAATTTGGCGGTCTTTAATTTTTCATGAGAACTGGTTCATTAACTTCTCATAATTAGCCTACTTCTGGCTAATTTTTGTTAAGTTAAGATTGCTGTAAATGCTACATTTTATTTCGACTGCAACATGAGGCAACATTTGTACAAGCACCGCATGTAGCATAACTTCAACAGTTCTCAAATTCTGTTTATACCTCGGCATATTGTAATTATTTTTACTATATTATACTGAGAAGTTGCAGGGTGGCGAGCAGGTGAAGAGCTTCTCTGTCGAGAAACTGGTTTCAATTCTAGTAGCTATCATTTTTATCATTTACCATAATTATCTGTTCTGTTTTTTACTTTTGGCTACCAGGGTTCTTCGCGATCAAATGTTCACATGGAATGGGATAAGATTTGGGCCTTCAATAAAAAAGTATGTCAGCATTTTTGCAGGTTCTTTTCATTATTTTTTGTTAAGGGTTCAGTGTTAGCAGTGATTACCGAAAGAGGTTAATCCTTTCTTGTTTGTTTTTTATATGTTTTAGCATAAAGAAAGTGCGAAAAACGAATTATTTACTGAAAACCTTTGCTGTTGTTATGAAGAGTTAGCAAATACAGAGATCCTGCAATTCTCTCTGCACTTAAAAAGCACTCTCGCTAGATTCTAAGTAAATCTGTGGGGTACTTATTGAAGTAAATCTGATAAAATGTGTGCGCTGAAACTTCTCGTATCCTATGGCATTTAAGATTTTAGGCATTTTAAATGCATTCACCTTAGGTTCTAAGTAAATATGCGGGGGTGCTTAGTTAGGGAAATCCCACAAAACGTGTGCTTTGAAGCCTTCCGTATGCCATGTCGTTCTAGTTTGTACGTAGTAATTGTCTGATATCAGCATCTCTTTTACAGATAATTGACCCAAGTGCACCTCGGCACACTGCTATTCTAGATTCCGAGAAGGTTATCGTTAATGTATCCGATGCTGAGGATGGCTGTGCCAAATACCCATTTCACCCAAAGGTAGTTACTGAAATCATTAGCTGCTAGACCGTTTCTTGCTGGTATAAGTAATCGTTAGCATCAGTGATTGCTGAAATCAGAAATCATTGAGTTTTAGTCATCGAAGCACATTTCTATGTTTTAAAAAGCGTTTTGTTTTTTATAAGCAACCACATTTCTTCCTTTGTTTTTACTTTCTTTGTCTTTGTTTTTGATGTATTATCAATCTAAGAAGTTACAACAACGGCACAAAATTACAATACAATACCTTAGGGAGAATGAAACTTCATTACTACCTCAAGGCTTACGAATTTCTGTCAGTCTGACGATATAACTTTTGAAAACTTCCTTATTAAATCTTATTCTAAGTAGATAATTTTCCTTAAACCCATATTCCTAATCCTTTGTACATTTTTTTTTATAAGGATACCATCATTTTGCCTGAACCTCAATTTTCTTAACTTTTCCCGAAATTGAACCTGAGATTTTCTTAAAATTTTCTTAACTTTACTGAAGTAAGCTGTCTAAAATTGGTTAAACTTTCTTTGCTTATAGTGTATACATGAATTTAAACTCCATCTTTAAAATTGTGAACCTTGTGATTTTCTTAAGATTTTGGCCATTTGAGCCTCATTTTCTTATAAACTTTTTTCGTATAAAAAGAAACGTGTATAGTTTTGGATAGCATTTGCCAGAAAAAGCATATGCACTGCTATTGTGCAAATGTTTTCTACCCAGTGCTCTGATTGTCAAAGTGAAGACATTCAACCAAGCGCGGGTAAATTGCGGGAGTAACTATGACTCTCTTAGGGTAGCCAAATGCCTCGTCATCTAATTAGTAATGCTCATGAATCGATTAACGAGAATCCCTCTGTCCCTATCGGGAGGGGCGTTCCTCTCG
Source organism: Cassiopea xamachana (assembly GCA_900291935.2). Lineage (NCBI taxonomy): Eukaryota > Metazoa > Cnidaria > Scyphozoa > Rhizostomeae > Cassiopeidae > Cassiopea > Cassiopea xamachana. The sequence goes on along the minus strand of OLMO02000301.1, from coordinate 12,765,813 downwards.
TTAGTTATCGGACTGATGGGAAAGTCTTCCCGTAAGCAATTCCATTTTCTATGCAGTTCAGACAATATTACACATTACAGTTTATATGTGCCTTATTGTTTTTATCTCTCATTTTGTATTAACTTCAACTGTATTGGAGTTTAATTTTTGAAAGGTGAAAAATGACGTGAAACCACCATTTTACAAGCGTCCTTTTTCTATAGAACCCAGACGTTGGAGAGAAGACTGTTTTCTACTCCAAGAGAGTCTTGATCGATGGTTCTGATGCAGAGACGTTTTCAGAAAATGATTTGGTGACTTTTATCAATTGGGGAAACATTAGAATTTCGAAAATCAATAAGTAAGACTTAATGCTAAATTTCAGAATAGTATAATTCTCTGTTGCACGTTAGTTTTTTTATTGTCAAGTAGGGAGTGCTCTCTCATTGATTAGTTTAGGTGCTGAGAGAGTTCCTGCTTAAGAATTAGTCGTGTAATATATTTGTAGTTAACTTGCAGTTTTATTGTAGTTTTCTATTGTTGTTATTAAATGCTTTAGAGAAAATTTTTATATGGTGAAATTTAGAAATGAAATGAACTAAACTATCAATGGACGATGAGAAATCGATGAGCCACGTGTTTCATTCATCGACAAGACCATTTTCCCTCCTTTCTTGCTTTATTTAATAGTATTTACAGTTATCAATTGTTATATACAATGCCCCTCTGGCGTAGGATGACACCTAGTCATCAAACCTTCACCAAGAATAGTACTCAAAATTTTCAGAAATATACGCTTTCTTTTGTATAAGAATAGAATTTAATGATTTGAAGATACTCAAAAGAATTATATAATGACTAGCTGGTTGTAGACATAATTAATTCCGTCTGAGACAATTCAGTGAACGTTACGACATTGTGCTAGTGTCATCCTCAGTACCTTGAGGAAAAAAACGAAACGTAGAAGTTAAATATTGAAAGAAGTACAAAAGACATATAAGAGAAATCAAAGGTGGAAATAGAAATCGGGACATTTATTTCACTTTAAATGTTTAAAGAGGGTGACCCTTCAGCAATCGCTGATTTGCAAGGGGCCCTCTATTTAAGATAAAATATTATACAAAGTAACTACTAAAATATATAATTACAAGCCTAATTACAATATAATATGAAGTTAATTAACATCATATGAAAAAGGGAGTAGAAAAAGAAAAGGCATAATAGTAAATCATAGATACAGTAAAATATTTTAGAGGAAAGGAGGGAGGCAAAATGCAAATGAACTTGTTAGAATTTTATTAGGGAAAAATAACAAAGAGGATGACTTTGTTTCACAGCTGAGAACGATTCAGGTATTTAAATGTTGTGATTGTTTTTTAGAGGAAGCGATGGGAAAGTTCAATCAATTGATGCAAAGTTAGAACTAGATAATAAAGTAAGTTGGCCTTAATTTGTCACGATATTGTCATAAACATGGTTGCAATAAGTATCGAATTGAGTTGAAACTTTTAATATGTATCAACCTTTATTGTTGACATTTTCATTGCTTTTAACCTTGCCAATCTGTGTGGAGCCCGCAGTACTCGTAACTCATTCATATTCTTCACTGTTTTTAACATTTGGGCAAAGCAGTTTTGCATACAGGGAGGCTACGATTTGGAACTCACTGCCAAACGACTGTAAAACAGCTCATACTTTCTCAACGTTTAAAGCGAAGCTAAAGGCCATGCTTGCATAGCCCTTGGTACACAATTTTATAAGAACACAGGCCTTAAAATTTAATGGAAAATTAAGAACAAATTAAGAACCAGCCCGAGCCTGAAGCCTTTTCATAAAATGTATTTTTAGGAAACAATGCAGAAGCTTTCCACTAACAAATGGACATCAAAGATCTTTTCTTTGTAAACCTGAGGAGAATTTGCAGCCTTGTCACTTTTTGTCTTTGATTTTCGCAAATTAGTGGCTCCTAGCGAAACTAGATACTGTGCTAACATTGTCTATAGTTGCTTGTAGACTTTTCAATAAAAATCATAAACATGCAACAGAGATCATCTTGGTTGTAGCATCTGGCTCTCAATCAATCAAAAGATCCAGTGCTGTTTTGTATACTGTCATTCAATGTATTTCTAAATGGCCTACACGCTACTACTTTAAGAACAAATTAAGAACAATTCAGCCTCAAAATTTGGGAAAAATTGAGAACAGCCAGCCTGAACCTCAGTGTTACTAGTGTATTTTATTTCTTTATTTTTCTTTCAGTTATCTGCTGGTTTTATCTGCTTTTTTCGTTAATATTAGTTATTAGTTTTTGAAATATTGTAAAGTAGTTTTTAACATCACCCCCTGAAAAACAGATGCATAACAGGAGGAGTGACCATGTGCGAATAAGCAAAAATGAAATCTTTGACGATATTTTTTCCTCTATTATCTTACAAACTCTATAAATTTGCAATAATTTTTAAAGACTTGTGGCTCTACTAACCAAAAATATTCGTTATATTATCCCAATTTCATCTGTCTAGGATTTCAAAAAGACAGCCAAGGTTACTTGGCTTGCTGAGCACAAGGACGGACCATTCACACCAACTGTTTGCATTCATCTCGATCACATTATTACGAAAGATGTCATTACCAAGAAGGATGACTTTAAAGATCACATCAACAAAAATACAAGGGTAAGTAGAAGACAGTATATTGAAATAGTTTTCAGCAGTGCTACACTAGATCAGTTTACTGTAATGACGCATTAGGTTCATTTACATCGTATGAACGAGCAAATTTTCAAAATTTGAACCCCCTTCCCTCTTTCTTGTGCACAAGCATTAAATTCATTAAAATGACCCTGCTATGCAAGAGATACACGTTTTTTTATAAGGAAAAAGTTTATAAGAAAATGAGGTTCAAGTGGTCAAAATCTTAAGAAAATCTTAAGAAAATCACGAGGCTCAATTTCCAAAATTTTGGTGTTTTTATTGGCCAAAAATCGATATTTCATCATTATTGCATTCAAAATGTTAAAGATGGAATTCAAGTTCAAGTATACAGTACTAATAACGAAGGTGTAACCCATTTAGTCAGTTTATTTCAGTAAAAGTTAAGAAAAATTTAAGAAAATCTCAGGCTCAATTTCGGGAAAAGTTAAGAAAATTGAGGCTCAGGAAAAATTACGGTTTTCTTATAAAAAAAGCGTGTATGCCTATTGCCAGACCCTTCCCCTTCCTGTGTATGTGCTATGTTAGTGACCCCCTATTGCCCCCTATGAGCCCCTATTCAGGGCTTGTGCTACTCCTTAAACTCTTTAGAAGCTCCTTGGGTTTGATTTATATTTTTAAGGTAAAAAGTAAAGGTAGTCCCGTATACTTTCGTACGTATGGGAGTGCCTGTTAGAGAGGATACTTATCCTGAGCCAGCGGCATGTGAGGTAGGGTGGCCGGTTCCTTTCATCGCCGCCTTTTTCTCCACAGTGTTACCACCAGGTACCCATTTGCTGCTGGGTAGGCAGTGGGCGAGCATTCAGTCAGGGCATGGAGTCGGACTCGAACCTTAGACCTTCCATATGGGAGGCATGCGCTCTAGCCACTATGCTAACTCTCCCATACATTTTAAAGGGTGCTTAAAAAGTCCTAAAGTTCTTGAATTTTATGAAAGAAACTACCTAAAACTCCTTATTTCTAATCAATTCTTTCGGGTGAGGGTTTTTAGCGTCCGATTTATTTAGGAAATGATATGCTTTTTTCATGGAAACACACAAAGATAGTCCTTAAAAACCATTTTTGGTCCGTAAAACTCCTTAAAAGTCCTTAAAACTCTTTAATAAGTCCTTATAAAGTCCTTAAAACTCCTTATAAAGTCCTTTAATGTCCTTAAATTTTACCCACTTCCCACATCACAAACCCTGGCATTGTAAATGATCAGCGATTGATTCGATCAACTGCAACAACGTCTTTTTGTCTTCAGTAGCAAGGCAAATGTGTGGCCTAAGTTACTGATCCTTTTCTTATGGAAGCAAACTTTAATATTCCATAACCATTAGCACTTGTGTCCTTGTAAAGGCCCACATACGATCATGAAATTAGAAAAGCTTGAATCCTAACACGACATTTCTATTAATAACCCTACCTCCTTCTCCCACAGACTGACTTTGTAATGGTTGGTGACCCATTGTTGAAGAATTTGAAGAAGGGAGATATCATACAGCTCCAGAGGCGGGGGTATTATATATGTGATGAGCCTTATGAAGATGCAAGGTTGGTTTGTACCAATTGTTTACCGTATCATTTCAAATTTCAACTCTATATTAATATAAGTCTCTCTCCAATATGATACCAGCTTTATTATAAAGAGCAGTGAGTAGTTTTCCATTGGGTGGTTGCTGTCCTTTAGGTGGAGTCTCTCTTAAATGAGGCCTCCTCCCAGGGTGGGCCTGTACTTTCGGGGGCCTCTTTTCATGGTTGCCACAGAACCTGAAAAACCTGCAGAAATGCCCATTTGTTAAGAAAATTAGTGAAAGCTTGGAGAAATCAAGGAAGATGTTGGAGAAAAATATATATGTGAGGGAAAATTCAGGGAATTATTTTTGGGTTGCTTTTGGGAACTTATGGCTCGTGAGCCAAATGTGGCTCTTTTGATGACCTCATCTGGCTGCCTGTATCGCAGAAACATCTTAAAAGGTATTTCTTCAAATGATGTGGAAACAGTGAATACCTCCAGAACGGCTCTCTAGAGTTACCAATGGTGTCGCTTTCACGTGCCATATTTGCTCAATAATGCATTGGCCAAGTCAGTGTCGAATCAGACTATTTTTGCCGTTCATTGTAAACCCAATATCTAATTGTATGGCTCTCATGAAATTGCATTTTAAAATATGAGAATTTCATAGCTCTTTCGGCCAAAAAGGCTCCCCGACCCCTGCTTTAAATAGTCAACGCCCTTGCAGAGAAGTGGGTGTGACCACAAAAGCCGTGGCTTTTAATTTTTGTAGCCTCCTCAAGTCCTCCCCGCTGACACCCTGACTTTGATCAGGGGAAGATCAGGGAGTTTGGCTTTTCATTTCCAGTGGTAACCATGGTTTTTTTGAATCTGTAGACTATTTCCTTTGGATCACTGTTCCTTGTGTGGGACTGTACCCTTGACGGTTCCATCTTATGGATGGAATGTACCCCTTGCATATATGGTGTCCGTTTTAGAGTTCTTTTAATTGGATAAGCACTTGCAAATTTCATATTGATCCAAAAATACGAGACGAAGTTGCTCCCCAATCGCTAAGAGAAGCCACAAGAAACCTTTTCGTTTTTTGAAGCTAGAGATGCCTATTTGAGGTGGTATGCTACTGACTTTTGAGTGGTAGTAGAAATTTCTGACGAGGGAAAATGAGAGTTTTGTCACTATGTGATGGGCGTTGATAAACAGGTAACCAGGGATCTTTCCCCCTACGCTCCTGTAGGAAACTTTGAATAGAACACCATGTTTTGACGATATAAAGTAGTAGAGCTTGTATACTTGGAAATGGACGATAAAATCATCGAGAATTTGTTCCGTTGGAGGAGATAGATTAATGAATGATAGAAATACAATTAATGAGAACTTAAAGTCTTGGTATTGCTAGGTGCTTATTGGCATGAATAGTGCCAGGGAAGAATTGCTGTGGTGCGTGCACTGTCATATTATCAACAGTGAGCGAAGTGAGAAAGTTTTAGCGGACAACGCACTTCAAATTAGCTGAAGAAACGAACAGTTCGTGAAAGTGCCAACAACGCATTGAATCTTACATTTAGGTGCCGACGGGGGAATCTCAGTGAAATTTGGGGACTCCACCCCCCAGCCCAAGCACCCCCTGTAGCACCATCCCTGCTTGCAGTTGGAAGTATATAATTCTTGTTTTTTAGTTACTATCCTAGAGAACAACCTATTTTGCTGCGCAAGACTTGTATTTCCTACCACACATGGCCTATTGAAATAATTACTTTGTTTATTGCAGCCGACATTCTGGCAGAGAGGTGCCCTGTGTATTGATTAATATTCCAGATGGGCACACGAAAGCTATGGAGGCATCTAGCGCAAAAGTAAAATCAAGAGAGCAACAGAAAACTCAAGCACCAAATCAGGTACAGTTTTATCCTGTAAACTACACATTTTTTTAAGAGAAACAAACTCTCTGGCTTCAGCCTGGATGTTTCTTAGTATTTCGTCAAATCCAACCTGAAATATTTCTTAAATGTTGCTTAAATTTGAAGACGTCAATGACAATAGCAACCCAGATAAGGCAATTGTGATGCAAGAAAAAAGATGCTCAAGTTTTTTGAGGCATGTAATGCATGCTCATTCTTGATAAAAAGTTTACAAGTAAAAACAGTTTTTGCAAGCTTTATTTGAACCTCAGTCTCCCTATATTCCTTAAACTTTTCTTAATTTTTGTTTAACTTGAGCCCCATGATTCTTATAGTTATGTTTCTTGTAAAAAATCCGTGTATGTCGTCGAACCCAGTCTTAAACGTTTCATGGTTGTTCCTTAATTTCTTTAGACTTCTAGTAACAATGTTATTTAGCTACCCAGATAAGACAAATGTGATGCAAGAAATAGGACGTTCAGGTTTTTTGAGGCATCTAATATATTTCCTTTATTTTGTTTCTAGCTAGATCAAAACTTTGCTTCCAAAAAATAGTTTTTTGTTGTAAAAAATAGTTTTTTGTAAAAGCAGTAAAACTAATAAAAAAATAATTTTATGCGTGTAAAAACAGTTGAAACTCAGCCTTCGTATGCTTCTTAAATGTTTCTTAACTTTTACCAAATCTCAGCCTCATGTTTCTTGTAAACAAATTTCTTATAAGAAATAAGTTTCTTATAAAAACAGCGTGTATTCATATACGTAAACTACCATTTCTACATATCAATGTACACCATAATCCAGAAATTGATTGCAAACACCAAACGGCCTGAAGTGATGAGGAACCTATCATTTCGAATTCTGTAATTTTATGCCTTCGATTTGCTCTTCGATATCGCTATTTGTTGTGGTTGAAATCCACGCTTATCAACATTCGCTTGTCAGAGATATACTTAGACACCGTTTACACAATATCTGATACAAATGCATCCGATATGTTTTCGTAACATATTGCCTTTCCCCCTACACGATGACGATGATGAATCCGTTATGAAATCAATGCGCACATGAATACGATACAGAATGAATACGGTACCGTGTAGACGCATAAATCCGATATGATTTCATGATTGATAATGAAGTCAATCTTGTTGTTGAAAACAATTGTTAAATAAATCATATCGGATTCATGCGTCTATGCGATACCGTATTCATTCTGTATCGTATTCATGTGCGTATTGATTTCATCGTGATCTTGTAGACGGAAGGGATACGGTACGAAAACATATCGGATTAATTTGAATCCGATATCGTGTAAACGGAGTCTTACACTCGAATTGCATCAACTGCACTTGCACGTACTTAAAAGTCGAGGGCTGTGTTTTGCTAGTTCAGAGCAGGTTTCTCTTATCGTGGCATACGCCAGCAGAAAACAATAGACCACCATTCACATGATCATTTGACCACGTTGATTCTCTGTAATGGGCCTAAGAAAAGTATAGCTGCAGCCATATAAATAGCAATTGAGGGCTTGGTACGTATTTCTTTAGGTTTTCAAATATTTTATTCTATCAAATAATTTTGCATGTTGGGAGTAGCATTAGCTAGATACTTCTTAATTTTTGAGATGGAATTTTGTTCTGCATGTTGCAACGTTGGCAGGCTGTCTTCCTTCTCGCCATAAAAGTTGTATAAAGGATCAAGAATTTCATGAATTCGGGCTAGAAGTAATAATTTTAATCAATTAATAGATTTTTGAAGTTCTTAGTTAGAAGTTAGGCTAAAGTCCTTTGTTGCATATATCATTTCCTTCATATATGTAAAAGATTAATGTAATTTATGTAATCCCTTTGAACATCATGCCGACCATAAAAACATCAATGCATTCTGTAATGTATCGATTGCTTATAATGTTACATAACTAGTATATGTGTTGGAGCCCCTGAATTTTAGCGTCAATAGTCCATTAGGTTTAAGTATTTGATGCAGTGATCACTGACGTACACGAAAAAATTTCATGAAGCTGGGCCTTGCCCTTGTGATATTCCGTGTGGGAAAGCTGAAAATATTTTTACTCTTAGCCTTGGGAAGGTGTGCTATTTTTACAACAGTTGTTTGAATAAGTTCGAGGGCTAAAATTTAGTGATATTTGTTGTTGTCCACCAGAAATTCTGAAGCAGAGGATCTTTAGTTATAGTCAGTTACAATGACTCTATATTTGTGGTTGAATATTTCAGCCTTAAACCCACAGCTTATTCTACTTATTGTTCCAACTTGGCTTTGCTCACAGCATTGAATCTGCTGTTGAATTTTTTAAATGAAGTTCGAATGTATCGATTATAGAATCTGTTGTGTTATGCATTTAAATGGTTCAGCAGCTGCGGCTATACCACCACGGCCTCTTTTAACATATGAACTAGAGGACAGTTCCTCACCCAGTTATCCTCATTGCCCCCCAGGTATATTGCCCCTTCTTTCTCTTCGATATTCTAAGGCATGGATGAAAGGGCTTCTTCTGCATTTGGCTCCCTAGCTGTTATTCTTTAAAAGAAGCCCTGTGTACTACGCTTTGTGGTATTTAGCGGTTTGCTGGAAGGCTTTGTACAGCCTGAGCATCTATGATAGGGGCATCCAACCCGGAGCTTGAGAGCCGAATGTGGCTCTTTGCCTGGCTTCATGATGCTTTTGTACTTATATTGAGAAGTGTGTTTCTTTCCAATATGTATAAATAAATAAATAAATATATATATATATATATATATATATATATATATATATATATATATATATATATATATATATATATATATGGACATGTGCAATGAATTGAAGCTTGAAAGCCGTCACCAAAAATATATCATTTCTAAAATCACAAACATCGCCATTCGCACAACCTACTACATCTTCTGCTGCCGCAATAAGCCATGGACCTCACCTGACCTACTCTCTTTCTAACCCCTCATCTGACTCCTCTGTCCACAGCAAGTATGACATTTAATGACATTTTGTACCAAACTAGCCATTTGTAGACTACCTCACTAGAGAGAGGTTTACATTTGTAGTATGTTATTAATATGTTATTCAATACAATGAAGTTTGAAAAAAAAATATTATATATATTCATTTATTTATTTATTTATATTTATATATATATATTGATATATATATATGCATATATATATATGTATGTAAATATATATATATATATATATATATATATGTATATATATATATATATATATATATATATCTATATATATACATGCATGCATTGGTGTGAGGGGAAAACATGGGGGTTATGCTCATTTGATGTGGCTTTTCGCAGCATGACAGTAAAATATTGCGGCTCTTAGCTTCTCACTGGTTGACCACCCCTGATCTATGAGATGGATCATATAGACTTATTCATATAAAGCAAATTGTTTTTGTTCAGAAAAAGGCAGCAAAGCAAAAGCGAGGGATCGCAACCAGTGCAGCTGTACCTGCCAAGCAGCCAGAAAGTGTCAACGCGGAGGAGGAGAAGAGGTGTATTGACAAGATAGCAGAACAGGGGCAGAAAGTGAGAGAACTGAAATCATCCGGGGCTTCCAAGGTAATGTTCAGAAGAGTATTCCAGCTGCTATTGCTTTATACATTGGCACTTATGTTGTCAAATAATCGGTGCATGATACCCAGTAACAGGAAATTTAAATAGTTGAATGGCATCGCTCGTCAGCTGTCATCATGTCACTTAAATTTCTGTCAATGGATGTTTCTTCCAGTAACGCATTTCTATTTCGAATGAAATATCAAATACTTTACGATGACTGCATTCAGCTTTGAAGGTGATCTTCCAGGAGTCATTCATGTAAATACTTTTAAGCTGCAACTCCTGATCAAATGTAATTAACAGATTCATGTCAAGCTTAGCCATTTGCAAAATATTTTTTAAATGAAGTGTTTTATAGGAAAAGCAAAATTTAAAAATTTTC
>OLMO02000301.1:12722783-12743041 GCA_900291935.2 Cassiopea xamachana | reverse complement strand
CCATACACCAATTATTCAGTACCCCAGACGAGGCTTATCAATGTATTTACCAGTCCTCATCAGCTGTTTGCTGCCAGAATCTGACCCGGGTATAGCAGAATATGTATGTTTTTAAAGGATATGCATGTTTGTACATTTCAAGCCGAGATTTTGTGCTCTCTTCACTGTACATCCACCAGCGATTGGGTTGTCATGGCATTATTGAAGAGATAAAGGTTACTGGGAAATGACCTTGCTAGCCTATTTCATATGCCGATTGTCTAGGGTTAATATAATTCCTGACAGGCACTACTTCAACTAGTAGATACCAGCTTTAGAGTGTATATTGAATAAAGTGAGCATTAAACGAACGTATACTGAGCTCTACATCATCGTTAAGTTGCAGTTTTATTCAGGGGTGAAGCTAGGAAGTTATTCGGAGGGAGTGTTGTGCAACCCCAATTTGCCGACAAAGAAAACTTCCCGCAAATTTTGTCTGTAAAAATTTGGATTTGCTGACAGGTGCTATGAATTTGCCAACAGATATTATCACTTTACCCTTGAACCATCTTTAGCTACTTCCCTGGTTTTGTTCCTTTTTGACTTTGCATTCAGTTGGGCCATTATGAATTAGGAGAGAGCATTCAGACCCACCTCTAGATTGAGATTTGAAGTGGAGATCTGTGCATGCTTGATGATCCCTAAAGCTATTCATCTGCTCGTTCATTCATTAATAGTGTTACTGACAATGTTAGATTTGTTTAGTTCTTGCTGTGATGTGCATTAAAATATGCTTTAGAAAATAGCTTGCCATAACTGTATACAAATTGAGCAATTTTTTTTTATTATTTCAGCGATGGGAGTTCAAGCATCCTCAGCCCTTCCTTAGAACAAGAGAATTTCTGTGGCAAGAAGGTCACACTGCATTTGCTACAAAAGAAGAGGCGTGTGAAGAGGTAGAATAGACTTTGTACATTTCATCATTCACCCTCAAGTCCTTAACAAATTCAGCCCTCCTGGGTATATAATGTATTAAAAAGAGGTTAAGAAATTTAATGTGAAAGTGTAAATGGCATTTCAACGCCAGTTTAGGCTTGTAATATCAAAAAGGAAGGATCCCTTTCCTAGATGAAATGCCGCTTCTTTTCAGGTACTTCCTTAATGACGTGTGGTTGATGTATTGCTTTTGCTTGATATTTTTTATATTGCACACATGAGAGAACAGTTAAAGACTCGTACTTTAGTTCATAGTCACAATTTCACAACTGAAGCCTGTAAGCATTTTATAGGTGTTGTTTGTCGAGACACTCAAAATGTTTTGGTATCCTTATCACAGACAATGTGAACGCTTACGTACCTTTTGTTTGGGCCGCTGTTACACTATACCGGATTGTTATCGGAGCGTTGTGTTTTTCATTCCATATTGGGCTTGCAATTACAAACAACGCTCTGGCAATCGTTGTGAAAATCACTCCACTCTGGAGGTAGTATGGAAGTTACAACGCCCCAATTCAGTGCGTTGTGTTGCCATGTAACTGCTTGCAACGGAGATAAAATCAAACACTCCATCAATGTACTCCCCAACGTACGAAAGTATACGGGACTACCTTTACGTGTATATGTATATGTAGATATGTATGTGTACATGTAGATATCTATATATATATATATATATATATATATATATATATATATATATATATATATATATATATATATATGTTTATGTACATATGTGGATATGTATATGTAGATATGTATGTGTGTATGTATAGGTATATCTATATGTACACGTGTATGTATATGTATAGGTACCTATGTATGTATATGCCGATGGCCTAGAGTAAGTGTACTCTCTAACAGGCACTTTCCTACGTACGAAAGTATACGGGACTACCTTTACTTGTTTAAATAGATTTATCCTTCTACTGCTTGTTATTTTATTATGATCAAGCTAAAATTCTCATCTTTATTTTTAGGTTTACACCATTCTTGATTTGTATGCCCAAGTTTACACTGATTTGTTGGCTATTCCTGTCGTCAAAGGCAGGAAAACAGAAAAGGAGAAGTTTGCTGGTGGTGATTTTACAACGACTTGCGAAGCATTTGTTTCCGCAAGTGGAAGAGCAATTCAGGTACGAGCTTATTGCATCTTTTCAATATTTTTGCTTTGTGGATCGTCTTAGGCCATATCTTTCTTCTTTTGATCGTCTTAGGTCATATGGTAGGTCATATCTTTCTTCTTCGCTCTAATGTAGCATGGCAAAGATAACTTTAACTATTACTATCACCATAGCCATAAAATATCCCTGTTGGTATTCATGGTTGGCTCCCGGTAGTGCACCCACCAAAGCGAATCACCTTCGGTTAGTTTGAGAGTACAGTCTGGTCAAGACGAAACGCATCCCATCAGAACATATTATTAATAATCATATCCATCACCTCCTAAGCCCAAGCCCAGATTGTATCCCTATCACTAAACCCTGGCCCTAATCCTAGCCCATTTTTGCGTTCTGAATAGTTGCATGTGATCTCACCGTACCTTTTGTGTTGCTTCCCCAGAGACCCTCTATTATGAGGAGTCACATGGCAAAGTTCCATTGTTGTTTAAGCTCCTTACCCTCTTTTATCATCCCTTTGCCACCACATGCCTTTTAATCTTTTCCCAAAGCGCAGAAATTTGGGCCTACTATTCACTTATGTGTCCGCCCACCACCACTATATGTCCCCATTTACTACCATTAAAGGGTTTTTAACCATGAACTTGCAGCAGTGGCGTAACAGAAACGCTTGGGCTCCCCAGGAATTCAGTTAGACTGCTGCCCCATCTTAACTTTCCCTCTAAATTATACTTGCCCCTTGTGAAGGGGACCTGTTAGGATCTCAAGAAGCTTGGGGGCCCGTATAAGTTATCCTATCCTCAACCCAAGTTGGTTACACAACTGGCTAGCAGTCAACACTGTCACTATTATCATCATACTCTTTAGCACCGAAAAGTAGGTGGGGGGGCTGATTGCAGATTTTTAAAAATTTCACCACCCATTTCCATTTATTAACCCCCAACTAAGCAATGTTGTAAAAATTCATCCCCACATTTTACTAGCCTAAAGATTTCAAAGTTTTAAAAAGGATAAGTAAGTAAAACACATTAACTTTATGAATGCAAATCAATGTTAACAACTAAGGAATTAAAGCAATCTATTTACCGTATACTTGTACAATGTTAACAACTAGTTGCAATAGTTTTAAAATTTTTGGGTCTCCATAGTGTGTACTAAAAACTGACCCTCCCCCCATCCACAACTATTAACAACCCTTCAAATGATCCATTTTTAGCAACAATACTAACTCCCCTCCTTATTATACTCCCCCTCTATTCGTTGCCAAAGAGTAGTAATACCCTTCACCATCATCATCGTCATCAATTGCTATCTGATGATTATCAACCTCTTATCTACCATGAACTCATTACCTCTGCGTTAATGATCAGGGTTCAACTGCCCTTTTATAAGCAAATCATTAATCACAGATGTTTATATCTTACACAAGTTCCCATTTCATTTTCAATGTGAACCTAATTCCTTTTTCTAGGGCGCCACATCGCATCATTTGGGACAGAATTTCTCGAAAATGTTTGATATTGTCTTTGAGGATCCAAATAATCCAGTATGGTCATTTTTGTAAATCTGACTTCTTTACTGCACGATGTTTCTTTTTCTCTGGATTTTTCGTCCTTTCAGAAATGCTAGATAATTAGATGGTTGTTCATGTTATATCAAGTCATAGTGAATAATCAACTTTGATGCATGGGATTCGTTTAGAATAAGAGTATGAAACGTAATGGGTAGTACTGGGGGGTGGCTATAGGGAAGCTTTGGAGCTCTATTTAATTTCTCCTTCGCAGAGGGCTAGATAGGGCTAGCCTAGTATCATTTACGTTCTAGCATCATTTGCTATTTTGGAATGCTTCCTCATATCCCTTCATTTCACACCATCTTTTCATTTTCCAGGAATCGAAAGACAAGATACATGTTTTCCAGAATTCTTGGGGAATCACCACGAGAACAATTGGTGTTATGGTGATGGTACATGGAGATGACAATGGCCTCGTCTTGCCTCCTAGAGTTGCAACCATTCAGGTAAAGCCTCTTACTGAGCCACTTTGAGAATAGAATTTATTAAGACAAACAGTTCCACAGCACTGGAACAACACCACAACACCAACAGACAAACGTCCTTGCCCAAGCAGTAGAGAGTTTAAGCATGACTACGAGAACGATAGCCATAGCGATACCGACATGTGACATTGTTTCCGTTATAATTTTGGTAAATCCGAGCTGAGCTTTCACACATGCAGAGCTAGGCGGGTTTACATAAACCACGGCGCTGTGTGGTGTGAATCGCCTTGTCTTCATTTAAAGCGTGTCCTAAATAAAAGAGAAAACTCAAGATAATGCATCGCTTCTAACTGTATATTTTCAACAAACGATGTAAAATTGCGTGTTCAGTTCAGAATCCCACGAGGGAGAGTTTATTCTTTAAGGGAGAATTCTCAACAACAAGTCAAAAGCAAAAATACATTACCCACTAGACGTCGAATTCAATGGATTGGACTTGGTGAAGCCATATCAATTCTTTATTTGAGAATAAATTCTCAAATCTGGCAATAGAGCCTTACGGTTACCAGAGAACGATGGATCTGGTTTATATCGTACCTGAAAACTGTTGCAACCAACAGCGTTGGGGGAATCACCACAAGCACGTGCGCACTAGACTCAATTGGCCTCCTACCTTTATCGCCATGGTTCTCGTTGTGATTGCTTAAACTCTCTAAGGCTGGGGTCACATCAGACCTTCCTTTCCCAATAGGACTTTCTCATATTTCGGATGCACTGAATTTTTTACTGAACGTGCCGTTCCACATAATTAAGAGACAAACGCATTGATGCTCTTGCACCATTCCCCTCAAGGCATGGACTGCACACGGTTCATATCGTCAGGCAAAATCAGGAAGAAACTGTTTTTTCATGGACAGTGAGGAATTGTCAGGAAATTTTACTGAAACTTGAAAAAAGTCAGGAAAAAGTCGGGAATTTTTATCATCCATGCAAATTAATTTTTTGGTGCCTAATGTAAAACTCGTTTTCGTACTGCATGCGCATGCCAAAATAAGTAATCCAGTTTTTATTTGCTTAAGTGTCGCATCATTCGTAACATCGGTCGGCCAGACAAAGTATCATTTATTTCTGATATGCATTCAGGAAAAGCACCTTCATTTTCAAGAAAAAATTCAGGAAAAAATAATGTACAGGATGTGTATGAACCCTGAGCTGCTATCCATGAAAACGTAAAGGAATCAGAGGACGGTATTTATGTTATTGTAGAGTGCCTTAAGTAATTATGTGTAAATTAAGTGAAGTACAGTATTGACATCATTGATATACATAATTTTACAACCTGAGTCAGTTTTTATGGACAGTGAGGAAATGTAAGGAAATTTTATTGAAGCTTGATGAAAATCAGGAAAAAGTCAGGAATTTTTATCATCAATGAAAAGGAATTATTTGGTGCCCAATAGACAACTCTACACACGGCATACATATGCAGAAACAAGCAAGATAGCTTTGTTTGCGTACAAGTTACTAATTGAGTACAGCATTGACATCATAGTTTTAAAAGATTGGTCAGTCTCATCATTTGTAACACCGGTTGGTCAGGAAAAATATTATGTATTTCTGATCTGTATTCAGGACAAAAACTTCAATTTTCAAGAAAAAAGTCAATAAGGTCAGGAAAAATACTACTCTGGATGCATGTGAACCCTATTTCATTCCCGTGTTTTTTCACGTATAGAGGCCTTGGTGATTTCTGTTAGATGCTCTTTGTATTTTCCTCTATCTTTTCAAGGTTGTCATTGTTCCTTGTGGTATCACCGCCACCCTTCCCGAAGAAACAAAAAAGAAGGTTTACGACAAGTGTGCTGAGTTAGTGAATGAATTAAAAGCTGCAGGTATCAGATGTAAGGCTGATTACAGAGAGAATTATTCGCCGGGATGGAAATTTAATCACTGGGAACTCAAGGTATGGCTTCTTTGGTATTCAGTGCATCTCAGGCGCTTGGAGATTGATAATTACTTGTGGGGAAGGGTTGACAGATATTCTCACAAATTTTATGGAATGCTCGTCCCCTCTCAGATTTACCTTAGCATTTTAGTCTCCTTCCCCTCCAACACTTGAAAAGAAAATCTCGTACTCCCTTCGTTAATATGTTCTTCATTTATCGTTCCATTTTCCCTTTGTCCCGGTCTCTTCATCATTAAAACTTGCAAGCAAATAGAATTACGATTGTTTTGTACTATTGATCTTAATGCATTTCTTGATAGTACGATGTTGGTCGTTGCCTATGATTTATTGGGAATATATGCGTGACTATTGATGTTTAAGAATACACATCAATAACCCATTACTTCGAGCACAGTGTTAATTTTTGGGACGTAAATTTCTACACACTTTGAAAAATATCTATAACCTCCGTAACCAGAACCAGGCATCTTTTTCTTTACTTAAATGTTTTCTCTCACAATAAACCTTACAATTTCTGAGGTGCATTCTCCTGATCCCATTAGTCTTATTCCTCAAATTTTTCAAAAATATGCTTATATCATAGGCTGCATGAACTGCAAAGTCGTTTCTAGAGTAGTTTTCTGGCCAAAATGAGGAGGAAGAAAATTACATTGATTAAAGTCATTTAGGCCATGTGACGTTAATTAATAGGGACCTAACATTTAAACGCATCATTTAAGTACTTCTCCTAAATGAGGAGGCAAATGATTTTTGGAAGGTGAAGAAGAAGACAATCAGTCTCTTAGAAGATAATTGAGTTTGAAATTTTCTTCATTCGTGCTAAATTTCGTGTGAAAATTCTGCGTAGTCTCTGATTTAACAAAAGCTGTAAACTGTTCACTACGTAAAGTCTTTCAAGGACTTTGTAGTATCTCCAAGCCTAAATCTTCGTGGTAGCATGTCTCTCAATCCTCAAGAAAGAAATAAGTTTTTGCGGGTTCAGTAGGCAAGATTGGGAGTAGCTATTGCAACAATATGTTATAAGTTGATCATTTTCAGTATTATACTTTCATGTAATGCTTCCTAGGGAGTTCCAATTAGAGTGGAAATTGGACCAAAAGATATAGAAAAGGAGCAGTTTGTTGCAGTTAGAAGAGACACTGGAACCAAAGTAAATAAAAATTCTTATTTATGAATTGTACCGTCTTACTCCTTTGAATATATTTTTAAATTATTGTTAGGATTTTATGGGAATTAGTTAAAACTGAAAGCTGAAGCTAATTTGGGCTCTGTTTCAAAATTTGTTAGCATCGTTCCATACAAGAAATCGCAAGTTTTGCAGATTTTATCTGAACACAAATAAGCTTCAGTGAGCAAACCGTTTTGTTTTCTTCATAGCGTGGTGGGGCTATTTCTTGAAATGAATGGTTGTTTTGTGTTCAAAGATATCGTGTACATCGTATTTCTCTTCAAAGTACGATTTCCATCCAGCAGAATATGAAAGTTTTAAAAAGGAGCCTTCGCTAGCTTTTAACAATGGACTTGGCTACTTTAGAGAGGATTGGGTGTCCAAGAGTCTTATGAATTTTGATGACTATAGCTGGGATATCGTTATTATTAGGTAACTATGAAGGAAGATGGCCGATCAGTCTCTCTTGGAAATCTCTTGGAAGAAATACATGCAAGCATGTATTCAAAGTAAGTGATAAGATATTTGTTGTTTTTCTTTTTTGTTCTCACGTGTCTGTGTCTTTGTTTGTGTCTGTGTATGTCTGTGTCAGTGTGTGTGTCATTGTTTATGTGTCAATGTCTGTGTTTGTGTAAGTCTGTGTTAGTGTCAATGTGTTTGTCTGTGTCTGTGCCAATTTCTGTGTAGCGCTTATGTACTTCTGTGTCTATGTCTATGTGTTTGTATATGTGTTGTGCCAATGTCTATGTCAGTGTCTATGTGTTTGTGTGTTTCTGTGTCTGTGTCTGTGTATGTTTGTTCATGCGTGTGTCTGTATTTTTTGGATTTACTTATGAGTGATTTTGTGTTTTTGTGATAATGTGTGTGCTCAGGCCCTTGCATGCAAATGCCTCCCATCGATTTATGCATCGAAAAATCATCGAGGAGTTATTCTTTAATTCTAGAGCTGAAAAAGAACTGAATGAACATCTAGCAGTAACAACCTCATGGGAAGAATTCTGCAGGCTGTTAGAGAACAAGCGGGTTGGTTCATGCTATTTAATTTGCCACTGTATAGAAAAAATTCAGTTTACCAACGGTATCTCCAAAGAAAAAGAGCAACGGTATCTCCAAAGAAAAAGAGAATCAGTCTTTTAGATAACTGCCTTGAGAGCATCATGCAAGCTAATGTAGCATCTTACTTGCACTCTGCATTCCATGGAGGAAAATTTTTTTTTACTTTATATAAATATCCTTGGGAGCTGTTTCTCGAGATGAAACTTGCTAAAGAGTGTAGTATGGTTTCTTCGGAATACAGCACATAGAGAGGGTATAGTGCTTGAGAAGACGAAGATATCTTTATCTCATTTTCTTAAAAAGATGGTTTTCTGTAGGTGAACAGTGGGCAAGTTTAAAAATCAGATAAACACGGTTTAAACTTCAGAACACCGGGATATACTGTATCGGCGTGATCAAAACTGAAAGTATTGAAGAATAGGAGCCAATCGATAGGCAGCAATCGATGATGATGTGCTCCTATTTTGTTTTGCTACTTCGTTCTTCTATGAAATCAAGTATAGGTAGTCTCATAGTTTTGTTCATCTTCTTTACTCTTTATTGTGTAGAAGTTTAACGTATTTAGGCGGGATTTTGTTTATATTGATAATCACTGTATCAAACAGTTCTTGATTTGACTTAAGAGATCAGGATAACAGACGTTAAATGTATATATTTTAAGCCAGGTTCGAAAATGTCCCAACCCAGAACTTTGTATGAAAAGAAAATATCTTTAATCTCGAGAGCTTTTCTAACTCCTCATAAATCTTATTCCATTATTTGGCAATGTTGGTATTTTCATTAGTAAAATTATAGAAATCAACGATAAATGTTACATGGAAACTTACTGCCCAGGGTTTTTTTTAAAAAAATTTAGAACTGCACATGTAATCCAGCGATGCTGTACTGAAGAATTAAATTGTGGTTGCAGATTTGATTGAACTGCCTTCTTTTGGCGAGAAATAGATAACTGCTACTATCTCTACCGATTAAAGTTTTGGTTGTCTTTCGCCCATCATTTCATACCTTGATCTCCCATTTTTACTGCTATTTACTTTCATACACCCTTGGACCACTAGATAGTAACCTTTTGAACTGCACAGTTCTCTCGTGAGAACCACACAAATGTTTTTTTTAGAAATACGCATTTTTGTGGAACTGCACATTAAAAATAACCCTGTTACTACCTATTGTCCTGGGCCTAAAATTGTTCTGTATGGTTGTAGTATTGGTATTATCATAAATGTGCAGAAAGATTGAACAGCAGGCCTTTTCTTATTACAGTTAATCCAAGCCCCATTCTGCGGTGCAATTCCTTGCGAGGAGAAAATCAAGAAGGATAGCTCGAAGTATGTGTTTGATAATTTATATTTTGAAGCTTTCTCGATCGAGCAGAAATTTTCCAACTAGATTATTGTATTTTTGACTGTGTCTTGTTAGAATATATAAAAAGTTCACTGTATCGAATGAGATAATGAATGCTTCCTCTCGATAAGCACTGTCATGGACATACGAAAAATATAATTCCACGCTGCTGCGTTTTTGCTATTACCTAATTACATTAAATGTGTGGCATACATTAAATAACGGGACTTAAATGAACGAGTCATTAATTAACGTAATTTTTCCAAACATTGTGAATTTGGTGACAATAGTTAACGTCGCATAATCCTACATGACGTAAATCAATGTCATTTTTCTTCATTATTTTGGCCATGTTCTACTTTGATATCTACAACATAGATATTAGTCATAAATTTGTGCTAGGAAAGTAGTCCTAAAGCTTTGCCGAACATATGTATTCTGAAAATGAAACTTTATTTAAAATATTTTAGATAAATTTTGATGATGAATTGTAGGAGTTATGGGAAAATAACTGTCTCCATTCCTGGAATTTGAATAAGCCTAAATTAACTTGCCGAAAGATTGAGACGTTGTATGCATGGCATAGAAGGTTATTAGCTTTGTTTCTCTGTTGAAAAATTGACAAATTCATGCATCCCACTTTGAGTCAAAATTTGAATATTCACCACTTATAATTCAGTGGTTCTGACATTATTTTTAGATTCCTCACCCCAAGAAATAGTCGACTTTAAAATTATAGGCCAATTCTTCAATTAGATCAAAAGTTCTTATGAAAAGAATGGCAATTAGCATTGAACTTTTGGTGGCAGCGCTGAGAAAAAATGCCCAAAGATTTTTTATTGTAAGATTCATAGTGAGAGAACATTAAGGCAAAATAGATGCATCGTTTTGGCTACGAAAGTTATAAATATTTTTCAAATTGTGTACAAATTAACGTCACAATAATTAACGGTGTGCTAAGCTTAACGTCACAGAAATTAACACTGTGCTCAAATTAATGCACCATTAATTTGTGTAATCGAACCCAAAAATGGTGTTAATTACTGTATGCCACACATTTAATGCAATAAGGTATTGTATTTTTAGAGGGCTTAAAATACGTAGTCTCATTTCATTATATATATATATATATATATATATATATATATATATATATATATATATATATATATATATATATATATATATATATATATATATATTATAAGGGTTACCTTCCAAGTATTTGCTAAAATGCCTTCTTCTCACAGGCATGCCGGAGCCTGGGGCTTCAGCCCCCGAGTTTTGTCAGTGCCTTATATCAAACAATAGATAGCCTATCCCATGTAAGATGGGATGTATTTTGATATTCAAAGGGGGTTTTCTGGCAATCGTAGGGCGCCAATCGGAGTTTGCAATTCGCCCCCATCACTCAGAAATATGCTCCGGCGTTCCTGTTTCAAGGGGCCCTCAATTTGCATATTTTCACTTCCTTGAACGCCATCTTTTCTTTTGTTTTACAAACCCTCCATTTACCCATGTCATTCGTCACCTCCAACTTCAGGTTTCCCAAGCACAATGCGCAGTATTTATTGTAGCTACTCTTTTCTATGCTATGTATTTTTACTTTACAGAGAGGAATCAACTGAAATTGGAGCCCCAGCCATGGGCGCTAAAGGCCTTTGCATTCCATTTAAGCAACCAGCTGAAGTAACCCCCGGCATGAAGTGTATCTGCCCAGATTGTAGTGAGCCCGCAAAATATTTTACACTTTTTGGACGAAGCTATTAACTGTAGAGTACCGTGTTTTAACTTATGGTTTCTAGAGATTTTTACAATGAATTGATGTTTAGGAAATAGCATTACTGAATTGATTTGCTTGATACTGTGTTCTCGATTGCTCATATCTGTATTTTCATCAGAAACAGCTGATAATTACTACTTTTATGACGCCTTTTTGGGTGATTACTAGGGCAGTTGAAACGTCAAATTTGGTCAAAATAAAGTCTAAAATCTTAATTTTCTGGAATAAAGTCAAAAATGGTAAATATGGTCAAAATAGGTAAAAGCAGAGTGCAGTGAATGTATGGAGAATTACTTCAAATTGTTGAGCCAGACAGCTTGCTTTTACGTGGTGGTTAGTAACTTTTCAATAGTCTTTATTTCGTGATTTGACTGTTGCAACTGGTGAAAAAATATTCTCCAGTAAATATGCCATTTTCAAGACTATCACAAAGATTCAGATATCTTTTCAATATCTATCAGCCTCTCTCCTGAGAACGAGGCTCCAGGTGGAGGAACATTTCGGGAGTTTAATATTGAAATATTGGAATGCGAAAGAATCACTGTTCCCCCATGTTCCTCAGTAGAACCGATCATCCCTCAACGGGCTTAAGCAATAAAGAAGATTGAAGCTGTGGTAGTTTGGCTTTGTGCTGTCTCAGCTTTCATAGCTTTTTCACGCTTTCAATATCTCTAGTTTCTTATGAATTTCTTAGCAGACGGTTTCCAAGTTCCGCTGTTACCTCTGGTAAAGATTTAAGAAACTCCAAACCTTTGTTTCTAAGATGCTACAAATAACCAACTTTTAAAAATTCTTAAGCGCAGGGATGAGTGTTAAAGCAAGCCCGTCCGGAAGGGTTTGACTTAGGGATGTGTAAAAGTCAAAATTAGCTCAAAAATTAAAACTTTCAGGCCAAAAATTTGGAAAGTAAAATCGAAAGCTAACCGCCCTAGTGATCACTCCTGTTTAACTTTTAGAGCTAGCAACTGTTGGAATCTCGCTTTTGAGACACCTGGTTGAGATTAGTTCTTTTACTTGTTCAAGTTCTCTTTTCGTTCGAAATTGTAGAGTATTATTTTTGTAAGTGGCTGTCATAAATGGAATTCCCTGATGGAATGTCGTCCTTTCCATCTTTGGTAGTCACAGAATATTTAAATTTGTTAATTTAGTTAATTTTCATTAGTTTTTGTGATAAAAAGGCAGCGGATTTTGCACTGTTTTATCCTAATAGACATCCACTGAGTATGGAATTAATGTAGCAAGCTCTACTGGTTGAGGGATGGTTAGAACAGATTTCCAATTCATTGATTTATTAAAATATCTTATTTAATCACTACATCCATTCAGTAAAAATACAAAAAATCCTAACTACAAATAAGGGTCCTAATTATAGATATAGTGAATAAATTAACTAAACAGATATAAAAACCAGTACTTTTCTTCCATGGATTTGTGCGCAAAATAGTTAAAATTTTTCCTTCAGTATAGAAAATGATTTTTTATCCCATTCTTAAACCGGGTTAGTGTATTAGACTCTCTTATGTGTTGGGCTAGNGAATTCCAGGTTTTTTGTCCAGTGTAGTTAAAACTTCTACTAAAGTCTAGATTTAGCCTTGGAATTCGGAGATCGGTCTTGTTTCTTGTACCATACGTGCTTATCGTGGATCTTTCAGCAAGATTTTAGATTTGGCTATCTGATAGGCGGAACTGATAGCGTTGAAACACCAGCGCCCACTTTGAATCCTGTCGAACCCTGCAAAAGCGAAGCTCTCAGTAGATTATGGCTACGTTTATACTGTACCGGTACCGTTTGAATCCGAAACGCAAGTGTTACAGATAGACCTCCCATCTACACTAGTTCTGCGGAACTGGTACGATTCTGATCCTGCTATCAGGTGCAGTTTTGATCCTGCTACGAAAGCGGACTAGTCTTAATCCAGTACGGATCCAAAACATACCGACACAGTGTAAATTCTTGGAACCACAACGAAACTATTACTGATTCATATCGAGGATACTGTAACTCAATATGAGGCATGCCTTCCAGTTGGCGCCTTTTTCTCAGACAAACATTAAATATGTATCGTGTGTTCTGGTAGTGAAAATGATCTCCTTGTTGAATTCATTGATAGCAGTAGTAGAATGGTGCTGCATATCTTACAAAACTAGACAACGTAGACTTTCTGAAATCGATGATGGAAGCAATCATAAATGGTTACAGTGTAAACGTATTCTATGATATCATATGAAACTGTCCCATTGCAGAGCTTTCATTACAAGCTATCCACCCTTCCTTTTAATTTCGATAACTTTTGATCTACGCAAGATAGAAAAATTAATCCTTCTGGAAATGTGAATGCAAGCCTTCTGAACATACTATGTGTTATCAGTTTTCTTCGCAAAGAAAGTACACTTATTACCACCAAAATACGCTTCTCGATGCTTTTCGAACGAATTCTCGCAACATTATCGGCAGGAATCCTTCGATGGTGATTCCTTTGTTAGCCGATCAAGATTTGACATGCCTATGCTATTGACGACACAGCCACTCAAGTTTATACTTCGAGGTTCATTTAAAGTTTGCTTTTCAGCGTTGAACGATTTTTTTCTGCTCTACCTGGGGTGTTGTTTCAAGAGAAGATTTCGAACGAATGAGAGACTGGTAACTACTTAGCATTGGCAACATCGAAGAATTAATGTATATTTACAATTTCAACTTGAATGGCTTATTCTATTGAAAAATCTATCGATATCTGAATTCTCAGCAGACACTCGATGGAAATTATAAGTTCAAAAACACAACAATACTTAATTAAAAACTTAGATACCTTTTCCATATTGTTAATGTACTCTGGTGTCTCTAATAGACGGACCCCCCGTCTATTAATTTCAGGAAAATTTTCCTTNTCCCCCTCTTTGCTTATTAACACACCCCTTCTATTAAATTTTACAAATCGATCACGATAAGAACACGCAGAAAATTACATCACCTTGTAATAAAACAATTTATCAGCATGAACCACCTTCTCTTATCACTCATTTTCTATTGAAAAGCTGCGGACATGCATAACCCCTTCTATTAGCACCCTCGTTTTATTGAAAACTAGCCGATATGAACACCCTCTCCTATTCGCATTCCCCTTCTATTAAGAATTGGTCGATGTGAACACCTCCTTCTATTGTCTCCCCCTTCTATTAGAGACACTAGAGTAGGTCTTATTCTCACGTTTCTTTCACTCTCAGGTGCCTAATAAACGCCCCACCCCCAGCTTATATATTTTTCGATTTTGTTTCGACCCTCCGGGCTTTATTCGGACCCCCAATTTATTTAGCTCTTGATGGTACTTTCAGCCAACAATATCTTGTTATTCTGCAGTACATAACGAGTACATCAACATGTTAAGCCAAAGTTCCCAAATAAAGTTTCACTTTTAAATTTGACAAACATATCAAAATCCAGTAAGGACAGCTACCTATACCAAAATAACCAGGGGTGTTGTTGTTGTTGTTGTTTACTTTATTTTGAGTAGGCTGTTATACCTAGCTTTTTCAGCTAATTTAGGCCTACTATGCATGCCGCATCCAGGCATGGGACCCCTAGTTTAACGTCCCTTCTGAAGGACGGCGGAGTGAGCTGTTTTGGTCATTCATCTGAAGGTCACCCATCCAGTGTCTGACCGTACACAGCCATGCTTAACTTCAGTTAAGCTAATGGAGCTGGCTGGGCCGCTTGGCCACTCACCCCGCTGACTGGGTACGAGAAACTATTCCAAGGGGTGCGAGAAACTATTCCAAGGGGTGGGAGAAGCCCCAGCCTTTGTGACGGGCAATTTATCTGTTTATTACTCTCCAGTGACCGTGAGCGAATAGATTTTATAGAGGGTACGAGGTCAGCATAATTTTATGGGGTGAAGGAGTATGAAACATTGGAGACCACTGATTCAAAGACAGAATGTCGAATAGCTAGGGCTCGCTGTTAAGTTCTCTCTTGTAGGAACTAGAAGGCTCATTCTGATTACAAATCTCACGGGCCTGAGTAATATGCCAACGATACAGTTCCCCAAACAGAAACACAAGTAATAAAGACACAGTAGCGTGCCGTAGAACTTTTGATTGGAGGGAGGGTTATTAGAGGAAATTTACCTAATGGGGATTAGCGATGATCGCAATAAAAACCAGCTTTTATTAAAGAATTACTGATGGATTCGACAAAAGTGGGTGGGTGGGTGACACCATTTACACCCCTACTACGGCATAGCACTGATAAAAAACATTTTTATTAACTAAACAACAAACATATGCAGCAATAAAAAAATGAGAACTTATCAATTGCATTGCTTTACGTGAACCAGGTGTATGACACCTCATTTGATATCTCGTGCATTGTGACAATCTCTAGACACCTATTACATGTTTTTTATAAGAAACAAAATTTCTGTCTTCAGCCTGGATGTTTCTTAATATTTCGTCAAATCGAGCCATAGATTTTTCTTCAATCTTGCTTGAAGCCCCAAAGCTTCCAAAAGCAACCCAGATTAGGCAACTGTGATGCAAGAAAAAGGATGTTTAGGTTTTTTGATGTATGTAATGGATGTTGTTTCTATTTTCTTTCTAGTTTGATCAAAAATTGTCTTGTAGAAACAGTTCCTTCGAGTTATTGTTTGAAACTCAGTCTGCCTGTGTTTCTTAAAGTTTCTTAATTTTTGCCTAATTCCAGCCTCAAGTTTCTTACAAACATGTTTCTTATAAAAAAACCGTGTATTCAATAGTACGAAGAGAAATGAAAGTAAATCAATAGTAGAGCAGAGTTAAAATTACATGTAAGCAGGTGGTCCTGCAGGATACCATGTCATTCCTTGCGAGTATGCGTTGTTGAGAAGTCCATGTCTTGAATCAGATAATGATTGGTCCGTACTGTCATACGGTTCTCGGGAACCAGTAAAAGACCGTCCAGCATACGAAGATCCAGGATCGACCGGTATGGTGCCGAAGATTGGCGGAAATTGCCTTATGTGTGAGCTGGCCATATCAATGGGTACTTGGAAGTCATTTCCTCGATGTACGCATCCTTGCTGGTATGAAACGCTGCTGGGCGACTGTGAATTGGAGCAGTCATTGAATGACGAGGATCCAACCGTATCACCCGCTGGAGAGCTTCCAACTGGTGAGTAGCCATTTTCTTTTTGGTCTTCTCTAGCACCCTCTTCTTCTTTCACTGATGTGGCTGTTACGATTTGTAGTTCTTGTTTCGGGGCTGGAAAATATGTTCTGAGAATGTCAGTTATGAAGAATGAAAGCATATTATCTAGGAGGCAGCTTGGACTATAAAATAACTTGGTTATGATGAAAGAGAGCACTAGATGAGCAGATCTGTAAGCCCTTAAATATACTTTATTGACATGATTAGAGGTTCCTTTCTGCGTAAATGATATCTACTATTTTCAAATAAAATTCTATTTATTTAAGTTGTCAACTTTTGCCACAAAATTTCGACGTAGCATCAAATTGAAAAAAATATTTTAGTATGGTGAAGATAGGTATATCATCCGAGATAATTTGTAGTCAAAATGGCCGAAAAGTACGGACTCACATCTAACTTTATTTTTTAAGCTGCGTCTGAGTATATGTTGATGATTATCAGACAAAAAGATATGTTCTCAGGTTGAAGTATGTACTTTATTCGAACAAATGTGGAAACATTGCAGAACTCACTTACCTTTGGGGCTCTTAGAACCCACATCAATTGATCCTGGAGATTCACATTGTCTGTGAACTTGCAAAACAAGTGAACTACTTTCATAAATATCATCTGCATCATGTGTTGTACTGCTACGTTTTCTATAATTGTCCCTGAAAGAGAATCTTCGATATTTTGAACGTAATTTTGACTTTAAGTGCCTAGGATTGAAAGGCTCCTTGCTGTACGTGATTTCTGCTCTCTCAAAACACATGAGAAGGTCCACATGCTAGAAGATTGTTATTTGGTTCTTTCCTAGGCCTCAATTCACTGTCTTTTAGTGGTGGGGGGCGGTCCTCTGGCATACCCTGGATGAAAGTATCAAAAATGAACCAGCACTTCTAGCATCCAAAAACAAGATAAATATTAGTCTGAAAAAGAATTCACCTGCACTATTTGCTGCTAACATTTCATCATAAGATATAATATTTTTCATATGATTGGTTGGTATTCTCTCTTTGTGTCGTAAATAGATGGTTCAAATTAGTATCAAATTACTATAGTAATTACCAATTGTAAATATGGATATATGAAACATAAAGAGTTATACTACCTCCAGAGCGGAGTGATTTTGACGATGATTACCGAAACGTTGCGTGCCGGACTAGCGCAGTATGGTATGAAAACTACAACGTTCTGATAGTTATCCGGTATAGTTTAACTGGGGCCATAGACAAAAGGTGGCCCATGAGAACTGGCGATAAATGATCGCATAGTGTACAGTAAATAAGAGGCCACAATGATCGACGTTGGATGACCAGAAAGTCGGGTCGGTCCAGTGCCTACTTACACCTCTCAATCAATGTCTCTATTGTAACCCTACGTGCATATTTCATACAACTCCCTAACATTCAAAGGAACAACCGCACTTTATAAAATATATCTCGACTAGCAGCTTTCTGAACCTTTCCTGCATGAAATTTTGTGTTTACCATGTTTAACGTACTTACTAATTACATACTAATTGCTAAATGAACTCACCTTCTACCAGCACCATTTTCTCTGAATCCTTTCGCAAAAGGGTTATTATCAATCTTCAACTGAGTGACCTGAGAAAGTAAATGATGTTATAGCTTTAAATGGCAATACTAACTGATGGAAGAATATGTTGCACAACATATATTTTGTGTTATATATGAAGAAAAGAAAAGAAGAAGGAGTGATGGCCCAGTGGTAGAGTGTCTGCCTCACAACCGGTAGGTCGTGGGTTCGAGCCCCGGCCGAGTCATACCAAAGACTTTGAAAATGGTACTCACTGCCTTCTCGTCTGGCGCTCGACATGAGAATGGAGTGGGAAAGTGAAACTACAGGAGCTAACAGTGGACCAGCCCCCGCTGTAGCTTTCACTGTATTCGCAGACGCGTGGCCTAGGGCTATAGAAACGGAGGTAGGCGCCGCCCTCTGCGCCATTGGGCGCGGGAAAGGACTTTGACTTGACTTTGATGGAGAAAAGAGCCAATACATCTGCTATGAAAGGGGTATATTACCCCCATTGACATGATGGCACTATTACTCATGGGTGTTGGGTCTCCCAAGGTAGGGCCTGGCATATTCAACGATTTGGGGAGGGGCTATTAATTGTCAGATACCATTTTCATCGACCTACAAAGTAAAATGTTAAATCAAAATGAGATAAAATAATGCATGAAACAGTAAAAAAGCAGCAAGAAAACAATTTAATCGTATTTTTTAACAATTTACAAAACATGAAAGGCCACGAAAGACGTACTCTACGTTCAAACAGTTAGAAGTAAGTTCACTTGAGGTCTGAAAGGGACCCACCAGGAAATACCCCGGTGTTCCGCCTAGCCACAATGCCTCTGCTATTACTATCGAGCCCCACAATATTTTGTAGCTTCTGAAAGTTTGAGCAGCCCATCACAAGCAGTGAAAAAATTTATAAACCTATACTTAGATAAATGCGATTACCTTTTCATTTTGATAAGCGGTAACAGCAATAAACTTTGTCTCCGGAAATGTGAAAGTGAAGAAGGGTTGATATCGTAGCGTGTAGATATCGTTTGCTTTCACGAAATGTATCCTCGGCTGGTACCGATGCATTGAATTTAAGATAATCTGAAAAAAATCTTTGTTAGTTATAACTAAGCAGGGATGCGAAGACATCCATGTACATTACGAAAAATGCCATGGAGTATCTATGTGTGAATTCTGTGTTGTTATGAAGCATAAAGATCAGACTTATTGGGTTGGGAACGGAAAAGTAGATATTGAAAGAAGGCTTGCAAGGACAGAAATAGCAGATGGAGTAAGTGAAGAACGACTTTTGTTTTCCAAGCCTGCAAACGGTTGGCTCGCAAGGAATAGTTTGAATCAAAAAGCACGAGATGGAACCAGCTGTGGTAGTCTTCTATAGCACAAGCCAACCAGCTTGGCCTAATCTAATCTAATCTGTATATAATATATATATATATATATATATATATATATATATATATATATATATATATATATACATATCATACTAGTATATTACATCATTCATACATACACATAAATGTAGAACAAGTCCCTAAGATTTTTCGACAATCTACATGCAACTTCCGTATAACGTTCCTCATAAAAAGTTGGAAGTATATATATTTGAAAAAACAGTGAAATTTTTGTAATTCGAACTTTTACTAATAAGAGCAAAATTAAAGTCTCTTAACAAAGCCTTATGGGAAAACCTCCATAATTCGAACCTCTGTAATTCGAACTTTGTGTAATTCGACCGATTTTATCAGTCACCTAAAGCCTTTCTAATTCAAACTTTCTGTAAACATGTTTGTGAAATTAGTACTTTTTTGGAGTAAATTATTGCAAAATTTGAGGTTTTTTTCTGTTATGTGCTTGAGAGATAAGCTTGAAAAACATACGTCATGTGTACAGAAAGAATTATCAAGCCAGAAAAACTCAGGACTATGAGTGGCTTCTATACAAAATAGTTTCTTGCAAGACCAAATTAGATGGTAAAAATTGTTTTGTCTTTATGAAACGCTGTTGGGCAATTAGCGACTATGTACTCTCCAGTTCCGAATAGAAGGGAGAGTAATACTCGGGGGGTTGGAAAAAAGTCTAAAGCTAAATAGCCGGGAAAAGTCTGAAGCTTAATGGCCCGTTTATACAGT
>OLMO02000301.1:12699171-12722751 GCA_900291935.2 Cassiopea xamachana | reverse complement strand
GACTTTCAGCTACGTTGTAAGTGCATCTGAGGGCAATTTTTCTTTTGATTATGTTCTCATTTCGCGGTGTAAGTTCTTAGTCCGGACTGGAAAGTCCCTCTTGGCTCGCAATTAATAAGCGGGGGGGGGCGGTTGTAATAAGAATGCCATGGTATACATTTCTAGTAGTCGGGGAAACGTCTATTCAGGACTGAAAAGTCGGTAATGGCTATGAAATGAGGATTTACGGATCACTACGACAAAATCTAGAAGTTTTTGCACCCCATGGAGTTCGAACTACACAGATTTTACTGTATGTACATGTGAATACGCGTTTTTTGTAAGAAAAAAGTTCATAAGAAAATGAGGCTCAAATCGTCACAATCTTAAGAACATCGTAAGAAAATCACGAGGCTCAATTTCCAAAATTAAGTGATTTTTTAGGCCAACAATCGGTATTTCGTCGTTATTGCACTCAAAATGTTAAAGATGGAATTCAAATTCAAGTATACAATATTAATTACGAAAGTGTAAGCCACTCTAGCCAGTTTATTTCAGTAAAAGCTAAGAAAAATTTAAGAAAATCTCAGGCTCAATTTCGGGAAAAGTTAAGAAAATTGAGGCTCAGGCACAATAATGATTTTCTTATAAAAAAGAAAACGTGTATAGAAACAAACAAATAAAAACTTATTTTTCATAATGAAATATAGCACAATTACATACATGCCCTTGGCTGTCCATTGTACTGTTCGTCAGTTTAACCTTGTGAAATGCTATCACCTGCTTCATCCATTGAGCCCCTGTGCTTGGTGAATCGGGATGAATATAAAGTCTACTTGCTATGCCAGGCTCAGCTTTTCCCGCCACTACCCACTCGCTGTTGTGATATTTGTATCGATTGTCATCTAACGGTACAACATCAAACAGCACAAAGTATTTTGTTTGA
Organism: Cassiopea xamachana; assembly: GCA_900291935.2. NCBI lineage: Eukaryota > Metazoa > Cnidaria > Scyphozoa > Rhizostomeae > Cassiopeidae > Cassiopea > Cassiopea xamachana. The sequence continues at coordinate 12,721,826 of OLMO02000301.1, read as the reverse complement.
GGTTCAAGGCCCTGGGCGCACAACCGTAACGGTGGGAACATTCGCCTGAAAAAAATAAACATAAAAGCATTAATAGTAAGGCCTCAGCATAGACAAATACACACTTTTGATGATTAGAATATTCAGGCTCAGAGTCGCAGAAACTTAACAATAATTCAAGGCTCAAGCTTCTTCATCAAGACTTAGAATTTTTGTGTACTTGAGTTATAGTAATGCTTGTAGATTAGCGTTTTCACTATCGATACAATATTTGTTGTTCTGCTCCACTTTTGTTTTGCCTTATGATAAAGTAAGACATCAATAAAGATTTGATTATAATCCTATTATTTTCAGACGTAGTTACACTATCGATTTTTAAGAATATTCTAAGGCTGAAAACCAAAACAAATTAAGAATGTTGAGGATCAGCAAAAAGATAGGTAGTCTTGTAAATTTATGTACTTTAAAGTAGCTTTTGCCACCATTCACACGTCAACTCGCAATTTGCTTTTTGGTGAAAATCACCGTATTCTTTCTACATCACTCAGCAATAAAAATCTGTAACTCTCTCGTACCTCTAAATTGAAAAATAGCTACCCTATCGTAAATAAAATGCACATCCTTCCACTCAAAATTTCATGCTAAAACTAAGGCAATATATTTGATTAACTACTACCTATTCATACCATACCTTTTTTCTTCCTAGTATTATTATTTATTTAATATAAAGCACGCAGGCCGCTACTAAGGTAGCAATTTTAATTATCTGTAATTACATAGAAGCTACAGCTTAGCCTATAATGATTTTTGCCATACTTTTTTGTGCTTTAAAGTCAAAGGATGCCTTCTCTGACGTCCTTCTTTACACAAGAACGCGTACGAAATATCGGGCGTACAAAAAGCCCCAGGTATCTGCATGCTTCAAACCGACTCATCTGCTCTACTTAGCCGGATTTCTACCCAAGTTTCTCTCCAGGGCTTGGTCGCAGTGGTTGCTAATGAAGGGCGGAATACGGTAGAGAATACAGTAGATTACCCGCTTTTTTCATAAGAAAGTGTATCTCGGCTGCTCAAAAGGTTAAGAAAGTTCAGTACTGGAGTTTTGAAACCTAAGAAAGGTTATATGAGTATGAAAGTAAAGGTAGTCCCGTATACTTTCGTACGTAGGGAAGTGCCTGTTAGAGAGGACACTTATCCTGAGCCATCGGCATGTGAGGTAGGGTGCCCAGTTCCTTTCCTCGCCGCCTTTATCTCCCCAGTGTTGCTACTGGGCACCCATTTGCTGCTGGGTGAACAGTGAGCGAGCGTTCAATCAGGGCATCGAGTCGGGCTCGAACCGCAGACCTTCCTCATGGGAGGCATACGCTCTAACCACTATGCTACCTTGCTCATTATATGTGTATATGTATTAAAAACTTAAATTATCTTTGTATGAAATACTATGGATGTTATGTTGGCTGCTCCCCAACAGTTTACCTTCAGTTATTTACTAAGATCTATCATTTATTCAAGTGTGCATGGGACGTTTTCACTTTCCATTACTATGTATGCGCAGGAAATCCAGAATTTTTTCTGAGAACGACTGTAAGAAAGTTTTGATACTCGAATCGTGAAAAAGCTAAGATATCTTCAGTACTGGGAGTCGGAAAAGTTATCTTACGATAACTTTTATACTAAAGTATAAAAGACGCGTGTATTTTCTTGAAAATCTGTAGTAAGAACGTGAGCCCTTTCTATTACCAATTGCATCAAGTTTTGAAAAATCAGGCATGGAATTAGAAGAGCTGGTCTCCTATATCAATATTGCTTAGTTGTTTGATGATCGCCGAAGGTGAGAAATATACACATGGTCTCTCGTATCCTTGAGATAGGCGTGCATCATAACACAATAGGTGTGAGCAACATGCATTAATAATGAAGTCATTATACTATACCGAGTCTTCCATTGAAATATATCGCATGTTTTCTCAATAGCAACATTCGGTTGTACGGAAAATGATGTATTTCACCACAGGGCAAAGGTGTTACTTTATGAATAATTGACCTAACAAAGGAAACCGAGCAACGGGGGGAGAGAGGCCATCAATAAGGGTTGCAAAGAAACATGGCACACAAGCAGTGTTTTTCTTGACTGTTTGCATTTTGATGATCGATTTTAGAAGAATTGTATAATAGAGCTTGAAAGCAACTACTTCAAAGTTAATCTGCTTTTGGTCACCCTTTTCTATTTTAATTTAGTGGTATTTCCAGATCATATCAAAGAAAAAAGAGCATCAGCTCTGTCTCCACTAAATCTTTCACGTTAATCAATTTTTTTATAAATCTTCAGCCATTTATCAAAAGAGTAAGGACTAAAATCACTATTTTGCTATCTCAAACTTAATATCAGTACTAGATTTACGCCATTCTAGTATGAGCTTAAGCACCCCTTCTGCTTCAGGCCCCTCCCGACAGCAGGGGCTTCATGATGGATATTATTCTTTACCTAAATGCTTGCATTGCAGCCTTAAATCTGGGGATGTTATAGATTGGTATACATGTATATACATATATTCCAAACAACGAAGGATAAGCTAAATGCTGTCGCACAAATTTCCAGCTAATGGTTTCTTATCCCCCCGTTCTGTATTTAATGAATAACAGGCGGCAAGAAATGTCAATCATTCCCAAGTGGCAACTGTTTCTGAAAGAAGCAGGAGGTGCTTCTTGTTTACGAAGGTGAAAGCTATATGTTTTCACATTTTCCATTCTTATGCAAATAACTTCACGGCTTTTGAAGAAGCCTGACCATTTCTATTATTTTATTTGTCAAGGCCATTGGTCAAAGGTGAAGGTCAAAGGAGCACCGCTATATCGAACGGCGCTCTTGACCTCTTCGAAGAAGTTAAATAATCTGATAGCGGGGCATGCCATCCATGCAGACAATAAATTTAAATAGAAAACAAAGGGCGGATACTTTTTGGTGCTTTTCATACTGAGGAAGGAAACTTTAGGAACTTCTAGTTTAGACTGTTTGCATTTCCTTCCATCATTTTCTTCGCATCCAGAACGGTTTTTCCATTTATTCCGCGCCCTTTCCCGCGCTTTGATGCTGCAGCTTTCAAGTTATTAGGAACTAGCTGAGCCTTCTATCACGCACTACTCTCTGCAAGGCGCTGAAAGTATCACATAGCAACAGTTCAGAGGACAAACACTTTGGTGCCTTGGGAGGTTAAACATAACACGTTACCAGTGAAGATTCACTCGCCTATGTATCTATAATTCTTCATGCTTGGTATACTATTTCGTCACATCTGATAAGCGAATAATCACTGAGCACTTGTTAAGTTTTTATGAGTACAAGTTTTGTTCTGGGTATATTTTCCAGCGTAAAAATTGCTTGCGCATGGAGCTAGTACGTTTCATGCACTAGCAGTGAAAACAATGCTGACCTTAAAGGCCAATGTAGCATCACTCATGTCCCTTACTCACGCCCAATACAAAGAAACCATCTTCTCTAATCTAGGGGCCGTATGATCCTTTCGCTACTTGGAAACAGTTAATTGAAGATAGCCAGAGACCACAAAAACTGTATCTATACAATACATTGGATAGAGCTTAGATTAAAGATAGGCTAAAGCAGTGCAAAGAGCAAAGAGACATCCCTTCCAGCTTTCATTTCTTTTGCCACTAAAACTGTCTTCTGCTATATACAAAAATACAGATGTAATGTCTGTCTGACTGTTTACATTCAGGGGAGGAGTGAGTTTCTTTGAGCCCTGAGAACTGACTCTTACGGCATCCTGGCAACTTCTCTTTCACCACTCAATACAGCTCTTTCTTTGCTGGATCATGAATTCGGTTACAAGAACAGAACTACTTCGAAGGGGATTTAAGAGATAAAGCTGAAGCCGTCTTTTATCATTTCCCCCCATGGACATCCCACATCAACGTCAACAATAATCCTCTCTTTCAGAAACGGACTTGAAATCTCAAGGTAGGATAAAATACTGTACGACTTAAGGAGTTGAATAACACACCAAGAATGCTTCAAAACAAAAATATACGTCTAAGAAAAGAAATCAATACCTTCCGGTCTTTGTGATTATCATCTCTGTTCCGAGTGCATCAAATTTTGACCACAGGTCCTTGTTTTCAAGATGAATTCTAATGCTACTATCTCTACCAGGTGGAATCGCGGGGAATCGCGGTGTAGGGCATGTTGGAAAGGGTAATGTACCTGGTAATGGCTCATCTGCTTTGTAGCTCTCAAATGATCTGTTTTGGCCAATGTCCGTGTAATCTGCTGTAAAAGAAATGAAGAGAATTATTCCAGCGGCTGTAATATACCTGATAGAGTTAGGATATAATTGACTCTACCAATAGCGTATAGAAAGAGCTATGTCCTGCTGCTCAATAGTAAAATGTGAATAGGATTTTCAGTTCCCTTTCGCAAAGAAATACTTGCAAAATGTCTTTAGGGACACTGCTAGAAGTGCAGAGCAACCAAGACAGAACAGAGTTGTAAAAATCCATGAAAATGTCATAGTTTTCAACCGCTAAAACTCTAACGATACTTCTAATCTGAAAAAAAGACATAAAATAACTCTGACTTTGAAGGCAGCTAGAAGAAACTAAATGAGCATTACGAGATGCACATCAATCAGAAAAAGACAAGAACAGCAAACTATCAACATCAGTACTACAGAAAAACAACTCCAGCACAGCAACCTTGGACAAATACAAAGTTTTGCTTGCTACAAAATTTTTAAAATACTCTCACATCTCCTTCAGAATTGGGTATTTCTAAAGTATTAACAGCTTACCATTGCCAAATATTGAATCGCTGTGCGCTGGGTAAGAGCTTGGAAACGCGGGATACTGACCATTAAACCTCTGAGATACAAGAGAGTTGATGGAAAACGATCGTAACCTAGACGAGTAATAATCATCATTTTCGTATATTCCAAGCGGTGGGCAGGCCATAGGGTACCTGGACGTCGATATGGGATTCCAGTTATTCTCCATCGATTACAGACTTGAATGTTTTCGACACTTTGAAATGGAGTTAGCAAAGCAAGGCGCTCGTTCTCACAAATTTTTCACAGTTACTTTCGTCAAGATCAAATTGAACTGCCAACTATGTGTCGAGATTCTTTATCAAGACACCAGCGCTATTCAAAGTTGCATCTCCCCAGAGTACGCATTGTTATACGCGTCAGCAAACAATGGAAAGAATATTGTTAAATGTGACAGAAACAATAGCGAGCCATGCAGAAGAGAATAGGTATTCTTTCCCATGAGGCATTTCGAAAACGCGCAAAATAATATATAGTACCATGAAGCAACGAACTCCTTCTCAGCGGTGGAGCTTCATGCCGTGGTACCTCATCAGTATCAATCCAACACCACAGTACTTTTATAATTTATGGACCGTTTGGTAGTTGCAAAGGGGCTGATACCGAAGGGAAATTGATTTGATGAAAGAAATTTTATGATAAAACACGGTTGCGTAAATAAATTGTAGTGCAACCTGAAGGGTAGGTATGATATTTTGGACAAGAAATTATCTCTCTTCGGTAATAACCCATCTGTAAATATATAGCAGTCCTTCAAGGAAATTCAAGTTCCATAGACAGTATGTAGGGGTGCATAATGCAGAATGCGGGGTGTGATGCTATAAAAAACTAAAAATCGATCTATTAATAGATAAGAATTGATCTATGACAGTGACAACTAGTGAAAATGACGCCAAAGCTACAAGGAAAAAACAAAAAATATAGAATATCGGATAAGACAATCAACCCACTGCATTCATATAACCCTCAGACAATAATTTTTAATGTGTGCTCCTGATAGGGACGTCACTTCATATTTGTCCTGGAGGTGTCAGGCAAATCTACCCTTCGAAAATGATTTTTTACTTGTCAAGCATTGAAAAATTGCCAAGCAAAAATGGACTTTGTCCTGCAAAAAAGGATCTTTTCAAAGTTGGAGATATGCCACCCCCACAAACGTTCGAGTCATGAACTTAACTCAAATGATTTGTAAATAGGCTAGCTTGCTTGTAGTTGGAATTCAATAACATTAAAGGCTGTATTTTATAGCTGACGAGTGCGTTGAAGCAATGCAGGTACTGAATCTACCTCAAAATANAGCATCTTTCATATTGACGATAAGAATATTAAAGCTCTCTGGTGTGATGAGAATATTTATTCATTCAAGTATCATAAAAGTTCAAAACTGGATCGATCACCCTGAATCCATAAACTGTCGTTTGCGTCAAAGGTAGCAGGTGCAAATATGGTACGAGAATAGAACAGGCATTGCGGCTGCTTGATATTGTTGTTATTGTTTATCTTATCGTTGTTGCTGTTGATCTTGTTATTGTTGTTGTTGTTGTGAATCTTGATAATGTCGTTAAATATTGTTGCTGTTCTCGTCTTCGTTCCCTCCGTTGTTGTTGCCGTTTTTGTTACTGCTGTTGTTGTTGCAGTTGTTGGTTTTTTTGTTCTTGTCGGCTACTGTCGTTTATTCAACTAACAACATACGCTCTCATTCACAAGTATAAAGCTTATAAGGATATTTAGGCTCAGAATCGCTGAAATTTAAGAATAATTTAAGAATAATGCAAGGCTCGATTTTCATCAAGACTTACAACTGTTGCGTATTCTAGTTAAAGTACTACTTGTAGATTCACTANACCGATACAATAGTATTCTGATCCACTTTTATTTTGCTTTATGATAAAGTAAGACAGCAATAAAAATTGTTTATTTGAGTTATATACAGTTTTTAGATTAAATTTTGCACTATCGATACGATATTTATTATTCTGTTCCACTTTTATTATGTTTTATGATGACGTAAGAGCCATAAGGATTTGAATAAACATCTTTTTTATAAGAATCCCTAATTTTATGCTGAGCTTCCATATTCTTAACTTTTTTCGGCTTTGAGACATAGATTAATTCTTAAATTATTCTTAAATATTGAAGGTTTAACTACTTCCAAAATTCAAAGGATTATATTCAAATCTTTATTGATGTCTTACTTTATCATACCGAAGAATGAAGTGCAGCTGAATAGCAAATATAGTACTGTATTCTTATCAACAAAAAAAGCTTGTATATAGGTCTTTTTTATAAGATAACTATAATTTTGCCTGAGTCTCAATTTTCTTAACTGTTCCCGAAATTGAGCCTGAGATTTTCTTAAATTTTTCTCAACTTTTTGTGAAATAAAATAAACTGGCTAAAATTGGCTACAATTTCGTTATTAACATTGCATACAACATTTTGAATGCAACAATGACAAAATATCGATTTTTGGCCAATAAAAGCACTAAATTTTGGAAATTGAGCCTCGTGATTTTTTAAGATTTTCTTATGATTTTTACCATTTGAGGCTCATTTTCTTATAAACTTTTTCTTATGAAAAAATGTGTATGGTAACTGTTACTGCGGAGTATAATCAAAGTGCGCTTCTGCGTAGGAGTATTTCTTTGATTTTATGACGAAGCTACACCTTTGGCAAATTTTATGAATATTGAAGCCCAGCGAAAACTTTGGCACTCATAAAAAAGAGTGTATTTCCCTTCACAAGACTTTGCTGCAGCCATTGGATTCTTTCCCATGCTATTTTCTTCCAACACGTCTGCTTAACTTATCGTTTTCAAGAATTTTGCATGATCTGTTAATTCTTCTAGCCATTACCATTGTTTTTACTCCTGTTGTTGTTGTAGTAACAGTTGCAGATGCGAGCAGTGTTATTAAATATTTCAACATTAAAAGACAGCTGCTTGTTCATTCATTCTCAAATTTTGCTGNGTTGAAATGCGCGTTATCTTATTTCTGCCAAAGCTTGGCTATAATTTTACAAGTCTTGCAAGAATGTTTATGAACACTTGTGACAACTTTTTGTAAATACACAATGCAATTCCGAGTTAAAGGAAGCTTGCACTACAAAGCAAAGCTTAACGCCCAAATTTAAACTACTCCACTCTTTTCGTGCACTTCATGTTTGTGCTCGTGTTTACGATCTCACGATTGCTCCACGTTAATCGATGGGAAGACAGGAGATAATTTTATAGTTAAAAGCCAGTTAAATAGCAATTTTCAGGGAAAGTAGCGGCCACTAACTTTTCCAGGAAGGAGGTGGAAAACATCTGGAAGGGGGACTACTAATTTTATCAACTTAGAGGGTGGGGGTGGAAAGTAAAGAACATTTTAGAGAAGGAGTATTTCTAAAATGTTAGAGGGGGGGAATTTCTTTGTAAATATAAGAGGGAGACGAAAATTCCAACAAATGTATAAGAATGCCTTCCACCCCTCCACGAGAGCAATGTATGATCCGTTCCTAACATCAGTGAATCCAGTAGGGCAAGCTTTGGCTTACATCAACTGTGCTCAATGTCAACTCACAATAATTTTAATACTACTCGTTCTTGTATACAAAATTGAGAAAACATTACAATGTGAAAATTCATGGATAAGGGAGGTACAGGGGCACTTGCCACAATACTTTTTCAAAATTTAGGTAAAGTGACCCTTTGTAGATTGCAAAGGCCTCCCACTCTGTCATGACACCATAAACGTCATTAAAAATTAAATTAAAGTTTTGAAGTTTTGTCATAGAATGTCTTAAAAAGTGGCCAAATGTCATAAAATTTCATTAATTTTTGCATGAAGATATCTTGATAATAGTGCATTATTGCACCGATAGATAATCCTGTATAAAAATTCGATTTATTATTGTTATATTATTCTCATAAGTGGTGGCTTGATTATTTCATTAGCCCTTTTGCAAACACTTGATACCTCAACTGTAACTTTTTAAAAATAAAAATGAAGTATTTAAGATTAATACTCAAGTATTTGGTTGTTTTATAAGGTGTCCTTACCATGAAATCTCGCACAGAAAGTTGAAAAATATTTCAATTGACCAATAAATAAAGTAAATTGTGTCATAGAATGTCACAAAATCAATGGTTAATGTCCTAAGCTGTCCCGAAATTCAGCAAAAAGTGTAATGAATTCATAAAGTTAAATTTAGAGTGGGAGGCTTGGACCTTTCACTTTGTAATGCTCCCTAAAAACATGTCCCCTACCTTTAAAATAGTTCCTACGCCCTTAAAAACACGCTTACCTGATAAAAATGTTGGTGGTTTGACATCTCTTTCTTTATCATCGTCCGGTTCTTCTTCGGCTATTGGAGACGGAGTCCTTGGTTCAACTTTTATAATAACGGAGTTTGGAGACCGAGGCTCGGGATCATTCCACATTTCCTCTTTGTCCGGTTCATTTTCAGGTGATGGTAACAGTGGCGGGGTTTTTGGATCTACTTTCACTATTACTTGACCCCCGTTGCAGATTTCATCATCTGATCTTCCCTCTGTTCGTTCCATTTCATAGTCATAATCGGTAGGGCTGTCTGACGATTTTGAATACTGCTCCTCCACAGAGTACTCGGGAATATCTGAATAATTCCTAAAGACAATAACATCTGGTGGAGGAGATTCGATACCATTGCCAACACGTTGAGCGTAAAGTTCTTTGTTTATTGTTGGAGGATTTCTCTGGATATCAACAGATGTGCTATCCAAGTCAATCATACCATGCTTCAAACCTCGTCTCTGGCTGAAGCAACGGCCTANATTTTTATTTCTGGTATGCCACCTTTTCTGCTTCTTTTCCATTCATCACTACGGGGTCCTTTTTCCCTAACAAACCCCCCATCTTCGTGTGCTTGGTTCCCTGGTAGAATGTCTCGCATGGATTTTCCTTCATATGATCTGTCATAGTAATGGCATTGTTCACAGGATGCATCTCCGCATTCTGATCTCGATTCGGAGTAAGTCTGTGCTGTATAAGGGATCGGTCGTTCCTTTTCATACTGATGAGGCCTGTAATGAGCAATAAAAAAATTTTTCTAATACTTATGACGATAGCATAAACTCAAGAGTCCTAAAGGGTACCACATGTATATCAAATGTCTCTCTTGTCTTTTGCTAAGTCTTGAAGAGAAGTTTAAGTGTTCTTCTACGCATTTTTGTATAACAAACATATCTATAAGAAACATGAGGCTGAAATTAGGCAAAAATTAAGAAAAAATTTAAGAAACAAAAAGTTAAGAAACACGTCAAACTGGGCTTGAAATGTTATCTTGAAAAAGCTGTGCTCACCAGAAAATTTTTGATCAAGCAACAAACAAAATGGTAACAACATCCATTACGCGCTTCGTACAACCTGAAAATTTTGTTTCTTGTATCATAATCAGAGCCGCCAAGAGGGGGGCAGGAGGGGCAAAATGCCCCAGGGTCTCAAGGTTAAAAAAAGGTCGGCGGCGCTTATCTCCGTTTCTATAGCTCTAGGCCACGCGTCTGCGAATGCGGTGAAGGCTACAGCGGGGGGCTGGTCCACTGGTAGCTCCGTGAGTTTCACTTTCCCACTCCATTCTCATATGACGAGCGCCAGACAAGAAGACAGTGAGTACCATTTTTAAAGTCTTTGGTATGACTCGGCCGGGGCTCGAACCCACAACCTACCGGTTGTGAGGCAGACGCTCTAACACTGGGCCATGACTCAAGCTCAAAGGGGCCTCATAATACCCAATGCTTCAAGATGAAGTGGGCCTCATAAAGTAAATCAGCAATAATTTTCCGAAGTTAATTTCTAGACACTGAACATTTTCTGTTCGCCTCGTTTGCAGGGGGCCTCATCTATCTCTTTTGCCCCGGGACCTCAGAATTTCCTCGGCGGCCCTGACGACAGTTGCCTTGTCGGAGTTGCTGTTTTTATTGTAAGATTCAAATATTCAAGAACCAATTAAAAATTATTTGGAGCTGGATTTGGCAAAGTATTAAGAAACACCCAGGCTGAGAGCAGACAGTTTTTTAAATAAAAAAGATCTGTAATGACGGTGTGAGCTCCAATTTCAATGGAAATCTCGGTGCTACAGTACTCACCAAAAGTCCTGGGACACTTTGTATATTTTTAATCTGGACGAAGCATTCATCCCCCTCCTCCCCCTAAACAATGCTGGTTTTTTGGGAGAGGTACATGCGGTAACGGAAAATTCTTTCGTGCACAATAACACTAAGTGCCTCAGGAACAGGAACATTGTTTTAAGGTGGGAGGTGCATCAAGGGGTAATGGTTGAAATGCCGATAAAGCTATAGTTTTTCATAATTTTTTGAAAGTGTCCTAGGGACTTTTGGCAAGTATTTTATATCGAAGCTAAATAGACATTGCAAATATACTTTAACAATTCCTAATTTGAGCTATGTAGTACCAATAGAAAATTCTTTCATCGTCAAAACATTGCTATAATTATTGCTAGTAATTTGCTTGTAGCAATCAATAAAAAGAGTAAGCTGTATTAGCTAAAAGCTAGTCTATGTAATAATAATCTTTCATATTTATACAGGTTAATTTGTTCAGTACGTAAATTTTTTTATCAAACAAAGGCCTGTTTAATACAAAGTAGCAATAGAGTTAAAGACAAAAACTAAAAAAAATGAAAATGAAATTGAGAAGATGTCCAAAAAACTAAGTTTACGTCCTTGCAGGATGCTTTCAATCTCAAAAGGGACGTTTCAGGTGGCAAGCTATTGGGTAGGCTATGGAATATGTGTGCTCCTAGGAACGAGGAAATTTTACATCCACCTTCTGTTCTAATTCTTGTAGTACATAAGGGTAAATTGGCCATAGCTCAATATGTTTGAGAGCTTCCCTATTTTAGCCTAAATTGTGCTTAAAGTATGCGTAGTTTGAAAACTTTCCTCTTCGTAGCTATCATTCTCAAAAGATTGTTTCATGGAAAAATGCTCTTTCCTATCACATAACCTCGTCTTTCGTGTGATATTTTTGACACTTGATTTAGGAAGAAATGGAATATAGGGAAAAGTTCCGAGGCTGGAAATATGCTAAGTATATGCTAATGTTTTACGAACGTGAACTTAAGCATGCTAATAAGCTTTATGTTTATAAAAAAGGGTGTAACTACCCTCTTTTTAACCAACTAAATGAAAAATACAAGCAAATAATTAGAAAATAAAAATGATTACAGGCCTTGTCAAGACCAAAATGCTGCGCGTGTGGTACATAGCAAATGCAAATGACTTTGCGCGTTCGATCGCACAGCTACAGTAAATTTCACGTACTCATGCGCGGATGTGAGGTGTCGAAGCAACGCAAAAGAAGTGTAACATACAATAAAGATAGCATTTACCAAACAAACTTGCTCAAAGGAGGAAAGACACTAGTTTGAGTGATAAATGTAAAATACTTTTTCATGATAAAACGCTGCCCCTGAAAGTCGGAAATATGTGATAATTGTCGCCAACGTGCTTGCGTGTCCATTATGGTGTAATGTAAATGACTTTCCCAAATGACGACATTGGAATTCAAAGTTAACAGTAGACGTTCATAAGCACCTGTTTGCCGGTGCGATCAGTTGCAAGCGCAATTTAATTAGCACGTGTGTGGAAACGTGCGCGTGCGATCGCTCGAGCTAAATGACATAGCCTGTGATCTTTGAAAAATGTTTGCATTCAAAAATACCTACATAAGAACTTTTGTTAATGATAATTAGTTTATGATTATAATACTAAATTGCAATACCAACAATGTTGTAATACCATCGTAATACCATCGCTGCCTGCAAAACCAGTATGAAAGAGTGTGATCAAAGTTTTTAATGTTTTTCAAAGCACACAATTACTAGCGAAATACAAAATAAATGAACAATATCATTCTATAGCGACAAAGGAACGATGACCTTGAAAAAGCATCCTTTATATGAGGTATCTCAAGGATTCCCTTTTGCGCCACTACTCTTCAATCTTGTCTCGAACAAAATGGTGCAGGCTATGATAGTGATGAAGAATAATCTGTTGGCCCAAATTATTTTCCTAAAGCAGAAATCTCTGTAAATAACTTTAGCAAAACTTTCAGGCCTATGTTAAATGCTCGCATTTTTAGAACAAGAAACTGAATCACTCTTCTGGTTCTGAGAACAAGTGGCATAAACCAACTCCAACTCAGGGTAGATGGAAACTGGATCTTTATTGTAGGAGCGATTAATCTTCGGACTATCATCAAACTTTATACATAGCATGACCTTCTATATCAGATTATCCCACAGTGGTGACTTCTAAAAACTGTAACATGAACTCTGGGTGTTACGTCATGAAGTGGATGTGGCTATTGCCCCGATCACACTGCTCCGTTTTTGTACAAAAACGCAAAGAAATGTTACTGCGCATTCCGTTCGTGCTTAGACCATATATATTTGCATGCACAGTTTTGACCTTTTATATGTGCACTGCATAGTAGACCTTATACATACAGTTTTGACCTTATGTATTTGCAGGTTGACCTTATATATTTCAATTTAGACCTCATATATCACATACCAGCAATGTATTTAAAAGCCAGACTTTCGTCCATTATGGCGGGGCATACTCAAGCTTTATCAAGACATATGAATGTTTGTATCCTCGTTATAATACTGCTTTCAGATGTATTATTGCATTATTGATACAAAATGTAAGCTCTTGTTTAGTTTTATGATGTAGTGGTATTTAAGAATGATTTAAAAATAATTCTAAGATGAAAATTAGAAATATTAAAGAATATTGAAGTTTTGAAAAAGTGAAATATTCATATAAAAATTATTGTATTCCAACAAACTCTATTCTTATAAAAAAGTGTGCAATATATCTTGCTAAAATGTAGGCAGTTTCTACGTATGAAAAATTACTAGGAGAAAACCAATACCTGTATGGTAGTGTGCTAGCTGGGGGGCTTAGCCAGGTACCCCTTTAGGACCTTCTCAGAGGTGAACATTTTTGGTAGTAGCCTAGTAGCAGTCTTTGTTGGAACCCATGATAATTCACTGAACAGAATGTTAATAGGTCCTAATTGGTCACACTTGGGGCCAATTAGACGCATCCTATCACATAACCGCATCTGGAAATATATCTCAGTTAACCTTAAGGTCACTATCTGCCGTTTTCATACTCTGACGAGTGTCGGGCGAAAAAAGTTTTAATTATGTGAAAAGAATGTTGCCGCTTTTTCGTGCTGTGGTAAAGTTCTGTAGTACCAACAGACTATTCACTGAAAAAGAAGAGACCCTCTTCTGCATTCAACAGGAGTGACTGGAATTGTATGAACGTATAAATGTTGAGAGTTTTGCACTGGAAATTTAAAACTCACAAGTGCACGTGTGTGTTGGCCTAAAGTGTCTGCTTTAAAAGAATAAAACTTACGTAACTTTCTTTGTTTATGTTATTCGCATATCGAAAGGGTAAACAGAACTTATGGTCAAGTATTTCTGATTATGCTTGAAGACACAGCTTTGATAACAGTAAGAACGTGGTTTAAGTGTCGGCAAATGCGTTTCCACAATACGACGAGCCAGATTTAGAAACATTTCCGTGCTGCAATATGGCTACCAGCCAGGACAGTGCTCCGCAGCCTTTTTCAATCTCGTCACGCTTATAAAACTTGCTAAATATGGTGGCACACTGCAACAAAAAATGTAACTAAAGGCACAAGATACGCAAAACATAATGTGATTTACGTTTGTACTTCATTGAGATATGTGGGCTTGTTTTTGATTATCTAGGACGAAACTCCTCGGGAGTATGGCTGGGGTGAAACACCCCCAATGATGCAAAATCAGTAATTTGTCGGGCAATCTATTTGGCTGCTGGTATTTTTGTAGGTTAATTCTGAGCGCTTGGCATGTAGATGTTCTTTCCTCAACGGTTACTTTTTCTCTGGTGGTCACATGCAAGGCTTGAAGTTAGTGTTTACTTGTAAGACTCTGTGCAGTTGTAAAGTAAAACTGTGCAGTTGCAGTTGATGAAAGGGTCTACTTGTACATAAGTTATAAATGGGGCATATATGTTTAACGAGCTTCTAAAACTAGGGCATGTCTATTTGCCGAATATCTCAAAAATAGCGAATATCAACTTGTTGTAGTATTGGGAGATGCATTCAAAGCCAAAGTAATGGGTGTGGTCGCAAAAATTTTTCTGGGGGCACAGCACCCAAACCCCTTCTTTATCTTTTATGGGATCATCTTTTAGACACACAGTGCTCCTGTCATAATTTGCTGTTTTAGGCCCTGTTCTTAATGACTTCTACAAATGAAACGCCTTTTCAAATTTGATGGGCAACGCCCATTTTTCGGGCAACTATATCTCACGCCCTCCCAATGGAAGCACCCTAGTTTTGCCCCTGTTGAATAGAAATAGTGATTTGCAATGAAGATGAAAGGCTTTGTTTCCACACACAAGTTATTGCAAAACTGGAGCAGAATTTCAATAGCTGTATTGGAAACTTGTTTGCATTCTTCTCTGTTTGACATCCTACGCTTAGTGTTCCTTGGCCAAACGTAAAACGAAACCCTTTTCAAACTTTTCTTGATTTTTATAGCTTCTTAGAAACATCTCCAGCGATCCTAGTATTAACTTATTTTGCTAGAGTAATAAGTTTTGTTGGAACCTACGACGAAACTTCTCAGAGCATTTCCACATTTTTTCACTTGTTCCTCGCAAGTCTATAATGAGCTCATTCATGCGCTCAAATACATCTGTCATGTTAGCAGAACTTCCAACTTTTGATATGGGAGAGACGGAAGGTTTATCAAAAACGCCAAAATTTTCGATGTTCGTACTACACTCTTTTTTTTTATAAGAATACCTAATTTTTTTCTGAGCCTCAATATTCTTAAAAATTTTCGGTTTTGAGTCTCAGATTATTCTTAAATTATTCCTAGATTTTTCTTGCTCAACACAAGGTGTAAATTCGCCTTAAGATCAAAGAAACATATTAAATCATTTTTGATGTGTTGATTCACCATAAATTTCAACGACTTTTAAAACATATAGATATATATATAGCGTCAAAGTGACAAATGTTTTGTTTTGGGAGGAAACTCTTAATTAAATTTGATTCGATCAACAAAATATTTTAGTTTTGATGAAGGTTGAGCCTGGCAATATTCTTAAATTATTCTTAAATTTTAGCAATTTTGAGCCTCAATATTCTTATAGACTTTATTCTTATAAAAAAAAGAGTGTATTGCGTTGTTAATGCTGCTACATGATTTGTGGATTGGATCCTGAAATCGCTAAGTCCGCAGTAGGCAGTAGATTTGAGAAGAAGAATGGGAACAAACCCAGCAAACATCAAATGAATGTACCAACAGGAAAACACCAGATGTAAACTATATTGATCATATAAATCAAAATTACAAGGAAAGTGCAGTATAATTTGAAAAAGTTGTTAATTTAGGGAAAAATGAGAGATCATGATGTGGAAACGGGAGGCCGGAGACCTGGTTTTAAAATGGGAAGTTTCCAGCAAAAACGGGAGAGTTGGAATCTCTGTGTAAGCAAATTTAGCTATCCAAGGATCATCTTCAATATTTTTATCCGATACGTGCTTTTTGTTGCTTAATAAGAACTGCTATACTTCATAAAGGCCCAGCTCCACGAGCAATTTTTTCTATGACAGTTCTTATTTGCTCTTGTAGATGAGGACTTATGACAATTTCTTCTATGACAAGTACACTGGTTCGAAATCTAGCAAGCCAGCTTTTGAATAAGTGTACTTGTTATAATTTTCATATGCAAAAATTGCTCGTGTAAATGGCCTGACAAGTAAACTTGACAAGTTTGTCATAAAAAACTTGTTACCCGTTTGCGCGAGAATGGAAACTTGTCATAGATAATTGGTCGTGAACTTAGGCCTAAACAGGTTGAATAACATTCAAATGTGCAAAGGAGAAAGTTTAGAGTTACTCTGCGACACACCTGACATCGTCCGCGGCATACCGGTTGTGGAGCACTGAGCTAGGACATTCCATTTCTGAGTAGCACAGATGACACTTCTTGTTTCAATGTGGGTGTTTTGACTGCATGACCAACAAACCATAACGCTAAATTTTTAACNCCTTGATTAAGGTTAAAAACTTTTTAACCTCTAGTTTTATAGAAACTAGTAAAAGTGAAGTTCAGGGTGGCTGCTCTTAATTTTTCCCAAATTTTGAAGCTGGATTGTTCTTAATTTAGTCTTAAATTAGTAGCGTGTATGCCATTTAGAAATACATAGAAAGACAATATACAAGACAACATTGGAGGTTTTGATTGATTTAGAGCCAAATGTTACAACCAAGATGTTTTCTCTTGCATATTAATGTTTCTTATTGAAAAAGTTCATAAGCAATTCGAAGATTGAAGAAAAGTTCTCAAGTCTGTCAATTCTCCTCAGGTTGACAAGGAAAGGACGTATCATATCCATTTGTTAATGGAAGGCTTCTGCATCGTTTTCCAAAACTAAATTTTACGACAAGGCTTCAGGCTCAGCCTTGCTCTTAATTTGTTCTTAATTTTCCACCAAATATCAGGCCCGTGTTCTTATAAAACAGTTCTTAGAAAAAAAGAGTGTATACTAGATGAATGCAAGTCGATGATAAATGCAAACCTTATGAATGTTCAAAGCGAAGGAATGAAGGCCTTAAAATTCTTTTGTGCTTGTCTGCTACACGCTTTTATTTTAGAAGGAGCCTAGCCCGAGGCCTAGTTCCAAAAGTTCCTTATTTTTGGATCTCTTTGTATCAAATTCTAGTACTTAAGTTCCTTAACAGTTCATTGATTTTCACTCCACATATAGTGCCATCAAAGTGGTGCAGACTTAAGGAACCATAAAAATTCTGAATTTTACCTTTACTTTATCTGGAACTCTAGGTTGAAAGCACAATAAGGTAGGAAAGAAGTCTCATAAATGTATCTATGTAAGTTGCCAATGGAACCGGTTTCCTAATTCTCAATTATTTGCAGTTAAAAAAATTTTTGAAATTGAAAAGTTCCTTGGATTCTTCTCCACTAGTAGCATAAGTTCCTTAAATATTCTAGCCGTCTACATGTAGGCTACTTATAAAGTGGTTCCTTATAAAATAAAAAGCGCCTATATCAACTCGTATTTATCAATTTTCCGGCTTTTCTACAGAAACACACTTTCATGCGAATAAAGTTTATAAGAACATCCAGGCTCAGTATCGCTGAAATTTAAGAATAATTTAAGAATAATGCAAGGCTCAAGTTTCATCAAAACCTAGGATTTTTGTGCATTTGATTTAATTACTGCTTGTCAATTAACTTTTCACTATAGGTACAACAGTAATCTGCTCCAATTTTATTTTGCTCTGTGATAAAGTAAGACATCAATAAAATTTTGAATATACTCTTTTAATTTTCAGGCGCAATTACACATTTTTAATTCAAGAATAAATTCAGAATAATCTAAGGTTTACAATCATACTAATCTAAGAATATTGAGGCTAAGCGAAACATTTGAAATTTTTAGAAAACAGTGATGCATAACCAGGGGCAAATCCAAGGTGGGTTGCGGAGTCATACCCTCCACAATAGCAATATTTCCTAAACCAAAAAACAGTGTTGATGAGCTTCTCACGTGAAAAGGACAACAAAATGAGTCAGATGGTACCCCTATAGTCCAGCTCTGGATCCGCACATGTGCATATCCAACCTAATGCAGACGAGAAGAGTTCTTCAGGGCTTCCAAAATCCCTAGAACCCTCATTTTCACACATTGATGTAGTCCTTGGGGGCTCATTTTCACACAGCGATATATCCATGCAACGTTGTAGGGGCGCAGCCCACTTTGAACAGTAGGTTATTGAATGTTTTATCGAATTTTTCTAGTTTACTCAGGATCTGCGTAATCAATTCCATATTTGTTCAAAATACAAAATACTACTAAAGCATGAAAGCATGGCGAAAATTTCTTAAGCATGCTCAGTGGAATATCGAGGAATGGATTGGAGTGATACTGCACGATTCCAAAAGGTGTGGTATATCCCAAATTCTGTTTTAAGTCCCCCTGTATAAAAATTTAGCGCTGTACCCCCTGTTTTCAAACACTGTAATTATCCACAGTATATTGATGTGGCATTTTTGACCCACTGGAGCGATTTGTGGAGTACAAAAGTGCAGATTCCACCTTGGCCAAAGATGAATGAACAGCATTGATGTCAGTGGTGCTACTCGTAGGGGAATTCCCCTACCGTAGGTGAATACAGCACTCTGTAGGTTATATGGGAAATTGAGCTATACACATTTTTGACCCACTAGAGCAGATTTGTTGCATGCAAAAGTGGAGATTCCACCTTGGCCAAAGATGAATGAACCAACTTTATGTCGAAAAAACCCGTGAAACAAAAGATGCAAGATCAAGAACAGCAAGGGGATTGATATGATAATAAATCCGTTATAATTTTGTTCCTAGTTTATAACTAGCAGCTGTGCATCAGTTGGTAAGGAGAAATTAAACAATATGCAAATTTCTTTTTATAAGAAACCTAGCTCAAGGATAAAACTAAAAGTTTCTTAATTTTCAGCCACATTTTAATTCTAACCGTTTCTTAACCATTTCTTAATTTAGTGAAGTAAATTGCCGTGAAAGCATACGCAGAACATGAATGTAGCAAACTATTTGTCCTACAACAAACAAAATACGTCAGTACGAGTTAAATTCTAAAGCAATGCCATATTCTCATTGTTTTGGTTCTGCTTTACTTTGAACCATGTAACGATTTCAATGTGCTAGTTGTTTGAAGTTTCTTAGCTCTTTCCGTTGTAGTTCTAAACGTTTCTTAAATTTTAGGCTGTCTAGTCACTAGGTTGCTTATGAAGTAGTTTCGTATAGAAAAAACTGTGTATTAATGGAAGTGAACAGTCATGGGCGATTCCCAAATGGACGATAGTACAGGAAAAAATGAGAAGTTCTCGGTGAGGAACTGAGGTAAAGAGACTTAATGAGTACACATATAAAAGCCAGGAAATTGGTACAATTATTTTCAATGGAGCCGACAGTAGTTTTGTCTCTTGCGTGAATGTGAGCGCAAAATCACGAATCCTTTAAAGTTCGTACCTTTGAATCGAACCATCTCTTAGAGTGAATAGTAATTTTTCACGGTAGACTAACCATTACCGAACCATAAAACACAATTTAGATGAAACAAAAGAATTCCAAAACACACCAACTATGTTAAACGGTTTCTCTATCCTGTTCGACAGAATGCTAAAGTTATCTCTTAACCAAATGTTACATGAAGAAATAACACGCTTTGGGCCCTAGGTCTCTAGCACGCGCAACTGTAACGTACTTTCTCTCCCCTGAGCGCAGTAATGAGCGAACGAAACAGCTCATTAAAATTTCAATAAATCTACGTTAGGACATAAATACTCACGGGGTTCTTCCTTGGCATGACCGACAGTACAATGCGTGAACTTCGAGCAAATGCAAAGCAAAGTCACCATTTCGAGAGTTAGCGTACTTCCAAGCCTTTTGAATTTGCCAGTCTAGAAAAGCACGAGACAAATATACCTTCGTTTCGTCTCGCCTTCTGTACGATTTATACCGACTTTCTTTGGCGTTTTCGCCGTACAACAGCGGTCTTCCCCGCCTTGAATTCGACTTATTTATGTCATCATCTTCCAACGCCATGTCAACCTGTAGATATGCACGGTTCTGTGAGACTCACTGATACAGAGCTGGGTTTCGATTTAGCGCGATAAACATATAACAGGTTCTAGACATCTGTCCGGCTCTTTGTTTCATGAGACCCACAAAACTTTTGAATAAGAAAACCATCAGAGGAGCCGCTGTGGCTGTTGAACAAAGGGAAAACAAAAGAGGTGCGGAGAATGACGCCATATGCTCGACCGCATAGCGAAGAAACAATGTGAGTTTTCGCGCCCTGTTGAGCAAATGAGAACTTGTGAAAAGCTCAATAGAAAACAGACAGTTGAGCAATAAAAGTGTACAAAGGATATAAAAACAGCTAAGCGTTGGAAAGACACCGAAATAAACGTTCACTTGCTTTGGATTTATGTACGGGAACAATAGAATAAAGAAGGTGATCTAACTTCAGCATTCCTCGCACAATTGTGAGCTGCAACTGATCAAGATAAACAAGTTTACTTGTTATGTGAACAGGAAACTCTAGGTGCTGCGATTTTCAAAGGTTTTCAAAGCCTCGCTGTAAAGCAGAACATTGTAATTGAATATGCAGAAGGATGGCATGAATTTTCTTGCCATGTTTGGAAACTGAGAGGCGTGAATAGCGCCAACCTGCGGCTATATTCGCTAAGGAATATTTTTGACAGGATATTTTTGTTCAAAAGGAATGTTGCTATCATCATTGTTTAGTAAATATGTCTTATAAAGGAAATTTCGATTTGTGTGCAAGTAACCTCCATGTTCTCCACTTTGTGTGGTGTGTGCTGGCGTTTTGGCTGAGAACTGGAAGGTGTACACGAATTCCCAATGGGCTAGGATCCCAACGCTGCGTGGCCTCCTCCTCATATTCCTAATTACAGCAAGTACACAGCTGCGTTTGGATTTGAAAATGAAAATACTGTAAATCCTTGAATTAGCCCCCTGGGGGCTTATTTAATTTTTGGATTTTTGCATGGGGTTTATTCGAAGGGGGCTTTAAACATTTTCCTGGTTGTTGGTCATATTTCTGTTGAAGTGTTTCTACTAATAGACCATTCCGTCGGTGCTACACTTAACAAACAGTAGGATATTTTTTGAAGGATAAGCAAATTTTCGTTAATTAGTGGCTACTTTTCTTTCCTAGCTGTATAAAATACTAAAAGACTCTTAAACAAGTACAGTCACATGCTCGGGTAGGGGCTTATTCGAAGGATAGGGGGCTTATAACAATTTGTAACTCTATGGTGTGTGCTTATTCGAGGGGGAGAAGCAATTCCAGGATTTCACTTTAATTTTTAAGGCACTGCTAGAATAT
The DNA here is from genome assembly GCA_900291935.2 of Cassiopea xamachana. NCBI lineage: Eukaryota > Metazoa > Cnidaria > Scyphozoa > Rhizostomeae > Cassiopeidae > Cassiopea > Cassiopea xamachana. The sequence continues at coordinate 12,700,013 of OLMO02000301.1, read as the reverse complement.
GAAGAAAATTTGACGTGGCAAAAGCCATGGCAGAATCATTTTGCAAAGTATTTGCTGATTTTCGTTTGTACGTGTAAACAGGGATGTGCAGGTGGGGGGCGTGGGGAACATCGCATCGTTCCAATATTTTCAAATTTGCAAGAAAGTTGATCAAAAGTCGGGCATACTGCAAGAGAGTTCGCCACAGTATTTTCTGTAACCTTTTATTTAATAACAATAGTTAGTTAACTGGTCAAAACGCCCCCACCCCCGACAGGAGGGGTCTCGGCACAGCACTGTGTGAGGAGGCCTCGCAGCATAATGAGGAGGAGCCATTCAAAGGAACAAAGGCATTTGTATAGGACTAGGACTACCTTACTTTTTGCTAAGCCTCAATATTGAAATATTTTTGTGATTTTGAGTCTAGGATTCATCGCTTAGCGAACATTCATTCTCAATGCCAGGTCAAAATTTTTTTCCGTTGGCGTGCCTCCCATGTGGGTTTTGCAATGCCTATAACGGAAATCAAATGCCTATAACCCAAGGCCTCGTATGTGGACATCTTTTTCAGGGTTTAGTTGTATGTGGACACCCTTTCAGTGTGGTCTCTGTAAGAAAGAAGAGGGCATTTAGAGGTCATTTTATGATTATCTTCCTGTCTTAAAGACTGAAAAATAAAGAGGCAAAGAAGAAATAAGTACAGTATGAATGTCTTTTTCAAAGAGTTTTTATTTTTCCATAGTTTTTGCAGCTCTTCATTGGTCTTAAAACTCATTTTCTGCATAGACAAGAGGAGGGGATTGTAAAGCAAACAGTGGATAGGCATGAACAAAGGGGAGAGAGGGGTTGAAAACTGACAAAAA
>OLMO02000301.1:12613160-12635068 GCA_900291935.2 Cassiopea xamachana | reverse complement strand
ACGCTTGATACGATCATCATTTGTTCTCTGATGATCGCATCAATCGTGAAACTCCGAGTAACTACTTAAGTCTTGTGCCAACATTTATAGCTATAGCTAGCTCTGTCTGATGACATTGAGCACTGTAGAACAGAAGGATAATCCAGAATCTTTAATATATATATATATATATATATATATATATATTTATATACTTAATATATTATATACATTATTATTCTTCATGATTTATAGCTTAAAAATTGTCTGAACCACTCCCCTTTTAATGTTTGATGACATTAAATCAGACAAAACTACCCAAAGCTATACCATTAGGACAGTCATGAATATTGCCATCAAATGTAGATATTACACTTTTTGTCGTGAGAACAAACCACAGAAAAATCGTGACTTGTTGGACTTTTGATCTTTTTCTTATTTGGGGCTTTCTTATGTGACATGCGTGACTTCCAAAGTTAAAAATTTAAGAGAAAATGGCTAAAATGCTAATGAAAACATCCTAAAATGAACTAGAACATATGTTTGTCATGACATTGGATACACAGAACTTAAAAATTTACAAAACACTTTTGCATCCAGGAAAACCTATTTTTAGCAGAAGGCAGAAAGTTGCATGACGTACGTGACATCGTGCAAATTACATCATCCCAGTAATGTTATTTCTTGAAATCCTCTGAATTGTTAAGAGCCAATCATTAACGGTTGAAGATTTGGCTATGATAATCGATGAAGTTTCAAGGCAACTTGAATAATTTAGCTAATATCTTAATTTTCTGGAAAAATATAAAAATGTCTTGTGACTTACGTGGCAAAATGCATAGCGGATGTACTTTTGAAAACAATCTCAATCAAACATAAAATTGTAAATTTCAAAAAACATTTGCCAGCTGTGGCATAAACTTCCAGAACATTGTATTGTCATAAATACTCTGCTAAGTTCACCTATTTAATGTCCCTATCTAGAGAGTTGTTTCTACGCTCCTAGTTGACGGTTCGTGGGAATGGCCTATTTACACTTGTTCTTTTCTAATGTATTGTGTTTTTTATTGTTTTAGATAGTTATTCTATATTGTTAGAGTTGGAAATAGCCCATTGTACGCTAGGTTAGGGAGGTGTGTATGATTGTACAGTAGAAACCCACATAAAAGAACCTAGGTTTTTCTTAAGCAGGCTGGATAGGTTCTTAAATAATGGGTTGGTATTTTCAAGTGCAGCCTTTACGGTTCTTAACAAGGTTCTCATATATCAGTCTTTCTTAAATAGTGTGTATTGCAAAACATAACTGAGAGCCACTGTTCTATACAGTATGTGCCTTGCACACATTACCACTGTTTCCAGCACAAGAATTCCTGACGCTTCTTGAGAATGTCTTTTGGCCAGAATTCTTGCTTAATAATTTTGTAATCTGCTGTGCGACTGAAGAATTCTTAAAACGTTTTAAGAATTCCTGTGGTCTTTGAATAGTAACTGTGCGTGGCTTTTTTTTTGTAGAAAATTGATCGGTACGCAAACAGCCTATCAAAATTTCTACTCTTAAATTTTTTAATTACACAATATGAAATCCATTAAACAAGAACCAATCCCAGTTTCAGCCTCTTTGGAGTTCGTATTTAGGGGGTTCAAAAAGTGAAATTTTTTGGCCTCACGGTTCTTATAAATGCAGGTTCTTTATGAGGTTTCTACTATATAGTAATGCAAAAGTATAGAATGAAATGAAGTTTGAAAAAGTATCAATATTATTTGAATTTCCTTTTCTAATTAGTATGCAACTTGGTTTTAAGGTTGGAATAACTTGGATGCTTTATACCTCTAGCCTTCTTTACAGCTTTTATCACTCTACCCCCGGTCTTCGCACACCGTAAATTCTCGAATTAGCCTCCCCTTGAATAATCCCCCTCCCTAGATTTGTTAATAAGCCCCTCGAATAATCCCCCAACCCAAGCATGTGACTGTACCTATTTGAGAATCTGTTAGTGCTTTATAAAGGAAAGGAAGAAAAAGCAGTCATTAATTAATGACAATTTACTTGTCCCATGTAAAATACCTTATTGCTTTAATTTTTTTCACAAATATTTATACAGGATAAAAATTTCAGCTATATTACTGTTTTACAAAGTGTCCTGTTCTAACAATCATAAAAAAACTAATAAAAATAATAATGATAATGATAATAATAATAGATCTAAAAATAAATAGCAGTTATAAAGTGAAACATTAAAATACATAACATACTTGTATGTTTAGCATCGAAAAAATAGTTTATTAGCAGAAAAGTTTCAATTGTAATATGACCAATTACCAAGAAAATCTTTTAAGCCCCCTTTGAATCAGCCCCCACGCAGAACTCTAAGAAATAAATAAGCCCCTAGGGGGCTAATTCGGGGATTTGCGGTAGACCTTTTATCTTCAAGCAAAGTGCTGTTCATGTCTTTCATAAAGCCTCTCCTACCTGCAAGATTATCGCACTCCCTTTTCTTTTTATACGACTTAAATGAAGAACCATTCACAAACTGGAAATAAACTTTCTTTTATTTTCTCAGAATATCTTTTGGAGAAACAAGAAGATGACACAAAAGCTTTTCATTTCATAATTAAAGTATTAAGCTTTTTATATTCCTATTTCGTTTAATAAATATATGTCATTCTTGAATCTAGTGTTTTATAGAATGGTGATAGAATGTAGAATTTTATAGCTATTGATTTAAAAGGGCTTATAGAATAGTGTAGAACTAGCAGCCCGAAGAGACATATGTCCGTTGGTATTATGTAGTAGTATATTTCTTCAACCAACATGTACTATCGTTTTACTGATAAAACTTTAAATATATTCCACATAATCAATTGTATGAAGTAAATATTTCAGAGCAACTTACAAACTCTATCGCCTGTATGGAAGAGACAAACCAATATGTGTACCATTTTGACTACATGCTGTAAACATATTTCATTAGAATTTATTCCATGCTGAACTAGGAAGCACAAAACTGATTGATAGAGACTTTATTTGGTTAATATCCCACGATTTCTCTTTATTTTCATTTATTTCTGAAATTCACACATTGCGTCTTGAGTCGTTTTTGTTGATTTTTGCCTGCAGATTTACAATTATCTGATTCTGTATCATGGTGTTGAGAGACAGGAATTTGACATGAGGTTTGTTCGTTGCTTTAAGTTTCTATCAAACAAAAAGAATAATGCCAGCTAAAACTTTGCGCTCCTTCCGAAAAAACCTAGTGCATGAGAATAAAGGTTATTTTTAAAAAAAGTGGTTTACAAGAAATTAATCTGCTCAAAATAGTGACATACTGGCCGGGGGGCCAAGGGGGCACGTGCCCCCCTGATAGTGACTTTAGGGGCGCTAAAGCGAGAAAGCGATATTCTAACATGTTTTTTAAGATTTGAGGGGTGCCAGTTTGAGGTTTGAGGGGGCACCATTGTTCTCAATAATGAAAGTGCCCCTCTAGGGAATACTCTCCCAGCACGCTACTGGCTCNCAAAAGCAAACCTTATCGTGAAAAATTAGTCACGAAGGTGGTACATCGCACCCGCAAGTCAGCCTAGGAGGGCGATTGGGCGATGAAAGTTTTTGCTTCGTGGACATCTCCCAGAAGGGTCAAGAACAAATTGAGTCATTATTGTTAGGGGCTAAATCATGTTTTTAAGAGGGCGGTCAATTGCCCATGTAAATATGTCTGCAAGGACGCTTGCTTTGTCGAGGGTAATCGCTCGCGTAAAACAGAATTACCCGTCAAAAAGTTAAAAGATTTAATTATTGATTGTTGAGACCTTGGAAAGTCTATGGCTCACTTGCATTTAACCTTCGAATTATCTTTTTATAATATATCATGTATCATATGTTGCCTGCCATCCAACAGATTAGCCTTTTTATTTGCTGAGATTCATCATTACATCATACGTAAAAGGAGATTTTCACTTTCCATTAGTATGCATGCTCAGAGCATTGGAACTCAACAGGTTTTGCAAGGGGAGTTTATAAGGAAGTTTTTTGATACTGGAATTGTGAAAAAGTGAAGAGTGTTTTAGCGATGGTGTCAAAACAACTTTCTTATGAAAAAGACTTATAATCGATGAAAGTTTTGTGGTTTGTTAGGGGGGTCTTTGATGTCCAATAGGGGGTGGTCACAAAGTATTTCCTATTTAGGGGTGGGCGCTATTTGGAAGGGCCATTAAAACCTTTACCATGTCTTTATGGGACTGTCAAAGCAACCAAGCCCACTTTATTGTAAAGTTAAAAAGTGTTTTTTGTTTATTAGAAACATGGACAGATAATTTGCCGTTAGTAACAGCAAGTGACACTCGAGCAGATGTGGGTAAAAATCGTAGACAGACTACAGTATAACTGCCCTGAGTTGTAATCTTTTCAAACCACAGCTCAGCACTTTTTCTAAATTTTGCAAAGTATTGCAAACGCATCAAAGAATTATTTCCAGTGATTTGCTTTATGTATAGTATACAAATTATGATTGTCAGATGCCATTTAAAACTGAAGAAATGGAAAAGTTTATTGTTTTGGATACGTATGACATTCAGCAAGGCTTTAAAAAGAACAAATTGATTTTATTCAGACCCACGTATCCATTTTGATGGGTAATTTTGAAAATGATGCCATTACTACATCAAGTGATGTTATGCCAGAAAATTACTATCTTTTACAGGGTCATTCAAAATATTGTGATTTTGTTATTGGGCCACAAAATGTTGAATAGGGATCCAGGATGGGCCAATTTATCATTTTGGCAAATTTTTGAAAAATTATCCACCCCTATATAGCAGATATTTTATGACCACTCCTTAGATGATGCATAATGCAAAATTTATTTGTGAGGAAGAGTAATTGCCCCCAGCATTCTTAGATACAGGCGTTTATATAGTTTGTAGTTTTTTCGGGAGCGGACGGGGGTTAATATTGGACCTTGCCGTCGATCTAACTGAAGAAACGCGCTCTTTTATTATGTATGCCTTAGGAATCAATTTTGAGCACACGCCTTGTATTTCTAAATGAGAAATGTGACGAGAACTATAGAATATTACCTAAATGATCAACCAGTTACTTGCCCTGTTTTTACCATAGCCAAAAGTCAATATTCAATTTAATTTATTTATAGATGGACGAGCACTTCTGCAGTCAAGAAGACTTTGGAGGATAAAGTAAAATTAGTTTTTTTAATGTATATGTATATAATGCTAAGATATCTTTTCCATGTAAGCCAATACCTTATTGATAAACATCATATTTATTATATGTATAAATATATGTATATATATATATATATTTACATATATATATATATAAATTTATATGTATATATATATTTATATCTATATCTAGATGTTTATATATATATATATATTTATATATATACATATATACATTTTATATATAAAGTAATAGAAGAAAACTGCAAATTAAACTACCATTTCCTCCCTACAAGCCTGTTTCATGGGTGCCCACTCATCAGGGGATAACATAAGAATATATGTAACCACCGTTTAAATGTAGAGANAAAGTCGCATAACTAAAGCTAGTTCTAATGCGTTAGTCTAATGTCAACGGTCTAGTATTGCATAGCAGCGATTTGTTTCTATGTATGTATATATATATATATATATATATATATATATATATATATATATATATATATATATATATATATATATATATATATATATATATATATATATATATATATATATATATATATATATTTCAGAGTGAAAACATTAAAATTGTTTGAGTCCATCTACAATCAAATAACTCTGAGTGTCACGCTTATTGCATTCATCAGATATGTATATGGACCCTGGGCTTTCACTCGAAGTATTTCAATAAATATATATGGACATAAATGTATGAATGTATAGTTGTGTGTGTGTTTTTGTGTGTATGTCTGTGTTTGTAGTGTATTCTTTATAGTGCCATCCCATTTCACTAATTAATATGATCTTAATTATATGATATTAATAATTACAGCTTCATAGAAAGAAGAAGCATGCTAGAGCAATATTAATTGAACGTGTGCAACTGCAGCATGATGTGAGTAGCCATGTTTTTATCCAACTCTACATATCTCAGATCAATCTTGACGCTTTAATTTAGTTATTTTCACAGCTTATGCTATTGTCATATCCCCATATGTAGCATTTGTGCTGGTTTATATATTATGGGTGGACCAACCCACGCAGGTAGGCTGGTCATTAACACGTAGCAGGATTTAAATGAATGCTGCTGCAATGAATTGAGCTTGCCTTTTGTGGTAATTTTCAATAGAGTTTTGTTATGGTATTATGTACTGTTTGTGCTGTCTACTAAATTGTCCGAAAAACTTGCTGTTGCGTCAGATCAGAGTTGTTCAGATGCTATCAGAATTTATTGTAATATACGACCATTCCAAAATTTATCGAACCAGATCCAAAATTATTGTGAAAATGGTCTCCAACTGCTTCAAATACCCTGCTGCATTGGTTAGTTTTATCCACAAGACCCATCTCAAACCTTTGCATTGCTTTCTTCGCTACTGCCGTAGGTGCAAATTTTCTTGCTTGCCAAGTGATGAAGCAATGGCGATTTACCGGGGTATGAAAAATCTGAAAAATTGTTTGCACATGAAAAAGGCAAGAACATAATTGTCTGTAGCAAAATATCGAGGGAAAAAATTTGTGCACAAAATTTCTATTCGAAAGTTTAAACAATCTTTCCCCAAAATAATTGTTTGCACAACATATTCTGCGTGAAAATCTGCTTGCCATGAAAAACAGAGAAAAATTATTTATCATTCTCTAAATATGAAACCCCCAGTAATTTGCAAATGGCTCGATAATGTTTATTGTTATTTATGCTACCCATTTGCTTCTCGCCCTAATGCCAAGCTCTCCTAGGTTATATGGCCTTTTTACATGCATAAAACTCAATTGTTACATTCACTATATGTAGAATACGGCGTTTGACTTGTTTTCATACGACTATTTTAGTGCAGCCTACTTCAATATTCAAAACGACTGCAGTGGAGCAGTCGTAGTTAATCAAGTCAAACGCCATATTCTAGGCCATATATCCAATTTACAGGTCTATTGCTGCCCTGGGTCTCGTTATTTCTTTATTTAGTATGTAATGACGGGGAAACGCCTTAGGACCTATAACAATGCCCCGACTAAGGAAATGCTTCAAAAAGGGAGAAAGGTTAAGTGGATAGAGAGATAAGATGAAGTTTGTTCATGTTAGGTTTGAAGGATGATAAGTTGTATGTTTTGGGTAAAGCAGGGGAAGGCAATGTGTTCCATAGTTGAGAAGTTCTTGGAATGAAAAGTGATTTGTGAGCTAGAGTTCATGGGTTAGGTAGCGTTGCATAGCAATGTGAATTAATACCAGTGGTGGATTTAAGGGACAGTTATGGGTAGTTACCCTCTCCCCTAGTCTATACGAGGGGCATATTACTCAACAAATCTCATACATTTTGTGAAAAATTTTTAAAACTTGCAGAAACACGAAAATCACAAAAATGACAAAATTCACCAGAATCACAGAGTATCAAGTGCGATTGCTAGGTCATGTGATATAAATAAGGTGTTTACATCCTGGCACAATCGAAAATGGTGGAAAGAGACTCTTGTAGATGTTGCCAAGTTCATTACAGTTGCTGTACATGTTGTCCTGTGAATGTCCTGTAGAAATGGTGCAGCTTTTTGTCCGAGGCTTAATTGAAAATTGGAACTTTTATCGAGGTGTCAAATACTAGGAAAGACCTAAGTACAGGGAATAGACATCTGTTTTTGGTGTGGTTGTACGGAAAAGTTTATGAATACGGAAGCAAAGCAATTATAGGTGAAGAATTGGTTACCAGAGAGTAGGCCTCCCTATGTATCATAGTTCTTCTCATTTCCTAGTGGGTGACGATTATTGCGTGGGAATAGAATCAATAGCATTTGAAGAATTTTCATCGAGTGGTACTAAAACATTAAAATGAGTGCATTGTAGATATTATAATTATTACTCAACGCTTAAGTGTGTAATTGCCGTCCCCCCGCTAATAAATTTTTGATTTTTGATAATTTTTCCAACCCCCTGCTCCTATTAGGACCCCCCGCTTATTAGCTTTTGCGCAAAAATCTTTCAAAACGTGTTCCAAACAAATGTTTTGAGCAAATCTTGTCCGTTAGCAATGTTTTTGTGCTGCTTACATTCTTACGACCAAAGATACCTGATTTATGAACATAGATTGCTTCATTGCAGTATATCTTGGATTTCTTAGCGTTTTTTCTACCCTCCGTTTATTCCGACCCCCTCCCCTTATCAATTTCTTCTTATATTTCCAACCTCCTTCTTCCAACCCCCCCCAAGCAATTAAGCACTTAAAAAGTAGGCAAGGGGTGTCAATCATACGGGCCACGGACTGGATCCGGGCCACAATAAGCTTGTTATAGCCCTTCGAGCAATTTCAAAGAAAATGGAACCTAGTGATGTGATTCCCATTTTATTAACGTTGTCTAGCGTGCCAGATAGGAAACATCTGATATACCGTTTCGTCATATCATCAGATTTATCCACCCAATCAGCTAATTAATAATAATGTAAACGAGAATCTTTGAAAAATTTGCCACTAATGATAAGAAAGGGAAAAAGAGAAAAAAGATGCTAGAACGATATGGACTTACTGGCCTTGGATGCTAATTTTTTAGGAACTCCTTCAGTTTTCTTTTGAACGTATTATTGTAGGATTTATTATAATGTCTAATGGGATGCTATTTTAAGCCTTTACACCAGAGTAAAAAAATTGTTTTTTGAGAACTCTAGGTTCAATCTCGGAATGTTCGATGAGTTATCAATAACATTTAAAGAATATTATGAGTATTTTAGTATTAAAGAGGCATATTACTTCGTAACTGTGGCACCCCTATGGAACCCCGTCAACCTACTCTGCCTGCTTGGCATCAGATTGTACCTGATACTGTCCAAGGGCCAGAGTAGGTTTGACATTCCAGCTCTAGGCCTAAGCCACCATTCAGTTTCTACAGAACTTTCTAAGGAACCGCTCATTACCAGATCTTTTCGTAAAAAATTGTCACTAGGGCAGTGCACCCCCCCGCAGAAATCAGCGTCGAGAACATAAAAGCTATGGGTCTGACAACGAATTGAGTCATAATTGTTGGGGGCTAAATCAGGTTTAATGCGAGGGTGGTAAATCGCCCGTACAAATAAGTTTGTGAGGGTGTGTTGCGAGTGCTTGAGTGCTACATGCTAGTTATAAACTTTTTTATAAGAAACCAGTTACTAAGTAACCTAGTACCAGACAGCCTGAAATTTAAGAAGCATTTGGAACTAAAAGGAAAGAGCCAAGAAACTTTAGACTAATTGTGCATCGAAATCGCTACCTGGTTCAACGTACAGCTGTACCAAAACAGTGAAAGTATGACATTGCTTTAGACTTTATCTCGTACTGAGGCATGTTGTTTGTCATAGGACAAATAGTTTGCTACATTCACCTTCTGTATACGCTTTCACAACAATTTAGTTCGCTAAATTAAGAAACTGTTAGAACTAAAATGCGGTCAAAAATTTTAAAACGTTTACTACTAGGCCTTGAGCCAGGTTTCTTATAAAAGGAACTTGTATTTGTGGCTTTTCCATTTGCGTTAGCTATTTTATTTGGTCAAAATCTCCTTAGACAGCATAGACCTTGCTGGTTAATACCAGGATGTACAAAAAGAGGCTTAAATGGCCACACCCAGAATGTGTTCATTTACCTTTCTCCTTTGATCACGGTATTCAAAATTTGATTTTGTTGTGGTTGAGTATCACGCACGTATTGTTAAACACGACAACGCCATTTTTCCTGAATAATTACTAGCGCTTGCGTATTTGTTGTTGATATTTGTCGAGAGCAAAACAGGACACTCGGCTATCACTTCTGTATTTGAAGTACAAAAGGCGTGTTGTCCTCAGTGTTGTGAATACAATATACTGAATTAATGCGAGTCATACTACTGGTGATACTTAGCACGTTGAAGACAAGGGGAATCTGTTATGAGATGTTATTATTTGTTATCCGACTTTTTGTGCCTGATGCGACATCTTCATTGAGTGACACGTATAGGAATTTAAAGAAAGACATCTGATAATTTCATCATTCTCGATTGCTACGCTTTCCAAGCAGCACGGACATCGCAAGGGCCTACGTTCAGCTCGAAGGAAAAGAGGCCTATTTCGTGTTGAGATTCTCTAGATAATTTTTCGCGTTATGAAAATGGAAGACCTAGTAGAGAACGAAGAAGTTGAAGAGCTTAAAGATAACCAATATGATCTCCCAGAAATTGAAAAGTCCAAGGTTACAAAGACACAGTCAAGCATGTCGACTTCGAGTTTAGATTCGGGAATTGGCCTTACGTTGAAATCCCAGTACTCAACAGTCTCTTCGTTAATAAGCGATCTTGATACGACCGGCTGTAAGATTGCAGATGTTTCTTGGAACGTAGACAGAGCTGATCTTGTAATCAAGGTCGAGCAGACGCTTTTTCCTGTTCACCGTTCGCTAATTTCGTTTTATTCAGATGTTTTGAAGACCATAATTTTTAGCGTGAACTTCGGTGATGAGGACACGCAGATGGTAACTTTAATGGAGCAACGTGTCCAGAGCATGAACAATTTGTTGACCTACATATATTTTCAAGAAAAAGAAGTATCAGGTGAGCGAATTATTTTTTATGTCAGATTCCTTATTTTCTTCTTTCGCTATGGTTTTCTCTTTGTTTATTTCTTTGGGGTGGCCAATCCTTTTGTCTCAATTACTTTAAAACAAAAATTCTTCCTTAGAATTGATCTCCTGGTACTAAATTTATTATAGTGCGATATGAAAACACTGTGTTTGGTTGTTTTATCGTAGCGATACGACGAAAGGGAGAAATATAGCAATTTGCTATCTCCTTCGTTATCGACAGTTAAACTCGATTATCCTAATGTTATTTCGAAACCTGATTAGTTTCACATTCACATTGTGAATATTTCCGTTTCATTCATACTTGACTTTTCCTTTCAATCTGATGCTTAGCGACTGAACGTGCAAAGTTTTTAGTGCTACAAAAGAGAGAGCAAATTTTTTGCAAGGACCTAAATCTTTCCAATATTTTTAATTTGCAATTTTCAACCAGTGCTTTATATTCTTGGACGACGAAAGGTGTAAAGTCGCCTAACAATGTATTTGGTATCTGCAGTGCAAAAACATAAGCTTGCAAGCGGAAAAGAAATCAAAAATGCTAGTCTTCAAAAAATTTGAGCCTCGCATTCTGCTTACATTGTTCTTTAATGTAAATTTTAGACTCTAAATATACCTTGACAAGGTTATAACTTTGGATAAATTTAGAACGATTTATTTCAATGTTACTCAGTGGATGGTCACTGATATGACACGGTATATGATGCACAACCTGAGATAAGGGAGTTCACATCGTACGGTACCCTTATTGTTCAACAACGACCGCATGACAGCATGGCCCCTTCGTTGAGCAGAAATTTAAGTTATTACTTATTTTATTTGCCTTCCTTTTTTATTCATTTAGTTTAGCATGCTATTTTTTAATTAATTTCCCTTTTTTCTCTGTAACTATTTGTGTGTCTAATTTTAAGTAAAATCAAAATCATTATATGGTTCCTTCTGACGTCTATAGAACTACCGTAAGCAATCTCATTTAGAGGAAAACTGTTGATCTTTTTTCATACCCTAGAGTACTGAATAATGGCCCTCTCCCGCTCATTAATTTTTTGAATTTTCTCCAACACCCCCGTTGTTATTCCAACCCCCCAGTTATTAGATTTGGAGTAATCTGCAATCAGTTCGCAGAGAATCAGTTCACTACAGCGCATAACCAAATAGAAACTGCGTACAGAAGTGCAAGGAGAATGTTTTGAAAGCGAATTACATACGACCAGATTTGTCCGTTTGAAATATCCTCTTGAACAATCTGTGTTTTCCATTTTCATTCCCACCCGTTTTTCCACCCCCCCCCTTTTGGTCCAACCTTCATTATATTAGTTTTTTACGAATTGTCCACCCCCTCAGATTGGTTTTAGGGGTGATTTATATGGTCTAGAAGTGAGTCAGACCCTTCGCGGTGGATTAGCGTTATGTTGTAATTTGTCACTTGAAATTGTGTAACTCGAAGGTTCTTCATTACGTCATTAGCCTTTTATCAGTTCAGTTGACTGTAGCTAATCTATGGTCAAATTATAGAAGCAACTGAACAAAGGTGCAGAGTACACATTCACATGCTTCATCACCCAATTCAAATGATGAAAGTATGGTGGCTAGTGTTGCTTAGAAACAGCAGTTCATTGTAGAAAGGGCTTTGATTTCATAGTACAATGAAAATCCATGTTGCCATGCTCCCATTGATTCATTTGCATAGCCATCACTGACTACCCTTTAATTAGTCGTTTGAAGTATTTTGGGTTCGGATTAATATTTTCAATGCCAGAGTGAATACCATTTGCCGTAATGATCAAATTACCATGGAAATGAGCATACGATATTCGACTGGAATTGTAAGTGCAAATAATGAAAATAGCTCCATGGCAACTAGGGTACATTACAAACCAAAGTAACCACAATGATATATTTTATCATGATCTTTCAATATATTTTCATTTCTACATCCCGCCTTATCTTTGCGGTGTTTTTCACTTTCGCAAGTACACGTTTTTGTATAAGAAACTGGTGTGTAACAAACGAGTACTAGGCCGGTCAAAAAATTAAGAAACTCTAGTGCTTTGCTGGAAAGGCACTAGAGTTAGGGCGGCATGTGAAGTAGGGTGGCCAGTTCCTTCCCTTGCTTAAGGCGGCAAGGAAAGGAACTGGCCACCCCACCTCACATGTCAATGGCTCAGGATAAGTGTTCTCTCAACAGGCACTCCCCTACGTACGAAAGTATACGGGACTTTTTAAAAAGAGTGCTCGTGTTGCGTAAACTCTCTATTAGAGCGTTTACGCAACACGACGCGCCTGCTGACGACGAGCCAAAGAAGCCTAGAAACAAGCGCGGTCACGCCATCCTTTCGCAAGCATTGGCGCGAATCTGAATATCGCGCTAGTTTCTAGACTCCTTTGGATCCTCATGAGCAGACGCGTCGTGTTGCGTTAACTCTCTCATAATATCAATTTGTCTAACAAAGAGTAAATTGACTTGCTTCCACTCGGTAATTTGTTCGATTTTTATTTGGAAAAGACTGTAATTTGTAATTCTAATCTGTTTGGGGCATTTTTCGTGACATTGAGCGTTTATACCCACCCAGAAGTATTCCTTTTTTTTAAACAATAAGTTGAGTTTCGGTCTCCAAAATAAGCAACTAATGAAGACACTGTTAGTACTAGAATGCCAGAGTTTTTACGTCAAACTAAGAAACTTGTAGTACTAGGTGCCGATCCTAGTTTCTTATCAAAAAGCATGTATTCATACTCGGCTGTGAGATTTTTATCATTAGGCAAATGAGGAGGAGGCCCTGCAGCGTGGCGCTCTACCCATGGGTTTTCCTCTTCACTATCACATTTAATTTGACGTAATTAACACATTCGCTTTCAGAGCAAAGATTGACAAAGTACAGTCTTTTTATATAGTCTGTTGATACTACAGAACTTTACCACAGCAAGAATGTTGCCGCTTTGTCGTGCTGTGGTAAAGTCTTTTTATAAGAATACCACGTTTTTTATTGAGTCTCGATTCTCAATTTTATTTTTATTTTGAACCTAAAATTTTTCTTTGATTTGTCTTGACTGTCAATATTGTAACTGCGCCTGAATATCATGAAATAAAACAAAAGTGAGACAGAAAAATAACTATTGTATTGATATTACAAGTGCTAGTCTAACAACAGTGTTATACACTCTTTTTTTATTAAGAATAAAGTTTATAAGAATGTTGAGGCTCAAAATCGCTGAAAATTAAGAATAATTGAAGAATAATGCGAGGCTCGAGCTTTGTTGAGAATACGAACTGGCAAGAGTATTCAGCACAACCTTCGTCAAGACATTAGAATTTTTTGCACCCTAGTTATAACACTGCTTTCATCATTATCGATGCAAAATATAAATCTTGTTTAGTTTTATGATGTGGTAAAACATCAAAAAAGATTGGAATATATTCTTTAAATGTCTAGGCGAAGTTGCACCCTTGGTATTTAAGAATAATTTCACAATAATTCTATGCTCAAAATAAGTGATGTGTTGAGACACCTGTTGGGGGGGGGGTGTTTTGACCAATTGACCAACTATTGTTACTAAATTGCTACTAAAGAAAAAGAAGGTCACAGAAAATGCTGTGGCCAGCCCTCTTACTGCCTGGCTACTAACTTTTGACCAACTTTCTTGCAAATTTGAGAATGTTGGGGGGCCACGCCCCCATAGGCACATCCCTGCTCAAAATCAGAAAAATTAAAAAATATTGAGACCCGGCAAAAGATAGGTACTTGTGTCAAAGGAATTTAATCAAATACGCAAAAATTTTTAGTCTTGATTAAGCGTGAACCATGCAGTAATTATTCTTTAACAATTCTCAAACGTCAGCGTTGATTCGAGGATTGATGCTCTAATCTTGATACTCTAATTTGGGCCTAAGTTTGAAACATCTAATGTTTTCGCCTTTCTTGTACTAACATTAATTTTATGCTATGCAACCATTTCTCGAGACTTAACATGGACTATTTTTCATTTCATTTTTGTTACATGACAGTATTTATACACATATAACCCTTCAGCAAACTAAAATACGTAGTCTGATATATACAAGTACAAGTATTATACATCAAAGTCTTGAAATTCTTAATATCAGTCTGCTTACTTTCAAGGGAGGGATGTTTTAGCTCAGTAGATTCGTTTTTAGTTGTTTTTTCAAGTGATCTACTATTGGTGGCTCACATGTTTCGGCAGGGACATTGTATATATCTCATGTTTTGACTGACTTTTTCTCTAAGACAGGAAGAATTTACAATCTTCTAGGGTGCATCGTACCCCACATCTCCTAATTTGCACTCCTAGTTGAAATTAGCTGGCAATTTTTGATTCATGTATTTGGATTTATTGGTATATTTTGTTTCAGACGATGTAGTTTTGGATCTTCTTGCTATGGCTGATGAGTTTGTGGTAGAAAAACTCGTAGGAAGATGCGAGGGCTTTCTGCTGTCAAGATCGGAAAGATCCCCCATAGAGTTGCTGAAAATTGGGAAAAAGTACCAATTGAGAAATTTGGTGGAGCTAGCAATGGTCCGTGTGAGCCGGCTGCCAACTTTCCTTGAACAGGTGGACGATGCTGATTTAGGATTAGAAATAGAGAACCGGATTTTCAGATTAGTAATCCATCATTACAAATCTTCCAAAATACAATGCTCTTTACATAACTTCGGAGATGAGGATTGTTGCTATGAGAACACTAAATTCAATGCTGTAGGTGACAGTGATGACGACAGCAGCGATGACGAGGACTCAGTTTGCTACCCTGATTACCTAAAATACAAGAACTCCATTTTGTACCGAGAAGAGTGCGGCACATCGGATTCAGATGATTAAAAGGTTGGGCATGTAACTGGTAAAAAGTTGGGCCGATTGCAGAATCCTCGCCACTTAGAGAACAAATGTCTCAAAGTTTTATTGTTGCCCCTCTTTGAAGATGCAAGCACTGCTCTGAACTTTAATAGGGATTGCATGCATGAAGGCTTTATGGACAATTAAGAGATTATGTTTGAGTTTTATTGAATGCTTTTAATAAGTAATTGTGACGCGGTTGGCGTGAAACCTCAATTGCTCGCAAATGTGTGTTTGAGTGTGTGTGTGTGTGTGTGTGTGTGTGTGTGTGTGTGTATACATACATACATACATACATACATATATATATATATATATATATATATATATATATATATATATATATATATATATATACACACATACACACACATTTGTTTATTTATTTATTTATGATCCTAGAGTAATCAGGATAATCCAAGTATTTGAAAACCACACTGCTTTTTTGGATAAACTGAGTATGTCTTACATACTGCACGTTGTGAGATATACTTCACTGCCAAACTGACATAATTTAATATTAGGATAGATATCAAGTGAAGATAGGAATTTTTTGTTTTCACCTATTCGGTAGAGAGTCAATAAATTGAGGTCTCATTGCTGACGAGATTATGTAAAATTGCAGTTTGCAACAAACATATTGTCCACGTATAGAANATATATATATATATATATATATATATATATATACACATACACACACATTTGTTTATTTATTTACTTATAATCCTAGAGTAATCAGGATAATCCAAGTATTTGAAAACCACACTGCTTTTTTGGATAAACTGAGTATGTCTTACATACTGCACGTTGTGAGATATACTTCACTGCTAAACTGACATAATTTAATATTAGGATAGATATCAAGTGAAGATAGGAATTTTTTGTTTTCACCTATTCTGTAGAGAGTCAATAAATTGAGGTCTCATTGCTGACGAGATTATGTAAAATTGCAGTTTGCAACAAACATATTGTCCACGTATAGAANATTTACGTAGATTATGTAGCAAAGCATCTGGTAATTGCTTGATTTTTGAGTATATTTTGCTTAAATACGTTAATAGCTGTAATGAGGGAGCCAAAGCGTGTTGTTTTTGTGGTGAGAAAATGTGCATCATTGATACAATTTTGCATTAGTGTGTCCATAGTTATGTTCGAACTTCAACATGTTTGAACGCAATGTTCTGCAATGCCTTGTTGCTTTGTGTGTTTGATTTTGCCGAATATTGAGATTGTTGGCGACTAGCTTGGGTTAAGTCTCATTCAGTCATCTTTTGGCTGATTTTTTGAAAGAATCGTTTAAAATATTGAACTGAATTAGGAAATTTCCCTCAAATAGTAAACTTTTATTGCAGTCTTCATCCGTCATCCGAGAGAAGGTTGTTAAGGATATTTCTGCTGCGAAGCACCTTGTCCTAGTACTTCGATTTCGATCTCCCATTTTTCCGTTGACCAGGTGCGCACCAATGGAACGCATGCTCTCTGAGCAGGAGGTCAATGGCTCGAGCAACGCTCGTTGAACTTCCACCATGCTGTGATTGGGTGTCGTGGCAGCACTGGAGAGATAAAAGCCCTGTAGAACGAAATCACCCACCCGAATAAGTGCCCTCCCCAACTGGCGCCACCACCCAAATGTACTAAAGTATATGTGACTCTATGTATACAAAAGGTATGTTGCAAACGGTCAAAAAAGTCGGAGCATTGCTTAGGCCCCCAATTTAATCCCGTCTTTTGAGATTCGTGTAAATTAATGCATTTAATTTCGAATTTTAAACTAACTAATCATAAGTGAGATTGTTACTGTTAGTGAGCTCTTTTTAGGGTCATTTTAAACATCTCATTGATATGCCATATTTTAAATCAGTTTGAATAACAGCATTTCAGTATTGATCGTTTTGATGTTTTCAGTATTTGATGATAGTTGACAATCGTTTTCTTCGATTTGTACGTTAAGATGGCTACAGGTAGTATTGTGTTTTCGCCTACCAAATCTTTTGCATTTGCATAACTGTTTTTCAGTTTCACTTTATGTCTATTTCTTGTCGAATCCTTGCAGTATTCCTAACCCTGTTACTGATCCAGTTTAAAGTACCTTTAGATTTCATCTGCTGAAAGGATGGACCCCTCACTGACCTATTGAAAGAGGGGGATTGTTAAAGTCACATTTTGCCGAGGAGCAATTGATTTTACAAACAGTTTTCTAAGTGAATAATGATGTTTACCAAAAAACCCAAGATTTTACCGATGTCCCGAGTGTCTCTTGATTTAGCGATGACTTTTGGAAGTCCAAACGTGTTACACTCTCCCCCACATCCTATACAGTTCCCATTCTAGTAATGTATCCAAAACATTTGCTATCTGGCGTGAAGAAAGTGTTTTCATTGCCTCATCTTTAACTTTTCCAACTGGACGATCGTGCACTTCTCTGGTCTGCTGGACTTAACAAGTTCATGTGGTACATCCAGGGACGAAACTTAACAGGATTATGGTGACGAGCCACCCCTCCCATTTCCATTTGCCTTTTCACAGGGCAAAAACAGCAGTACAATGTACCTTTGCATGGCAAGTTACTGGACCAGAACTAATTGCGCAACTACTGTTACTTTAAAGGAAAAGGTCTCAGAAAAATTTTCGCAGGGGCAAGGCTCTGACACCCTTTAATGTTCTTCCTTGAAGTTACATCCCTGGGTACATTAATAAGGATTGCCTGGAGCAGAAATGTTATATCTCAGGGATGGCGCTACCGGGGTGCTTGGGGGGCTAGAGTCCTCCCAAAATTCCCTCTAGCCCCCATCGGTATTCAAGGTTTTGAGAATTTATTTACACTGTTGGAATTTTCACGATATGTTCTTTTTCTAGCCAATTCGAAGGGCGTTGTCTGCTAAACTTTTCTCCCTTCGTTCACTATTGGCACTTTGGCAGTGGTAACCCCTCCCCCCAACATTTCTTCTCTGGCACCACCTAGTCTCAACCACAGAATATGGATCTGTAGTTCAGCCTAGTCGCTATTACTGTATGTTGAAGAAAGGATAGCAATTTGCACGTGATTGCTCAGTGTTTTGTAATATAGAGCTTGGCTTTACTTTAATTTGAAAAATCTCTCTTGTTTGTGTCAATCCGTGCTAATTGGTGTATCGATTCTCTTAACTCCTAGATGCGGCTGCTTGAAAGGCAATCAACTCCGTTGACTAAGATGGACAAACTTCTGATAGATGACTTGCTTGTTCTGGCCACCAGTGTTTATACTGAGGTATGGAAGCATCATATAAGATCAATAAGTAGCATGATTCACGTTAATTTCCACCTTCTATAAGGTGATACTTCAGCTTCAAGGGCTTGTAAAGGCTCAGTCATTTATAACTCAGGGTACTGGTGTGGGTTGCAATTAGGTGGGGGTGCGACAACTCAAAGGGCAGTTGGGGCATGATACTTTGTGAACAAATGTTTTTGCATTGTGATATGACATCTTGTACTTATTTCTCGATAAGGTTTATGGAAATTGTTCGAAAAATTAGAAGGGGTACAAAAGTTTTGAACAGTTTTTGAATTCTAACCCGCCCCTATACCCAAAGTTATAAATGACTGGCCCTTACCCTATAGTCTCGTATTAAGGCGCCGGCGCCTATATCCGGATATTTAAAATTTCTGGGTTTTTAAGGCTAGGAAATAGGGCCGCGTATAGGCGCCCGGCGCCTATAATTTTGTTCAGATGTTATGGGTCAAACTTGNGAAATTTTATATTTAGAGTTTAGCGTTTGTGGTAAATATTTCCTTTTACATAATTCTGCAATGGCGAGAGCAACTAAATGTCGTCCTTGTGTATTTGAGTTTAACTGTTTCATCACTGGACATCACGTATATAAAGATATATGGACCCCACGTATTCAAGAGGAGCTGACTTGTAAAGCAGAGCCTGATAATCAACACGATAAATATGCCGTGAAAGTTCTGAAAGATGGTGAAATTGTAGGACACATTCCACGACTATTTTCTAAAACTTGCATCCTCATTTTGTTGTCCGGTGGCTACATGAAAGTTTGCGTAACAGGAAAACGAGAGAACAAAAGAGGAGAGGGGCTGGAGGTCCCTTGTTTAGTGACTGTCAAGGTGTCAGAACATATTCTATCAAAAGTAGAAACAATTATTAAAGATATATGTAAAAGACTAATTGAAAATTATTGAATCTTCTATATGAAAATCGCTTTATGTTATTTCTTTGTCAATATACGATAAGAAATACGATATTCAAAAAACATGGCCGGATATAGGCGCCACGGCGCCTTTATCCGGATATAAGCGCCGGCGCCTTTATACGAGCGGCGCCTATATGCGAGATTATAGGGTAAACTGATCGGAAATTTGTGTCATTGTGTCTTTTATGAGAAAGTTTTGTACTCCATTGCTAAGCATTCATTATATTCACGTAGATTACAATAGGGAATAATCGTGTGGCGGGAGGAGTATGACAAGATTTGTATGCTGTCTGCAATTGACTCATAGTTAAGGCAAAGAGTTACGCGTGGGAGCAGACTAGAATTATAAAAGAGTATATGCGTCAGCATAGGCGTCAAATCTTGATTGGCTAACAAAGAAATCACCATTGAAAGATTCCTGCTAATAATGTTGCGAGAATTCATTCGTAAAGCATCGAGAAGCGTGTTTTCGTGGTAAAAAGTGTACTTTCTTACCGAAAAAAACTGATGATACATGTTTCGAAAAATTGAAAAATATTTTGCAAGCATGTTCAGAAGGCTTCAATTCACATTTCCCGAAGGAGAAATGTTTATGTCTTGCGCAGATCAAAAGTTATTGACATTAAAAGCCATCCATCTTCGCTTGTAATGTCGATAACTTTTGAACTGCACAAGATACATAAATTGCTCCTTCTGGGAATGTGAATTGAAACCGTCTGAACATGTTTGCAAAATATTTTTCAATTATTCGAAGCTATATGTTATCAGTTTTTTTTCAAAGAAAGTACACTATTTACCACCAAAGCACGCTTCTCAAACGAATTCTCGCAACATTTTTAGCAGGAATCCTTTGATGGTGATTCCTTTGTTAGCCAATCAAGATTTAACGCCCATGCTGTTTCCATTATATTTGCTCCTTCTCGAAATGTGAATATTTGGTTTGGAATTCTTATCACGTTTTCTTTAAGAATAGTTTTGCTTTTCAGGTTCGAATCAAAGCTCAGAAGATGCTATTTGCATGCTTTGACATGTTTGACTATTCAGCACGTGCTGTTCTACCGGATGTTTTGAAGAAGTTGAAGGACGACCCAGACGTATCACATGAAGCATTCAAAGTGAGTTGTATTGATAAGCTCCTCCGAATTCCTCTTTTGTTGGGGAGATGAGATTGATTTGTTCAAAAACGGTTTGTGCTCAACGTTTTACATCGTAAACGCATGCGCACAAGCGGCTTTTTTGGTAGGTGACGTAATGCTACTTACGATGGCTTTTAAAAAGGTCAAACGGAATTGCGGGAAACCAGCAGTGCAATATCTAGTTTATGTTTGCAACATAAACTTTATGTTTATGTTATGTTTATGTTTAGTTTATGAAGCAACATCGTGCATGAAGAAACAAAAATCGTTCTGCGCGTGCGTATACGATGTAAGAATTGTTCAATATGATTGGTCGAACAACAGATCACAAGCTTTGTTTAGAACAATAGACCATCGCTCTCGTCTCCCCAACAACTTGGGGATCACTACCCATAATCGGCGTTTGGGTTTATTTTTAGAGTAGCTTCCTCAGAAGGCCACTTTATCACTACATTGAAACTATTACTGAAGCTATTCATCATTACACTTCACTCCTATAGAATTTGATAAGCTGATTTTTTTAGTTGATTTATCGGTAGTGCACACCAAACCTTCTACTCATGCCGCAGCTACTGTTTTCTATTACTGAGGAACTTGGCATCATGCAATTTTTACTTGCGCAAATGTTTCGATATTCCACCAATCATGAAGTCAGTGGTGCAACCGAAATAGTTGGGGTTATGACAGCTTCTCAAGGTCCCCAAAGTTTTCAAGGTCCTGAAGAGGCCCCTCAGGTTTTTAATGGGCCAGTTTTTTTATCTTGTTTGTCTTGTCTTATTTGGAGTGCCAGTTAAGATAGGGCCCCTATCTTGATACGTGGCTCCAAGCTTTTCTTTTACGCTACTGCACATAATAAGCATATATATATTTATATAATATATTTATATATATTTATACATATTGAGCACTTTAAAGGAAAGACTCGTTCAGTAAATTTCTTTTATATATATAAATATATATATATATATATATATATATATATATATATATATATATATATA
>OLMO02000301.1:12593084-12613087 GCA_900291935.2 Cassiopea xamachana | reverse complement strand
ATATATATATATATATATATATATATATATATATATATATATATATATATATATATATATATATAATCGTGCCCCTCCTATCATGCTAGATTCCCGTGACCCAGTACAGTAGTGCATCTATGGTTACATAGTTTCTTGCATGAACATCTACTCTAAATTTTGCATATTCAAGGAGATGCTGCATTTTTTGTATACAGTTGAGAAATGCAACTCGGAATACTGTTGTTCAGTTTCTACCCTTTTCTTTTTGACTCTTTGATTATTTAGGTATCTGTAGTTTCCCTCTTTTAAAGAAAATTGGATCAGTTCTTCCCAAATGTAATTGTATTTCTAATTATTGTCAGCTGTTAGTTGGCTGGAACTTTGTTGAACAATACTACACATGTACTTTGCATTATGATTTTGTTAAACTTTTCCACATGCAGGGGTCAGTACATATCCTTCTGAATAACAGAATGCAATATTTGGTCACGCACTATTGGAAGATGATGGTAGAAGCTTGGCCTAAAATTATCGAGGTGCGTATTTCATGTCTCTAAATTGGCAATTCTTTGCAATAGGTGCCTAAGTGTTACTAGTCATGTAGCGTTTGGCTTGTATGAGCAACTCAATCCCATTAGCGGGAAGTAGAGGCGATGAGCATTCAACTGGTATTTTACAGGGACGTAAAAGCATTATAAATGTGGGGGAAGGGTATGTGTCTTGATGGGCTCCCTCACAAACAAAGGTAAAGCTGTAGGCTGCAAAGGGACTATTGCCTGAAAATTTTGATGTAATTGAATTACATGCTGAAGTTTTGTCAAATATGGATATATGAAATATGAAATGAAATATGAGTTGTTACTCAGCCTCTTTTCTTTCAGGCTGACCATTCAGAGAAGCCATCAATGGTGAAGATCATTGACAAGCTTATAGATAGTATGCAAACAACCTTTGATTGTGTTGGAATTCATAGAACGGTGAGATTTATTTTTATGTTGCAGAGAGGCAGAGGTATTTTTGATAGATTTAGGCATAGACTTATTCAATTCCAGATTTTTCTAGTGGCATAGGTGCTAGACGAAAGGCTGTTAGATTGCAAGGTTTCTGAACCAAACGGGCGCGACGTGGTTGTACTAAAGCTCTTTGAAAAGCTTCATTTATGCATTCAAGGAAGCCATTTTATCGACTTGCTGTGCTCAGGATTCTTGTGAAGGAAGAGGCCTTGTCTTTGTATTGTCGTTAGAATGTTGTTGAATTGCCATTAAGCTCTTCTACGATTCTCTAGTGATGTCTTTCTCAAATCATTTTGCCTTCTCTCCATACTTGCTTGGAATATACTGCACTAATAAAAATATTGAATTCTAATATAAGCAATTCCAAACTAATTTTGTTCATATTTCGTTCAGTTATTCATTGCTGATTTAAACTATTATTCTGATTTTGGAGCATTCCAAAAAATATTTGCTCATGTTCATCTTCTCATTGCGTTTCCTTTCGACTTTCTTGGCTACTCAAGAATTTCATTGTGATAATAAAAAATTGCAAATGTTTCCTCTTACGGGCCCATTTCCCATAAATGTGGGTCGTTCAAGCCACTGGTTTGCATTGCCGCTGTATGGGCCCAATGGTTGAAACTTTATTTTTTTGAAAACACTAACTCTACCATTTTGAAGCCTTGCCCTCACGTAGTTGATTGACACTTGGTTTCTATTATTGTCAATATAGGGCCTCATTTTCATTCTAGGTAACTGCAGATTGTGAGGCGGCTGCTATTGAGATTCTGAAGTCGAGCAGCCCAATCCCGGCACCAGAAGGAAAATTTGTCGAATTCTTAGGCCCTGCCCTGCCATCAGAAGAATTGATTAAGCAAGCTACCGAGATAGCTGAGGCCGGAAACAATGAAAGAAAAGAGTACGTTTGAATTAGAAAATCCTTTACTTATGCAGATTTTTTGCAGTTACGTCTGGTTCTCACTATGAATTAAGAGCTGAAACAAGTGAAGTAAGTGGGAAGTTAGAATTTTATAGCGTGGAGTTCTACCTACGTGTGCTTAGTACGCCTTTTTCAGCTCATTCTTTCACACGTGTGCACCATATTTTATACCATTGCCACCCCCAAGGGAGATATGTTGTCAGTCTCTCTTGCAATCATTGATTCCCGCATGATTATTTTTATCAAGAAGATGTTGATTTTAGTGAATTGAAGTGAGAGGCTATTTTTTGTGCCGATCACTATATTATATAATATGTTATAATATAATATAACGTAATTGAAGTAAGAGGCTATTTTTTGTTTCAATATTACTTTTATTCTTTTTTTACTCTAATCTCCTACTTTTTCTTCCTAACCGTTAAGAAGATATTTATTTGAGCTATTGTCCATTTAGTTTTTGCTCTGATCTGCCTAGTTTGTTCTCTTCTCCTACTTCCTTTTTTGTCTCATTGCCCGTTTGTTTTTATGGTGTATCTTCCTTCTTTGCCTTTTTAATTGTGTGATTGTGTTTTTAGTTCTGGTTTTCGTGATCGCATATTTTTTCATCCATATTTCCTTGCTCTCATTGTAATTTCACTTTAAAGTTTTTGTACGATTTTGTTACATTCTAGACTTTATCACGCTTTGGTATCTCAACTGGCAGGAAAAGTAGAAGCTAACAACTTGTAAGTTGATCTTATATGTACTTTTTGTAATACATATAATATAGTGTAATGTAGTATAAAATAATATTCTATAATGTAATACAATTTAATTTACATAATATAGCATACCATAATATAATAAGATATAATATAATATAATATAACATAATGCAATATAATGTAATATATTATAATTTAATATAACATAATGTAGCATCATGTAGTATATTGTAATATAATATGATAAAATGTAGTATAATATAGTATTAAATAGTACAACATAATGTAGTATGATTTACTTCATTATAGTAAAGTATGTTATATAGTATAATGTACTATAATATAATATAATACTCTGTAATATAATATAGTATGTTGTAATTTAATACAATATAGTATTACATCACATGATATAACTTAATGTGGTATAATATAATGAGCAAAACAATGAATTTTAATTTTTTTGTAATTGAATTCCTTGCAAAGTTTCAGTTCAATGTCAAATTGTCTTTCGTTGAAATGACTTAAAATTGCAGTTTGTTTCTAGGCGTTGGCGGCATGTCCAGATCTGCGTTAACCTTCTGATATTGCAGATACGTTATGACATTAACTTACCTCCATGTGCAGTACGAGTGTTTGCTAACTTGCTATCCCATGATGCTCTGGCCATGAGAAAGGTACCAAATGTGTTATATTGTTTTGTGTTTATCTGGCTTCATAGCTCATTCCCAAAAGTGGTTGCCTGCATGTCATCTCTTGCACCTTTAAGACTCTCAAAGCATCAGGAGAGTAGTTAGTATAGAATTCAATTGATGTACATATGACACATTTTGATTCGTGAAGACCTTTTAATGCCATTTAAGACGGAAATGAGATGACACAGCCAGTTGTACACCCTAGTATTGACACAGTTATTTTCTCTCTAGCATTGGAATGTAGGAGAGGCTTTTTTGCGTATCCATCAATCCATTTTTATTCATTTTTTCAAGACTATTCATTGATCTTGCAGTTCTTTTCCTTTAGAGAAGTATTAAAGCCATAGGTGCAATACTTTTCCAACAGAAGAAGAAGCATAGCAAAGCAATAGTAGATCTGGCAGGTCAAGGTAATAAACTCTTCAACTTCTGTTGGTTTATGGAGCGGAAGGAACTTACTGATTACCTAAGCCCGCATAGAGAACATCCCTTTCTAGGAACTAGGCTAAAAAGACTCTTATGCAGAAAGTATGAATGAACATTTAATGGTTTTGGTTCTTATTAAAGTTCTCAAAATCTACTTTAGGCCATTGAGTTCTAGGACACAATTAAATAAAACGTTACATTTGAAAAGCTACTAGTAATGGAATGAAAAAGTTCAAAACAGTATCTTTATGGTCTCTGGGGATGTTTGTTATCATCATCACATGCAATTAATGCTGGTTAAAGGGCCAGAAGATATTTTCATCAGTATTAAAATTTTTAATGGGTCCTCAATCTCCCCTCTGATAATTTTAATGGCCTCTCCCTTCTGCAGTTGTAGCTTTTCATGGCTCCCTCTGTCCTCATATGTGAAAACTTAATACCATGATCCTGAGCAACCCCTTACAGTTCAGCAATATTGTATGTGATCCATTTATGATTGCTGCATTCAGCTGTAAATGAACAGGAAAGAAGTTGTCCTTGGGGATTTTAAGGATAGTAATTTGTCATTGCTTTAAGCCAAAGTTCCAAAGTTTTGACTTGAGCTTCTCCTAAGACAGAGTGTATTGAAGGTCATTGATGAAGATGAAATTTAGACTTGCTAACACTTAGCAAAGAAAAGGTACACAGGAGGGGTTCAGATAGAGCTCTAGACAGCTTTTGCTAATGTGAAAAAACCTGCTTATTATCATGGTGATTGTAGTGATTACAGCAGTGATAATGATCATAGTCACAGTGAAACTGAACCTGTGTAATATAAGTTGTATTTGAGCTCATATATACGAAACTGAAGAATATTGCAGACAATGTATATGACAGCCTGAATGATGATTTTTGATGGACCACCCTTGTTGTGACCTTTTTATGGTAACCCCCTTCGAAGCCCAAATTTTTTGTGACATCTCTAAATATCTTCCGGCCCCCCATCCATGCATTAATAATGACTGGTCCCTAAAAAGACTCCTTTAGGATTCTTTCTGCATTTTCAGTGCATCCATTGCTCCTCCGATCTTGCCATTTTGTTTTTAAGAACTTGCCATTTTGTTTATAAGAACCTGGAATTTCTAGAATAATGTGATTTACCCTTAAAGCGATCAAAATATTAGAACATGGGTGGCCAGCCAATGAGAAGCTAACAGCCACATTCTTTACTGTGACATCACAAAGAGCCCCATCAAACTCATGGGGACACAAAAGAATCACCCCCATACTTTCCCTTCAAAGAAAGCATCGTAGTGAACTCAAGAGAAATAAACATATATAAGAAACACGCACTTCAATATGAGTGCAAGAGCCGAATGAAGCCAGGCAACGAGTCGCATGAAGCCAGGCAAAGAGTCGCATGAAGCCAGGCAAAGAGGCGCATGAAGCCAGGCTAAAAGTCGCTTGAAGCCAGGCTAAGAGTCGCATGAAGCCAGGCAAAGAGCCACATGAAGCCAGGCAAAGAGCCACTTGCAGCTCGCGAACCGCTGGCTGGCCACCCTTGTATTAGAATGTTATGGTAGAGTTTCTTAATGTTTGTGGTTCTTTTATGCGAGTTTTTCTGCTGTATGGCCTAGTTTCTTGCATCGTTTGAATATCAGAGTTGTTTCACTGCTCCTACAATGGGGTCTTTCGATTGCAGGTCGCAAGAGATCTTTAGTTATAGCCAATTTCCATAATGCTTTAGTAGGGCTAGGATAGGAGCAATTATGGGACATTTTGTCTGACAATTTCACAGAGTATTGGAGTATTTTGTGAGAGGGAGTAGAAGCAATCACAGAAATACAAGATTTTGTCCTTGTGTAGTTCAGGGTTTTTGCTGCTTTTGATAATTTTATGAATCTGCAATTTCTTTGAAATTTGAAGTTTTTTTTCTATCAGGTTATGACATATCAAATATTGCACCTGGCATCAGACCCGACAACGAATGGTAAGAGTCTGTATGCACATTCTGTCTGATTTGTCTTGGAAATAAGCCGCCCCAAGCTTAAATGTTATCGTATGTACGTAATATCATTTATGGCTACTAGGATCAAAGTATAGTTAGCACGAATGTTTATGAGTGTATTAGGGTGATTTTGTTTACAGTAGTACCAGGGGCTTGCCAATGAACAGGAAGTTGGGGTCTAGAAAATGCCGTTCAGCGACAGACTCGATCTTCTTTATATTTTATCTCTACCTTATTGTCCCTTGGAGGACCACCCAATAATTTCTGCGTAATTTCAGGGCAGTTTAGGCAATAGTAGCGGACAATAAATCGCCGGAAGCCGCTTTTTATTGAAGGCTCTGAGTATAAACGCAAAGGAATATCGAATGCCTCAAATTTCTGGCAAGCTTAAGATTTTTCACGACAGAAGTTGAAATTCCCTGCAGATCTTTCAAGAAGTTTTGTACCTCCATACCCCTTATTTTTGGTAGACTTCTAAATAGTACTGTTGACATAAGTATAAAGCTTCTTAGAAATGAAGCATCGTCTCAGGCAGTTTAATTTGTCGTGCTGGAAATCAGAATAGAAATTTGAACTTGATCATTATTTAGCTCTGCAGATTTTGCAATTCCCACGAAAGTATCGATCTTCATAATTTTGAATTTTTTAGTTCTCCTTATTACTAATCAAACTGTTTAGAAACAGAATAAAGTAGGAGCTTGATATTTCTGTAAATTTTGTATCCTATTTTACATTTTTTTACCAACAGGCTTCTGTATAAAGTATCCAATGTTCCTTCATCTGAAACAGAATGGAACAATTTCAAGTTTGTTGACAAAACACATATTGGGTATTATGCGTGGCCTAAGTAAGCAGATCCAGTTTTCCATTGTACTTTTGTTTCATATCTTCAGGGCTGCCGAGAGATTTCAGAGGCGCTAGTGCAAAAGAGAAACATGACCCCCCTGTGATTGAAATGAACAGAAGAATTAAAGGGCCTGGCATTTTACTACAAAAAATTTCTCTGGCCTTACTTTATGAATCTCCCTAGACCTTATGGCATTTATGATTATGAGGTTCCTTGACCTTGAGGCCTGTCGTTAACTCTATACTGTTGTGAATCAGTGCAAGACTTAACAATGAACTAAGCTTCTCGTTGGATATATAATAGCATTGAATCAACCCAATATTCACAATAATTACATAGATCTTGTTTTGTTTGAAACTCTTAATTTAAACTTGTAACGTTAAACTCCTGGCTGTGTACTCTTAATCTCAACTCGTAACTCTTAACTATTAACTGTGAACTGTGAAGCGAATGCTAAGATTGATATACAACTAATTGCGGAGGAGTGCTACACGTGACAACGTTTCCAACAAGGCCCTGGGGCGATTTGCCCCTCTCGGCGGCTCTGGTTATATTTCTCTCTTATTCCTCATTTGTGTATAATTTCTTGTGAAGCCTTTTATTTGTCATCCTCAGGGCAATATCGAGCATTTCTTTGCTTAATGGCTTGTGTCCATTGTCTTTAGCATTTATTAAGAACTGGTATGCGTTTAGTCGTGCGCTCGCTCACGTTTTTCTAGCATATACTGCAAAGATACTGCAAAAGATATTCTGCTTTTATAAATTTTGTGATATTGGGAGCTGGCTAGTTTAGCCGAGATATTTAGTTGTTTTATTTCTATTCAAGCAATTATATTGAGTTATTTTCATCAGTCTATTCAGGCCTGTCCATTTTGTTCTTTCCTATACTCTATTTTCTCACATCAGCATGATGGAGATTCATGTATAATGGGATAAACCATTCATTTTCATTTTTGGGAGGGTGGCACTTCAGCAAATGCTGTTCTCCAAAGGGTCCTCCATTAATGTTAAATTTTGTGTAATAAAAACAAACATCTTTTCACCTATTTCGAAACACCTATTTCAAGAGTCTTTTATTGTGCAGCGTCTTTTCGTACGTCGATTTGGGGTTTGCCTAAGAGAGTTTAAAGCTTTCCTTACTAGCCTTGCCCCCATGTTTTAGTTGTTGTTTACTTTATTTTGAGTAGGCTGTTATACCTAGCTTATTCAGCTAATTTAGGCCTACTATGCATGCCGCATCCAGGCATGGGACCCCTAGTTTAGCGTCCCTTCCGAAGGACGGCGGAGTGAGCTGTTGAGGTCGTTTATCTGGAGGTCGCCCATCCAGTTTCTGACTGTACACAGTCATGCTTAACTTCAGTTAAGCTAATGGAACTGGCTGGGCCGCTTGGCCACTCACCCCGCCTGCCTACTTAAATCTTAAATTTATTCAATTCTTTGGTGTAGTTGTGTAATGATAATAAAGTCATTTCAATTGGATTGAAATAAGTTCAAATTTATGTTGAAAGATGCTGTTTGGTTTGGTAGTATATGCAGGGGCGTGGCCATAAGGGGTGTGCGGGGGGAGTGCCACATCCCCAATATTTAGCTTGTTGGCACATTCGCCAAATATCAACAGTATTCGTAAATGTTGTATTGCTGATAAAACTCAAAGGAAGTCCTATTTTTTGTCAAATTGGGCTCGAACGAAGTTTTTTATCGGCATATTAGGGTTGTGCACGCCACTGACAATTTTTTTAGCTTCCCCCTTCTGTATTGTATTTAGTAGAGGAACATACACGAGCAGGAAACTTATGTATGAAATAGATGGCTCCCCAATTTGTTTAGACTTGCTTCCATTGTAAAATTTTTGTACCCAGTGTTTCATTTGGTGCCATGGTAATTTCTTATAGCATTTCACATTCAAAGATTTTGTATCAGAATTTTTCTTTGCTTCAGCATTTTTCACCAACAGATATATTATATTCTTCTTGTTTAGATCATTATACACATTCGCCCCTCGTGAACATACAAAAGAAGTAGACAGGACTGATGCCACTGAGGTATCTTCGCTTTATATATTTTGACGTATCATTATATAACCCAGAAGCAATTTTCATGATGTGATACACCCCTAGCGCAAGTATGGATCGTGCTGATAAATAATTTGATCGTTTCTCTACTTCTGCAAGCCCAAGATCCTCCCTTAGTTGGGGTGTCATTAATAGAAGATTTATTTAAGATAGAAGAAGCTTGGAAGGAAGAAGCAAACTTGTTGGTGAAAGTGAAGAAATGTCATTTTTCATCAGAGAAAAGCTTTCATAGACTAGAGTTCTCAAGTTTTGTGTGACCAGCATTCATTGTCGTGCTTTGTAGCCAAATAGGAAAAATGCTTTGTTAAAATTGTCCATAAATTTGATGCTGGCATTTGCCGTAAATCCTTCAGCTAAATGTATTAGCCCCTGCGGGTTTATTTATGCTTGAATTTTGGCATGGGGAATTTTTCTAAATGATAGTATATTTGAGAGAGACTTATTGAAAATTTCTTGCTTTAGGATGGGACTAGTTCAAGGAGAGGGTTTACGTGAAGGTTATATCATGTTTAAAATTTCTTGCTTTAGAATGGGGGCTAATTCAAGTGAAGGGCTTTAGAGGGCGTCAATTCGAAAATTTACGGTAGGCAAGAGTATGCTCATCCTTTTTTGCAGCATTTGGATGTTCGTACAAGTCAATTGACAAAACTGCACTTTACAAACGAATCAAAAACCACTTGTTTAGGCCTGATTAAACGCCGTGCTTTTCATGTTCCGAGCTTAACTCTTTGCGCGTGAAAAGCCGGGTGTATCAGCAATTTGCAAAAATATGCTTTCAACAGAAATCAAGATCTATTTACTCAGACCTGTTCTTACAAAACCAAATGTTAGGTTTCGTGATTTTTAATTTTACCGAATTTCCTTACACAGGAAGAGATGGCAATATACCATGCATTCACAAGTGAGGCGTTCATCGCAAAGGTTGTCTCCTTCATGTCGTTAGAAGAAAAGAAAGGGAAAGATGCATTTTCTGGCAACAAATTTCATCTTTTTCACGTGAGTATTGCATAATGATTATTTGTAATTTATACTTGACGTGTGCTAATGCCAAAGCTGGGAAATTCATATTTTGCGTTAACATTGCTGCTTCCTAAAACCCGCGGCACACCGAGAGCATTTTGCTGAGCAAGGTGCCACGAATGACATTTTGCCCAGCTAGATGATCAACGTGTGCAAGCAATTTTTACTGAGGTAGTGGTCATCTGTGGGCGTGGGGAAAGTATCTAGTATGTTGCGCAATTTTTACAACAAAGGACAGATGTACCACTATGTGCAGAGTCACTGAGACGTTTTCCTAACCAAAAATTCCCCGCACAAGGTAGGCATTTTGCTGATCAAACTGTCATTTGTGGCACCTTGCTCTGCAGAAGGTTAACCATGTGCGGCGAGTTTATACTATTAGGCCACGCTAAGATTGTATAAAGGGATTTCAGTGTCCTCCAACACTTAGTTTTAAGGTTTCTTTACAACTTGTTCTAAACACTAACACTAGTTAATCCTCAGTCTATCTATAGCTACTTACATTAGTCAATCATTAGTCTATCTATAGCTACTTACATTAGTCAATCATTAGTCTATCTATAGCTACTGTGATGAAAAGTGGGGGCCTGGGGGCTTGTCCCCAGAATATGTTTTTCGAGGTAACGCCCTCTAGAACGTCGTAAACGCCTAGGTCAAGCTTTTCTTTCTGCATGCAGGCTAGCATTACAAGCTGAACAATTTCATGCTAGTACACTGAGAAAACAACAGTCTACCCCAAATGTAGGCTACATGGATTTCATTCAGGATGTAGAAGTAGCATTTTCCCCCAATAGGGTCGTCATCTATGCACTATCTTTGCAGTGAGAAAGCAAATCCAAGAATCGAAATTCCTACAACAACTCTCGTGGTAACTCTGAGAATTTATTGGCGGGCCACAAAAAATTACTTGGAGGGCCGCATGCGGCCTGCGGGCCGTAGTTTGCCCACCCCTGTTATAGACTACTTCTCTTGTTCTTTCCCAACAATATAACTACATAATTACTTGGAAGCCATTCAGAAAGAACGTCTGAGTTGAGGGGAGGAAGGGGGTTTCATGAATTGGGATGGAGGTGGACATAGGGGTGGTGGTGGTGTTAAAGCATTCCTTGCATTCAGACTTTTGGAGTTTCCAGCCACGAAATCATATTAAGTGTTACTCAAATCTTGCAGAAAATATAGCTGAGTAAATTTTAAGAAATATTTTAACTTACAATAAGCTAGAAGCTCTAATAATATATTTTTTTTATGAGCTTAAGCTAGAAAATCCTCAAATGATAATGAGCAATGTATATGATGCCTGTCCTTGGCTTTCTTTGTATAATGAAATTCACCTATCATGGTCTATTGCACTCACTCTTTCATTTACTGGAGAGAGATGAACACACGCACACATAAAGCCAAGACATCTGGTAAAGCAGTTTCTTTGATCACCATGCTTGATCTTTGAGATTATCTTCAGCACGATCGCTCTGATAAAGCGACAAGTAACTAAAGCGATCAGCAGTGAATTTAGAATTATGAGTATAATCCCTATGCCCTGCATGTCTCGTTTTCCGTCAATGATATCCTTGTTTTGGATGCTTTTTGAGTGAATTATGGCACCTATGGACAGATTTATTGGCACAATTGTCAGTGACAGAAGCTGCAAGAAGTTCTCAAAGTAATCTTTGATCGGATTCATTGCTGCTTGGGCCATTGCGAAGACCGTAGCTATTGTAATAATGCCGGCTAGGCCGATCTTAGTGTGCTCTAGAAACAGGATAACACCGACAGTCAGCATCAATTTGCGGACCATCTCCACCACTTCCCAGTACCAGCATGGTTCCTTGTAGTTTTCATAGGCAAAGCGCACGGCGAATTGCACGACGCTACCGTTGTTTCCTTCATCCCCATCTAGCACTCTGGCATTGATGTATCGATCTTCATCTATCAGGACATCTTGATCTCCGCCTGCTATAAACTTGTCAATCTTACGGGGAGCGTAACACCATAGGAGAATAAAGAGTGCAATAGGTAAGCCAAATGGTATAGCCAAGGCTGTGTACGCTACTTTTAACACAGGACTGGACGAGTCCTTTATGCAGTCTACCGAATAGTCGCATCTCATATAGGACACGTTTCTCATGCAACGTCCGTCTTTCTTGACCGTACAGAAGTTATCGCAGCTGATTGGGAGTATTTGAACAATCCTTGTGCAAGTTAGTGGATACGTGGCAAAGAGGAACAGTGCAGCAGCTCTCATAGAGTGCTTCGAACATGTTATTCGCCTTTTTCTTTTGGTTTCTTCCGAGTCGCCAGAAATGCAATGGATGTAGAATGATTTGATTACAAAATACACAAAGATAAGAAGTGGCACTGCAAATGTGGCCGTGAGAGCAAGCCAAAACTCCTTCACAGCGTTCAACCTCCACGCAGACTTTATGCAATGCAGTGACGGAATGCGCAGGATCTCGAATTGTATAAACTGAAATGAGCTCATTACTGACTTCACTGAATGCGGCCAGCTGATGTACGATAGCGCGTGAATTAGTCCGCTCACCACTTGATAGAAACCCATTAATATCTTCAAACTGGACAAGATTATATCAGCGAAAGTTCTTTTTCTACCTCCACTTTGCTCGTCATCGGCTAGAAAGATTTTATCTGTCGCTGATATCAAAAAGCATACAAAAACAAATGAAAGCCCATACGCGATACTCTGTGCTATTGCAACGCCTCTTGACGGACACTTTCTGCATTTCGTAAACTGTTTCATGTAGCCATCTGAACAAACGGCGCACAGAACTCCGGTGTATCCAATCTTGCAAGTCGCCTCGACCCCACCTTTGCAGGAGTCTTTTATAGGACATTTGCGTGGCAGTGGCATTGTGCAGTTTGTGAAATTGACTGTTGATCGATCGTAGGTATCATTTTTTATGTCAAGGTTATGCATGAATGCCCGATATAAATCCTTGCACGACTTATTTAAATGTGTCATTATCGACTCCCATGTCATCCAGTAGCCGCTTTTCAATTCTTGGTAATCTCTCTTGCATTTTATTCCTTCCTGAGTGCATTTTTTGCAATCGCCAAAGCGTTCTGTTCGGGCGTAGTCTGGAAGGCAAGGACAACCCCTATATCCTGCACGTTCATTTGTATTGGTATTCTTGGGGCATGTTAAACAGTCAATGGCTCTCTTTCCCGGTGCTTTATGCGGGGGCACGTATTGTCCTGGTGGGCACAATTTGCACTTTATCGATGCCATGTCGCTTTGATAGAAAGAGCCAGCAGGACAAGCAACACAAATTCCTGTGCCGTCTTCTCCGATGAATCTCTCCGCAGATCCAACAGGACATGGTTTGCATGTGTAGTTTCCTCCAATTCTGTTTCTGCAGTCGAATCCATCTCCTTGTAGTGCACGTATTGACGTATTAAGTGACAGGTCATTTGATGGACTACATCTCACTTCTGCTTGTAGATCGTGGCTGCTTTCAATCACTTTCAGGTTGTTGCAACCAATGTATATAGTAGAGCCTTTTTCCATATTTTGATAGTCCGAAGCGTTGAACGAGGGTATTTTGGGATTAGCAAACACTAGGACCAATTCTGGTGTCTTTGTCATACCATGAAGTAGACCGTTGGTATTATTTAGATTGTTCGCGAATAGATACAAACGCTGAATAGACATATTGCGAAATAGCCCTTCAGGCAATGAGGTCAGATTGCTTCTTTGAAGGAACAATTCCTTAATACTCTTAATGCCACTAAACGCTTTTGGAGAGATGTAGCTTATATTATTGTCCTGAAGCATAAGGTACGTCACTTTCTCGTCACCCCCCAATGTATAGTCATAAATCCCCGTGATACGATTGTATGACAGGTCCAGAGATTGGTACTTTGTGCCTCTTAGATCGAATGACTCAATCTTGTTTCTGCCAAAATATAATTTATTTATGTTTGTGGCACCAAGCTCCTTCGTAGTTACAGAAGTCAGTAGATTCCTTTGCATTCCTAGCAAATGAAGATGCTCTGGCCCTCGAAGATCAGGTAGGGCTGTTAGGTTGTTGCGGCTGAGTCGTATTTTCTTCAGGTTTTTAGTGGAGCTGAACAACCCTCTAGGAATCTCTCTCAGCTTGTTTTTAGACATTCGCAGATATCTTATTTTTGCTAGTGAGTCAAATGAGCCCTCCTCAATTTGGGCCAGTCCGCAGTGACTTATATCTAAGTGCTGGAGGTGCCTGTGGTCCTTCAAATCGTTTTTTCCGATTTTAGAGATGTTATTGTTCTTTAGATCCAGTTTTGAGATACCACTTGGAAGAGAAGAGAATCCCGCATTGCCACCATTGATTATGATTTTGTTAGAGCCGAGATAGACGTCTTGAAGACGCTTCCAATTCCCTTTCGAGAAAGTTTGGTTGACCATTTCAATCGTCAGGAGATTGTGTGATAACCAAATGGATATTAGAGATTCTGGAAGCTGCAAGTGCTTTTTTACAGAGCAGTTCGTTAGCTTTAATGTTTGTAGTTGTTTGAATTTTTCAAAGCAGTCTAGGGGGAGGTATAGCCCAGGGTTGTTTGACAAGTCCATGTAGGTAATAGATGATGGTAGCCCGTCTGGAAGATTGTGTAGCTGAGCATTGCTGCAATTGAATTCTGTCGTAGAACAGTTGCACTTAGATGGGCACCATGATTCCATGGCGCTGGCTGACAGAGCCAAGATAACCATTATAAACGGATGCAAGACAACCTTCATTGTTGTGCATTCCCTGTGCAGAGTAAAGAGAATAATTCCTCATTACATACACTATTTTTTCTTATAAGAAACATGTCTATAGGAAACATAAGGCAGAAATTAGGCAAAAATTAAGAAATATGGAAGAAATACTAGCAGACTGATTTTCAAGCAATAACTTGAAAAACTGTTTCTATAAGAAAATTTTTGATCAAATGAGAAGCAAAATAGAAACAAAATCTATCACATGCCTTAAAAAACCCGAACATCCTATTTCTTGCATCACAGTTGCTTAATCTGCGTTGCTATTGCTATTAGAAGCCTTTAGAATTTAAGAAATAATTAAGAAACATTTAAAGCTGGCAGACAGGAAATTTGTTTCCCATAGAAAAGTGCTTGTAGTTGAAATTATTCTGTTGTGGAGTATTTTGATTATGGCATTATTGTGTTAAGGCCGGTTCCACGTAAACAAATGTACCGATTCGACCGAGGCGGCCTGAGGTTGGTGCATGGGTAGTAGGTTCAGATGTGGATTCCCCCCTGGCTACCCTCGACCGAATCGGCTCATTGAGAAGTTCAAATGATTTGAACTTTTTTATCGGTCGATAATCACCTTCTAATTATGCACCAACTTCGGGCGGCCTCGGCCGAATCGGTGCATTTGTTTAATTAGAAACAGGCCTTAAGAGAGTTTTTTGAAATTGGTGTTATTGATAGTTATCGTTTAGGTCTGGAATACAACAATTTAGATACAGTATACTCCTAATAATTGAGACTCCCTTGGGGGTCCGAAATCAGTCCCAGATAGCAGGATTCCTTGATAGCAGGGACTTATTATGAAATTTACAAGTTTTATTACTGACTTCCTACTGAACGGAGAATCAAGATCAATAGCATGAAAATTGTCCTATTCATTGTTCTCTATTTATTTAGGAATTTTGGTTCTTTGTTTCATTTTTTTGTGCTCAGCATGCTTTTGCCACTATGAAATTATGATATGAAATACCTTGGTCCCAAGGAATACCTTGGTCCCAAGTAAGAGGAGCAAAGTTGCTAATAGAACCCTAGAAATTGGTCAGATTTTGTGGGAATCCCACTTATCAAGAATTCCAGTCTAACAGAAGACAACATGTAAAATTGTTTATGAGTTTTTCATGGAATGGAAACGCTATCCCATTTAGCGAGATTCCCAATTACCCATGGTTGCAGTTATAGTCAGCATAATATATTTGCAACTGAATACCGATTTAGTTCCTGTCAAGTCACTGTTATCGTGGTTACAAACGTTAAGAGCAGGTGTGCCCAAACTACTTCCCGCAGCCCAATGGTGACCCGCCATCCAATTTTTGGCCCGTATCAAATTTTGAGAATGAATTGTTTTTCTCTACTATTTTTCCAACGTCAAAGAAATCGTTTATTGTTGTGAGTCGAAAGCAAACTTTCAAAGCTTCTACAAAGGCCAGTGTTATTGATATATAAATAAATAAATATATAAATATATATATTATACGTATATATATATGAAAAAATATATATACATGAATATATTTATATATTTAAATATATATATATATATATATGTAAATATATATATATATATATACATATTTATAAATTAGGCATTGGCCGACATGGAGCGAGAATATATCTTAGCGTGAGTGGGCTAAAACAATATATATATATATATATATATATATATATATATATATATATATATATATATATATATATACACACTTTTTTATTTCTTTTGCTTTTGAGCCTTATATTATTCTTAAATATGAAAGGTGTAACTACACCTGAAAATCAAAGGCATATATTTAAGTTGTTGCTGATGTCTTACTGCATCACAAAACAAAGTTAAATTAGAAAGAACAAGTTAATCAACAGGGAAAATTTAATCAAAAAGCATCATTATATCTCAAATACACAAAAATTCTAAGTCTGAATGAAGCTTGAGCTCTGCATTATTCGTAAATTATTCTTAAATTTTAGTGATTCTGCGCCTTAATATTCTTATAAACTTTATACTTATAAAAAGTGTCTTGGTGAGTAGAAAGTCATACACACGTATTGCGTTTGGCCCTCACTTGAAAAAGTTTGGGCACATCTGGTTTAGAGCCAGGCCAGATGTGCAGAAGTTTCTATGGCAAACCTCCTGTCCTTATACACGGCTTTTAGTAGGAAACCACTTTGTAAACAACTTAGTACTAGACAGCCTAAAATTTAAAAACACTTTTAGAACCACGAGGAAGGAGTACAGAAACTTTGGACAACTAGCACTTTGAAGTGTTTACCGGGTTCAACGTAAAACTGTACCAAAACAATTTGAATATTACACTGCTTTAGAATTTAACTCATTCTGACGCATTTTGTTTGCTATAGGACAAATAGTTTGCTACATTCATGTTCTGCGTAACGCTTTCACAGCAATGTAAAACTCGCTGAATTAAGAAGCTGTAAGAACTAAAATGTGGCAAAAAATTAGGAAACTTGTAGTTTTAGGCCTTGAGCTAGGTTTCTTATAAAAAGAAATATGTATGTTGTTCAATTTGTCCTTACCAACTGATGCACAGCTGCTAGTTATAAACTAGGAACAAAATTATAACGAATTTATTTTCATATTAATCCCCTTGCTGTTCTTGATCCTTGCATCGTATTTTGTTTCACGGATTTCATTCGACATAAATGTGGCTCATTCATCTATGGCCTAGGTGGAATCTGAACTTTTGTACGCCACAAATCTGCCCCAGTGGGTCAAACATGAGTATAGCTCAATTTCCCATATAACCTACTACAGAGCGCTGTATTCACCTACGGTAGGGGAATTCCCCTATGAGTGGCAACACTGATTGGCAGAAATGTAGTTCCGTCATCTTTGGCCAAGGTGAAATCTCATCTTTTGTACGGCACAAGTCTGCTCCCAGGCACACCGAAACGATTGTAGGGCAAGGGGTTCAACGGGAGGAAAAGGGCACCGAATTTCATAAGCACCTCACGGACCCAAGTCACCTCTTTGATAGATTTTCCTCCCATCCTTTAGCAAGGACTATATCTCACACAGTTATACAAATAGCTCTATCTTCCAATCATATTTCGCTTGTTTATATCGCTGATTTGATCTCAATTGTATTACGTCGATGTCTAAAAAAGGACATCATTGCATTTCAAAAAGCGCTCTTTCGCCCCAACTGCTCCCCCAGATGAAAGGCAGGAGGGGCGCTTGCTCCCCTCTGCCCCCCCCACTCCAGCGTCCCTGTCTGCTCCACTGGGTCAAAAATGTGTGTGGCTAAATTTAATTTCACTTCCTCACCAGCAGGCCTGTAGCCATGGGTTGGCAAATGCCAGCCTTGGACATCAGGTGCCAGCTTTTTGCCATTCCTGGGAAATTTTTTGCAATTTTGTATTGTAGCTTTATATTTGCAGCTAAAGAGAGATCTCCTGAAATTTCTTTTAAGCTCGACCTTGGTCTTTGGGATATATCAAAAGTTCAATTTTTGCCTGTACACACATTATCGATTTGGTTGTGATAGCATGAAGTATGAAATAAGCTCTCAGATTCTGTACCACGCACAGGCCTGGCTACAGGCTCGCTTACCAGTTGATTATATCGTATACACGGGCCCATTTTGTATTTTTGCAGTTAATCTGGTCAAACTATATAAAATTATAAAAGTCGATTTTTACGAAGTCATTACTACTGTGCTACATTGCTGCTGTTTTAAGTGTTCCACAGATTGTACGCTACCTATATCATTTTGATTTGTCTTTGTTACGGAGGACAACGTTTTGTTCTAATGAGGACATACAGTAACAGATATCTGCTGATTGTGATCACTCTACGGGCCTATTTTGATTGCAAGACANATAACGTCACTGATTGAAATCCTTTATTTCATACGAAACACAAAACTTACCGTTTATGATATGACTTGTCGTGTGAGACTGTGTGCTTGACCATTCCAGCTTGAGCGTTTGTATGAAAGTAGTGAATTCTCTAGATGTTCCTCAGATCCAAATTTAGTTATTTCCTCGTCGAAGATTCAAGTCAACATTCGTTTTCGATTTAGTACGTTGCCATTGTATTGCTTACAATGCTGAATTGATCCGATTGAATGTCATGAAATAACAAGGAAGTTATCCGAAAATGATACGACTGAAAGCTATATATTATATTACTATTGGGAAGCTTTCGGTTGGCGTTAACCTTCCTTACCATGGGGCTTTCCCCATCGTGTCCAAAAGCACGTTCTCGGAACTTCGGTAGTTAGAAGCGCGACTTATATCGTGACTGCCTTGTTGTCATTGGCGCGTCTTACGTGTTGTCGAGAACATTCGGATTCAAATTCCTCTTTGAACAGCCAGCATATCAGAAATGATGACAAGTTTCTATTTAGTATTCATGATTGAATGCTTTTTTACATACTTATTAAAAGTATATGCTATCTGAAGTTTGGTTATTATTTTCCATTTTTGTATCGAAATCCTTTATTTCATATGCATATACTAAAACAATGGTGATCCATGAAAACAATCACATATGAAAACAATCGCGATCCATAATAACAATGACGGATGAAAACAATCGGGATCCATAATAACAATGACGGTGAAAACAATCGCAGATGAAAACAATAGTGATCCACAATAGTTGATCTGCTGAGAGCAGATGACACTTGATGATGATGATTGAATAATTGCATCGGCTTTTCTCAAACGCGGGGCCGCTGACAATTTGTTGACAACCGACTACACTTCTATAAGCTATAAAAGATTGATTTTTTCAGCAATGGAGTGCCCCCTCACACCTCTTGCGATATGCATCCCTATTTGCTAGTGGACCCCCTCCTTTGAATGGAAGTGATATGTGAACAAGAGTACACGCTTTTTATAAGGAACCTATCTCAAGGCCAGACATATCATAGAGAAAGCAGAGCAGACAAAAGGCCAGTGGGCAGGATACCTTGCCCGTATGAAGAACAACAAGTGAGCCAAGAGAACGACAGAGTGGTGGCCAAAAGAGGGGAGCAGAGCAAGAGGGAGACCGAAGAGAAGGTGGAGAGACGAGATTGAAGAGAAGGCTGGCTCTGCATGGATGAGAAGGGCACAAGATCGGAATGCATGGAGAAAGGTGTGGAGGCCGTCCGCCAGCAGTGGCGTGACAGGCTAAGAAGAAGAAGATCTCAAGGCCTAGTTCTAACAGTTCCTTATTTGCAGACCTCAAATCAGCAAATTGTAGTACCAAAAGTTCCTTAATAGCTCCTTACTTTTAACTGCACATCAAGTGCCATAAAAATAGTACAGAAACAGGAAAAACAAAATTGTGGTGTTGTACCAAATTATTTCACCAGCATGCCAATCATCGTAGAAGGCACGTATCTTCCGATTAATGATAGCATGGTCATAAATACGGTCTTTCAATAAATACGGTCTACATTATCAACTCTTTCATTTTCATCTACATCTTCCTCAGTGTCATATTGCTCATCTTCATCGTTGTCATCATCTTCTCATGGCCTTCGCATGGTCGTTGTCGCCTTAAGAGAGGAGGGAGAAAGCATACGCATGCGGAAATTACTCAATGAAGCACTTTAAAGGAACCGGCTTTTTTAGTTCTTGATGCTTGT
>OLMO02000301.1:12582202-12592984 GCA_900291935.2 Cassiopea xamachana | reverse complement strand
TATATATATATATATATATATATATATATATATATATATATATTTATATTTATATATATATATATATATTTATATATGTATATATGTATATATTTATGTATATATATATTTAATAAATATGTATATATATACACATATATACACGTATATATGTATATATTTGATCTTGTATGCACATTTATAGTATACATGTATCTATTTATATTTACATCGATTAATGTTTACGAGGAGTTATTATCACAATCATCTGTTCTCAGGGTATATTCCGGAATGTTGGGCCAGTTCTATTGCCACTATTCAAGCCAGTTTTGGAGAAATTGTTAAATGAGAATCAGGTAATTGTCTACTATAGAAAAGAATGCTAGGCATTGTTTTTGTTTTCTATGCTTTTTTTGTTTTTTTTGAAATTAGGCTGACGACACACTTTTCTTCCGCAGTGTGTTGTTGCTTTCTTGACGATGTTCACCATCATAGACCTAATCTTTTGTTGCTACCGACAACAAATCTCTTTCTTAATGGATATCCATAGTAACATCTTGCTCTGAAGTTCC
Organism: Cassiopea xamachana; assembly: GCA_900291935.2. NCBI lineage: Eukaryota > Metazoa > Cnidaria > Scyphozoa > Rhizostomeae > Cassiopeidae > Cassiopea > Cassiopea xamachana. The sequence continues at coordinate 12,592,433 of OLMO02000301.1, read as the reverse complement.
TTGTCTGTAAAATAAATGTCTATTAATGCGATCCTCCTGATGGGCCTTTTCTAAACCAAGTATGCCCAAAAAATTGGGTTTATTATATATTTTGATAGATTTTCAAGCATAAACCCCCTGCAGAAGCTCGATCTGTTTCATGAAAGATTTCAGAAGTCGATTCCTGTCAGCTGATTCTCTCATCGTAGAACTCGGTTCTTATTTCAATATTCTTTAGAACTACGATAGTCCCTGTTGCGTAACCGATGTAGGTTGGGGTTTTGACAGCTCCTAAGAGCCCCCGAGCTTTTGAGGCAAAAGGGGGGCCCCTCAGTGGTATTCAAGAAGTATATAGTTTTGTATTAGTTGAGGTGAGTAAAAGGGTGGAACCCCACACACTGGATAGTCCTATGTTTAGAATAGCTGTTTTATGTGATGAGTGAACTGTGGATTGTAGGCAGGATTATAAAAATGCCACTAGTTTTAATTGCAGCTATGTTGCAGCCATTATAAGGACTTATGTGCTTCTACCTACGCTTACCTTTGGGCAAACTTCCGTTTCAAAATACCGCAAAGCCATCCTGAATTTTATCAGCAAACGAATTTAATTTTGTCAACAACTGAATAAATTAGGCTATAAATTGTGTGGATATTGCCAGGCACGCCGGAGAGGGGGGACAGAGGGGAGCAAGCGCCCCTCCGGCGTGCCTGCCTATTGTGCTTATTTCTATAGATACAAATATTTGCGAGTCATATTGGGTTATGTTATATCATATTATATTACATTTTACTATACTAGATAATATTATATTATGTTATGTTTTATTATGTGGCGGCAGTTGGACTGGAGCGGTCAACACAATAGAATGATGAAGGCTCCTATTCTAAGCGTTTTATGATAAATCAAAACATAACATGACTCCAGTGACACATGCAACTAAACATATTTGAAAAGTTAAAAATTATCTATGATTCTATGGTTTAAATAAGAAGGTAAACGAAATTACGTGGAAAAATTAATCAATAAGAAATATGACAAACAGGAAAGGTGTGTGAGAAAATATAGGGAAAACAACTGGTCAGAACATAGTTAAGGCCTAAAAGTAGATGAAAAGAAATGAAAGAGAGGCGATTACGCAAATGAACATGGAAGCGAGAATGGACCCAGCATACGAGGAAATGTGATTCAGCAGTGACCAGTGTGAACGCGTTATGACGTTAGGAAGGTGAAAATGAATGAGAAAAGTACAAAAAAGTAGTATCGTGACAATTATATTATATTGCAGTATGTTATTTTGTAAAAGATAAAGGTAGTCCCGTATACTTTCGTGCGTAGGGGAGTGCTTGTTAGAGATGACACTTGTACTGAGCCATCGGCATGTGAGGTAGGGTGGCCAGTTCCTTTCCTCGTCGCCTTTATCTCCCCAGTGTTATCACCAGGTACTCATTCGCTGCTGGGTGGACAGTGAGCGAGCATTCAGTTAAGGCCTCGAGTCGAGCTCAAACCTTAGACCACCCGCACAGGAGCCATGCGCACTAACCGCTATGCCACCTCACCCATTATATTGTTCTGTATTATATTACACTATATTATATTATTTTATGGTGTAACTGTATATATATCTATACACACACACACACATATATATGTATATATATATATATATATATATATATATATATATATATATATATATATATATATATATATATATATATATATATATATATGTATGTATATGCATACATTATTGTATTTTGTTATACATATTTGTATAGATATATGTATATATAAACATTGTTATCCATGTCATTATTTACATTATATTTGATATTAAATACTTTTGCTTTGAAATATTAAAATACTTACGTGGATTATTGCATAAATATGTGATCATTAGCCATTTACTTTGTCCTGCTATTTGTTTTTTTAGGAAAGTAGTCATAGATGTGCAACGGAAATAATTGCAGGACTTATCCGAGGCTCTAAACATTGGAACTTTCATCAGGTAGTTTTTGTACAAGTATACAAGTACCATTTGTGTTGCTCTTCAAACAAGTGCAGGCAAATTAGACAACTTCAATCAATGATCTCTCCACTGTTCCTTCTTCCTTAATGGCATGAGGAAAAGTGTGGCATGAAATTGACTCCACCCTTTGAGGCTTGAAGAGCTAATATTGCACGTAGCATGCATGATCGCTAAGCTGTCTAATTCATATGTGAGGAATTTTGCTGTGCTTGCTGTAGGGTGCTTCCTCATTCACATGTAACAAAGAAGATAAGATGCAAAGTTATACATTTCCATCTTTTCATATTATGATTGTTGTAATCGTCTTTGTTTTCATTTTTTACTGTATTTAATGTTTTCATTTACTAAGCAATAGGAAGAGAGTTTTCGATTAATTTTGTCGTGCAAAGACTATTGAGTTTATCTTCATATGTTCCTAAATTGATGAAGATTTGCGCTTTATTTATCTAGCATCATTTACGCCTCAATGTTTTCCTGTCAATGCATGTTATGAAATGTATTTTCTCGTACCTTCTTTTATAGCTTCAGGACATGTGGTCTTTCCTGTTACCTCTGTTAAGAAAGACTTTCTCAAACATCATTCCCGAGGCTCTGCAAGATTGGGCAGCCGCTTTTGTCACTGCTACGGTAATGAAATTAATTTCCAGTAACAAACCATGGATTCCTATTTCGTTGTTTTTTTAATTAGAAAAATTGTAAGAAAATCTGACTGAAAAGCCCAAAATCTTGAGAAAATCTTCAGAATATCAAAAGGCTCAAGTTCCAAAGCTCACTTTCTTCGTTTGTTAAAGATCAATATTGGTACCTCATTCTTACATTCGAAATATTGAAGATAGAATTTTAATTCGAGTTTACATGGTTTCCGTTTTAACCAGTTCATTCTAGCAAAAGTTATGAAAACCTTAAGAATATTATCAGCCTCAATTTCAAGAAAAGCCAATTAAATTGAGGCTCAGGCAAAACAATGGTTCTCTTGTATAGAAACAACGTGTACCACTAAGCTTGTGATTTTAGTAGCAGGATTTGCTGCAGACACCATCGCCTCACTGTGGCAACGCCACGGAAGTGATGGCACGAGAAATGACAACAAGGATCCAATCAATGTAGTTGAATACAAGCATAGAAGTCCAGAAACTCTATACATCACATCCTTCTCACTAACTGCAGCTGCTTCTGCTATACTAGCATAGTCAGAATACTATTCTGTCATGTCCTTCTCATTTCATCCATCTCCTCTCTACTTCACCTATCCGCTGCGAGAACTTGACATGCGTGACTAATGCTCCATTCCAGACTCCTGTACACTGTACAGGAAAGTCTGTGTGTGCAGTTTCCTTCCAGAAATGCATGTAAATGGAACTATGATGTATGTTTGAATTAACAAAATATTATACTTCAGTCTTCACTATCTGTTGCTACGGCTGCAGATAGCCTAGATATTTCACTCCTTGTAGCCGAAAGTGTTCCCCTTAAATGTTATATCCATATTTAGGCCCATTCTCAAGAAGTGTCAGCCTGAAATGTAAAATAACTCTCTAGCTACGGACGTAGATTAGGTGAAATTGACAGAGTATTGATGAAAATGTAATGCTTTTGGAAGCTAACAACACAGTTGACAAATGTTTCTTTTGAAATTTACATTTTTTTGTTTAATTAGATTGTTTGCAAATTACATCCGCTATACATTTTGCCCCGTACGTCACGACACATTTTACCATATTTGTCCAGAAAATTAAGGAATTAGCTAAATTATTCAAGTTGCCTTGAAACTTCATCTATTAGCATAGCCAGATCGTAAACCATGAATGATTGGCTCTTAGCAATTTAGAGAGATCTCAAGAAACAAAATACCGCTGGAATTATATAATTTGTATAATGGCAAGTACGTCATGCAACTTTAAAACCTCCTATAAAAATTGGTTTTGATGAACTCAAAATTTCCTTTATAAATTTTTAGTTCTTTGCATGAATTTCTTGGTAAAGATATTTTGGAGTTCATTTTCATGTGTATTCATTAAAATTTGAGTTTTTACCTCAAATATTTCTTTGTGGATGTCACGTGCATCAAATGAGAATAGCCCTTCATAGCACTGAGGCCCCGTGCACACGAGAGCGAACCCGTTTGGCTCTGTTCCCAAACTGGAGCGGATAGGCCTTGCGTACACACGAGACCTCCTCAATCCGATCCAGTTTGGCTCTGCTATCCGTACTAGTTTGGGTCCAGAACTGGTGCAGATGCGAAACGAGGCTTGTTCTTATTATTGAATGCAAGTATTCCTGTACGCAGTACGAAGCCTCTTTTCACATCCGCACTTCTTTGGATCGGGTCCATATCAGTAGCGTCCACACGGGACCTGTATGGATCAGATCTAAACGAAAACAGATCCAGAATGGATCCGCACCCGTGTGTACGAAGCCTTAAACTGCCTTCTGAATTTAATCGTGTGCTTCATAGCGTTTGACATTTTTTTCGTCTCCTTTTACTGCAACAGGAAAGTCTGGACCCACACAGATTTCGAGATCTTTTCGATTTCTTGCTTGATAAACCAGTGAATGGTGATGGCGGTGCGTTTGGAGATGCTGCGTAAGTGTCCAGTCCCCTCACGTAATTGAGTTCGTTTATAGTCTATTCTAGAGTACCGAATAATCTGGGGAATGGGGTAGGAATAATGGGGGCGATGAAAAAATTTTTGGAAAACTAATAAAAGGGGGCTTGGACTATAAGGAGGTGTGGAAAAATGGATGGATGGCAAATAGAAAATACAGATTATTGAAGTATATATTTCAAATGAACATTTTCTATTCATATGCTATTTGCTTTTTAAACTTAAAAATTAAGCAAAATCTTTAATTCATGTTTAGTAAATCATGAGGTGTTGTGGCTTCTAGAATAGTGCTGGGTGACACCATCTGTAGTTGGGTCTGCACGTACCACGTGGGGCAAGATCCTCAAGAAAAATTCTCGACACTCTTAGTCCCCCTATTTTACGTAAATTTTTTCAAATTTCTCTCTGCCGCTTACTTGGCCATAACGCCCCTGAGATTGATTCCTACCGGTTTTTTTCCATTTTCCTTTAAGTTATTTATAAATACTTATTGTAATGTAGTGTGGTTTTTTCTATGTACAGACCATGGGATAGTCATAGTCTTTTGCTCCCCATAGTATCGTCCTTGTATTGTTTGTATGTATGTAGTATAACTGTAAGCATTTATATGTATAAAAAAGAGCTTTTGCGTGCATTTCTGTACGCTGTTTCTATTTGGTTGCGCGCTGCAGTGAACTGATTCCCTGAGAACTGAATTCAGATTCTCTAAATTAATAAAAGGGGTGTTGGAATAGCAGCGGGAGGTTGAAAAAAATTTGAAAAATTAATAATCGGAAAGGGAATATTATTCCGTACTCTAGATTTTGTTCTATAGCTGCATTTACTGAACTGTAGATTTTCAAACAGTACAGGCAAACAGATCTGTATACTGAAAGCGTTAGACTCTTCTTGGTTTTCTGCTTTTTAGTCGTCTTGTCATCGCTCAGAGCACAATAATACAACAAGAATGGAGAGTCTTAGAGTTGAACCACACATTTTTTGAGTATCTCATTCCACACCTTTCACATACGTACAAAAGTGTACGAGATCGAATTGGCAGGTAATAATTTCAAAGTTTCATGATAAGAGAAGCTAAATTCATTTACTTATTAATGTCCATCAACTTTTAATAACTTGATCATCATTGTAGTAATTTTCATTATATTTGATATTCCAGGAGGTATGGCCAGTTGATATTCTTTTTGAGATTTGCTTGCTAAAAAACTCTTACCTAGAGGCAAGTCACTGGGGAGGAATTTTGGACACTTTGTGAAAAATTACAGAATTCAAAAAATTCATTCACAAAATTACAAAAGAAAATCACAGAAGAATCGCAGGAAATCACCAAGATCACAAAATATCAGAATAAAGTAAAAAGCACCTACGTATTGTCAACAGAATTTATGTACAATTTCATAAAAATGTAGTACAATTTCTCACGAATGATACGCTTTCGCGTTTTACCGATAAGTCTCTTTACTTTATCACTTGTGTGTGGGTATTTCAGTAAGCCTTTACCGTTATTTCACTACTACCTTTTCAATTTCCTTGTCTTTGACAGTATCTACTCATATATCCTGATGTTTGGTATAAAGTTCCATAACAGCACGTTGAGTGCATCGCCAAAGATGGTTGATTTGGTTAATCATGTTATGGGATACTTAGAACTTCTTAATAGCGACCATTTGCAAAGCCCAGAAGCGACCATCAAGCATGATGTCGAAATGTTGTCTATTGATGAGAAAAGCGCTACTGCGAAGAAGCTTCAAGCCTCCACAGCAGCCCCTGATTCCGCAGGCATGGTTCAGTCAACGGAGGAGGAAGGCGAGGAACGTAAAAAGGCATTGCGAATAGCCAAGACCGGTAATTCAAAGTTCTCTGATAGTATGGTAGTTTTGCCATATCTGAACATTTTGCTTGTGTTAGATGTACCAAATTGTTTTTTCAATGATATGTCATTCATTTTCCTGTGTCATATTCAATGGGGGCTGCCCTTCAAATGTTTGCTGCAATAGGTAATTTCTAAGAGGCCTTGCAATCAAAACATTACAAATATAGGTAGTGAATAAGTACACAGATGCATGATTAAGCAAAACATTTGAAATAAAAACCTATTTACAAATCAGTCAAGAAATGAAACTACATTTATAACAAAAATATTAAGTATATATAACGGAGTATAATATTGAGTAGGGTTGATATCCTCACAGCACACATACAGTTTTGCACTCAACGGAGAGGCTACCCCAAAATTTGGCTCTTCTATGAGAAAAATAGTTGATAGGACACTTCAAATTTCAAGAACTACAATGACTGCGGCCTTTACTTCGAACAGATTCTTCCCCTAAAGGCCTAGTTTACAATTGCAGTCTGTACTTCATTGCACGTTGATAGGATTGCTCTCTGCTTCGCAGCTGTGGCGCTGCGTTGCGTGTAATCTTTGTTGTGTGTGTTAACAGGATCGCTCTCTGCTGCATAACTTTGGTGCTGCATTTTGTGTCTTCTTTAGTGTGTAGGTAGCAAATATATTGTGGCTTCAAACATAGGACTGAGAAAATCATATTGATGGGATCTTTTCGTTTTGGAATTTACTGGGGGCCCATTTTATTGTGAATGGGGGTCTATTGGTAGACCTAGCCAGTAGAGGAGAAAGTAACCTTTAAAAGGACTCACCAGGAATTTTCCCGGTTTCTCACCGTGTCACAACACCCCGGTTAGATAGGATATTCCTCTCAGATTTAAGTTCAAGAATCATATTTTGGATTTCACTAATTTGTATAAAATTGGTTATTTATTTCATTCAATTCCTTTCCCCTTGTTTCTTTCAGTTCTCACAGTGCTATCAAGTCAGCCTTACACTTTGCAGTCAATCTCAAAAGAAACATTCAAACTCCTTCCACTCGTAAGTTACACCACTGAAAAGTCGTTCATATTCATTGCATTCGTCTTTTATACGATGAGCATACATATTAGCTATTATTTGCCCATACCTCAAGACGATTATGTGACGAAGCCATGGGTCACTAACTCCGAAATCCTTTCAATAGAAACACGTTTTGATTTTCTGTTTTTCCACAATATATATCTCATCAACTATCACAAAATTCACAAAACCATTAGGCCTATCGTATCTCAAAAATCCATGCTTCCCATTGATTAACATTCAACTCTCCTCTCCCGTCTACTCCCACTCACTTTTGCTCCTCCACAACACTTTCACAGTTACACAAACAAATGTGTAGCATTTTCATATGCGAAGCATCGGTAGTAAGAGCTGGGTATTTAAAATTTTGTAGCTGATGCCGTTGGAGTCGCAAGAAGATGACCCTGAAGTTCAAGAGTGCTGCAAATTTGTGAGTAGTACTCCCCTTGAAAGAACCTTTACACTTTTATTTTAAATCGTGTTTGTGTTAAAGGTGGAGAAAAAGGCACTTTCCCATCGTCAACAAGCATATTTAATGCTTAAGCATTGGATTATTTACTTTTCTTCGAATTTCCAGGTTTTCAGTAAGTTACCAGAGCAGCAACTTCAAGATGAGTTGATTCCAACTGCAGTAGCTATGTTGGTTAAGGTATGCTACGACATTTCAATGTCTTTCAGTGTAAAGTTTTTTAGGAGAGCTGCACCTAGATGATTCTAGGCAATCTGCATCTGCGTGATTTTTGAACAAATGACCGTTTTGGATCAATGCCATTGAACTGCCTTCAGATTTTAGTTTTTCCCAACATTGATATTATCTCCATTTATGCAGCCTGCATTGATTTTGCCACCATTGATGAACACCAATTATATTACTACTATTCATATTGCCACCAAAATGCAGCAAACTATCTCGCGCATTGATTTGTCTTTTTCCCAGACTAATTGTGGTTAGATTTTTGTTATCTTCATTTTGAAAGTAAGGAAGCTCCTACATACAGCTGCTTCCTTCCTCCAACTTCTTCCTTCCAACTGAATTCTTCGTCCAACTGCTTCGTTCATCTAGCTGCTTCTTTCATCCAGCTGCTTCCGCCCTGTACCAACTTCCCTCCTCCAAGTGCTTCGTTCTTCCAGCTGCTTCCTTCCTCAAACCGCTTCCTTCTTCCAGCTACTTCCTTCTTCCAATTGCTTAGTAAACGCTCTTGTTATTTTTAGATGTCATCGCATGGTTCTTGGAATGTCAGACGCCTGGTATTAAGATATTTACAGGTATATGTTCCGAATAAATACATTTTTTAATCTAAAATAATCACCAGCTACCCAACCATAGCAGAAAATCAATGTTCTTTCCATTTTTTCCACTTCCTCTTGTCCTCCTCATCCTCCGTTACTTCCCATATATCTCCACGACCTCCCTTGCTTAGGTTTTCCAGTCTACATCCTCCATATGAGATATAGGATTGTTGAAGCTTGATTTCATTGAAAGTAAAAGAAAGTTACATCTTTAGGCTTGATTTAAGTTATTCCTTACGTTATTTAGCAATCTCAAAGCTAGACTGCAATTATTATGAATTGCTTATTTTTTGCGATGCCTTTGAGCAGAGCAGCATCTTCAAAATGAATTTATATTTCATCTTAGTTTTCGCTTAGGCCCTGATTGAGTGCTCAGTTAACAGCCAAGCAGTGGAAAATCAACTATTCTGTATTTTTTAGATTTTTGATTTAACCAAATTCTACCAGTGGTAGAGCGTCTTCCTCACAACCGGTAGGTCGTGGGTTCGAGCCCCGGCTGAGTCATACCAAAGACTCTTAAAATGGTACTCACTGCCTTCTCGTCTGGCGCTCGACATATGAGAATGGATTAGGAAAGTTAAACCCACGGAGCTACCAGTGGACCAGCCACTCGTTGTAGCTTTCTCTGCATTCGCAGACGCGTGGCTTAGGGTTATAGAAACGGAGATAGGCGGCGCCCTATGCGCCATTAGGTGCGGGAAAGGACTTTGACTTTGACTTTACTGTGTACTGATTACTTTCGATCCTGTTTATATTTAGATTTATGTTTATGTTTAGATAATGGTCTTTCACAACATGTTCACCTTAAAAGCCGTTGAATATAGGCAGGACATTTGCCAGCTGGTCGTCCGTTTAATTAACGACGAACAACTTGAAGTACGACTCGAAGCCACCAAAGCACTCAGTGGGTTGGTTCACTATGGTTATATAGATGTTGACGATGATTTGCATAAGCAATTCTCCCAGATGGCCAGGACCGGATTGACGAAAAGAAAGAGAGGTGAATCAGAAGCCAATCAGGGTGGTTTGAATCACAATGCATCTGCCTTGCGCCGAAGACATGCTGGGGTACTTGGGTTGTCAGCTTGCATACTTGCCTTCCCTTATGAGGTCCCCGAGTGGATGCCACAAATGTTGATGGAAGTAGGGGAACATCTTCATGATCGTACTAATATAGAGGTAATACATTATTGTAAATTATTATTCTTTCTGCCAATAGAAAATATTTTTAAGGTCTCCATACTTTCTTCTTATGTATATCGCATCCTTCTCTCTTAATATCGTAATTGCATACAGTAAATTTTGACTTAATTCGCTTTGTTCATTGTGATATATATATATATATATATATATATATATATATATATATATATATATATATATATATATATATATATATATATATATATATATATATATATATA
>OLMO02000301.1:12523569-12540867 GCA_900291935.2 Cassiopea xamachana | reverse complement strand
GATATCTTTAAAAGAATTCAAGTATTCAGACCTTTTGGACCATTGCAAAGTAATGGTAAATTGGAAACAATTGACACAAGCAAAACTTTGATAAATGTCATTGTTCCACTATCTGGTAGAATTGATAAATTTGAGGATTTTATTGCCAGATTCCTCAATGTTGGAGTTAGATATGACCAAAAAGTCTTCCTAACAATTGTTTATTTTGGTATGCAAGGACGTGATAAACTGAGGTCAATTATGGGCCAATTGGAAGAAAAGGAAAACTTTAAAAGTTTTACAATAATTTTCACAAATCAGGAATTTAGTAGGGGGGCTGGTCTTCAGAAAGGTGCTGAAATATGGGAAGGTGGAAATGTCCTAATGTTTTTCTGTGATGTAGACGTATATTTCAAGCCTGAGTTCCTGGAACGATGCAGGCTGCATTCTTCTCCAGGGAAAAAAGTTTACTATCCAATAGTATTTAGTCAATATAACCCAGTTATTACATATGGAGGTGAAGCTATTCCTGAACTTGAGCAGCAGATGAGACTTTCAAAAGATACAGGATTCTGGAGAGACTTTGGTTTTGGCATGAGCTGTCAATACAGAGATGATTTTTTGAATGTTGGTGGTTTTGACTTGACCATCAAAGGATGGGGTATGGAGGATGTCAAATTGTATAGAAGCTATCTAGCTAGCAAACTTACTGTTGTTCGAGCTTATGACAGGGGTATCTTTCATATTTATCACAAGAAACAATGCCAAAGAAATTTATCAGATGAACAATTTGTTTCATGCTTACAAAGCAAGGCTGTTTCTGAAGGGTCACACAAGCAAATGGGAATGCTTGCATTTGGAAAGCATATTGTTGGAGAGACAGATCCCCCCTGGGCAAAATTGCTTAAGTTCTCACTTGCGGCTGCTTCTTCTCCTCAAGAACTGACAAAGGAGCAAGAAAAAATGATGGAAAATATATACAAAGGGGAAAATGATATTACAACTACCAACCAACAAAATGGACCCAAGACTAGCTTGAATACAAAAAATGATTTGAAAGGTTTTGCAGAGTCATTAATAGAGGCATCTAGAGAGCTAAGGTTAATCTTAGACACTCTTTCTAAACCAGAGAAACCTTTGAATATAACTAACAAAATAAAGCGAATGAAAGAGCTTCAGTTGTTAATATTACAGAACTCTCAAGGCTTTTTAGGGTCAACAGGGTCAGAGTGAGAAAATAATTGGAAAATTTTAATAAAAGGTCCACAGCTTTATCTCCTATAGTGTAATGGCAATGGCTTAATGACATCCTTTTTATAAACAAATTTCTAAATTTCTCCTTTTCAATATTTTTGTGCCTGGATAGCTTTAGTGCTGCTTTGTTGTCCCTTCCTGGAACTTAACTTGGATTGCATTAAGTAAAAGCAATTATTAATATCCACACATATTGCATAGAATACCACTATAAAAATTGCAATGAAATTCACAAAAATTGCTTCAGCCAGTTTGTAGTTAAAACTTTTCTAAATTTTGGGTAATTATGTTAGTTGCAAAAGGAAAATGGTCTTTCAGCTTATATCACAAGAGGTGATTGAAATATATGAGAAGTTTTCTACCTCTTTCATAGTTATTCATAGAAATTTTAGTGTATGGTATTTTTGTGAGAAATTTGAATTCAAATAGTTATTTAAGACGGAGAATTTAGTTTTAGAAGACTATTATTGTAGTAGAGTTTTATTTTGTGAAGCTAGAAAAGCTGGAATATAGAAGATTAATATATTGAAAAATTAGGTTTTCCTGTACAGAATTTAATTTACATTCTTAAATGTTATTGTTACAAGGTGTCTTTTAAAACAACGTAGCATTTCTTGACATGTTCTTAACACTTTAGACAATTATCTTTCTAGTCATCTCAGCTTCCAACAGATTTCTACAAGCCAGGTTTTGCAACCATATGGGAAAGTAATGCTCAAAAGCTAGAAAATACTTCTTTGCTAATAGGCTATCAGGGATGCAAAACGTATTTTTCAGTGAGGGAGCTGGGGACAAATGGCAAGCTTCTATTGGGCGTGGTAGTAGAGGTCCGGGGTTAAGCCCCTTAAAATGCTTACAAGTACGCATTTAGATTGCAAGGGAATCCCCTTTTTAGTATCAAAGTATATCTTGTCTTATATAGGGTAAGCTATTTATTGTATGATATTATACACTAGCAAAAAAGTGGTGGCTGCAGTCCCCACAGCCCCCTCCCTCCCAGCTGGCTACCTGCAGCTAAAAAATGTTTACCTGCAGGCCAAAAGCTAGCATGTACCAATATGAGGAGAGAAAGATAGTCAAATGCAAATTGTTTACAGTTATTGATCAGGTGTGGGACACAGAACAGATTTGGGTAGATTACTTTTGAAAAGTAATTTATATACATTACAAATTATTGCTTGAAATAATAATTCAAATATATGCCAAGCTACTTTTCCAGAAAGCACTAGTAATGCATCACAAAATGCTATCTTATCATTTATTTTCTACTTTCAATTACTTTCTCTTTATTTTGAAATACTGAATTAGAACTTTGAATGGAACAGTAAGACGGAAAAGGGTAGCAAGTACCAGGTCCAGTAAGGAATTAATTGGGAAACGCTCTTAGCATATCATGAAAGCAAAAAGTAAACAAACAACACAAATAGATAGACAACGCTAAGCATAGACTCTAAAGACTCCCTTAAATTTCTAAGTAAGAAAGAAAATACCAAAACAAGCACCCCTTTTATAGCAGATGCCCTTTATTTCTTCCTCTAAAAGCAATTAGCTTCACAGTAGTGGAAATTAATTCAGTGTAATTCTCCATATCCGCAGACGAGACTGCCAACGTCTCCACTTTTGACACAAAAACAGGGTCACTCCAATTCTTGAAACCTTCTTTTACAAACCAAAGACTACAGCCCTACCATCAAGGAAAAATTGGCACTTTACTTTTCTACATCTCTCATTATAAAGTCATCTATAGAAATATACAAACAAATATGTTATACATACGTATATATTGTATGTATATATATATATATATTATGTATAAATATATATATATATATATGCATACATATATATACATTATACATATAGCATATACAAATATATATATATATATATATATATATATATATATATATATATATATATATATATATATATATATATATATATATATATATATATATATATATATATATATATAATATAGCTTTCGCTGCACACGACGAAAGGAGGGAGTTGTTTCAGTAGCTTACAACTTTCAAGGAAAGCAAGATTGCAGCCCTACCTTTGAACAAACATAAATCAGACCATGTCTTCTACTTTTCATGTACAACCAAGGACTAAAGCCCTTATTTTAAAGAAGAGAAAAAAGTCACTTCAATTCTGCATACTGTTCATGAAAAACCAAAACTATAGCCTTAGTTTTTGAAGGAAAAGTAGAGTCACTTTATTTCTACATAATATTTTCATGAAAAACCAAAGACTATAGTCTTACTTTCAAAGAAAAAGTAGAGTCACGTCAGTTCTGCCCAATATTCATGACAAACTAAAGACTATATAGCTTTACCTTTAAAGGAACAGGAGAGTAACTTAATTTCTACATAATTTTCATGAAAATCCAAAGACTACAGTCTTACTTTTAAGGAAAAAGTAAAGTCAATTCATTTCTGGATAATTTTCATGAAAGACCAAAGACTATAGCCTTAGTCTTAAAGAAAAAGTAGAGTTACTCAACTTGTGCATAATTTTTATGAAAAACCAAAGATTACAGCCTTACTTTTAAAGAGAAAGTACAGTCACTTAAATTTTGCATAATTTTCATGAAAAAAACAAAAGCTACAGCCTTACTTTCAAGCAAATAGTACGGTCACTTGATTTTTGTAGAATTTTTATGAAAAATCAAAGACTATAGCTTTACGTTTATTGAAAAAGTAACGTCACTTGATTTGTGTATAATTTTTATGAAAAACCAGAGACTATGGCCTTACTTTAAAAGTAAAAGCTTTAGCTATGTCCTTGTACATCTGGTTGAAAAAACATTAAAAGGCAATGGAAATCTCCTGTGATAGATCTGCAAAACAAGCAAGACTGACATGGAAAAAAATAGCAAAAGTTGGCAAAAAATTGAAGAGAAATCATGCATAAATACATTGAAAAACTATTTACACAATCATTATTAAAAATTGGTCAATTAGCTACTTTACTTTCAAGTAATAAAAAATTCTTGTAATTGCAAATATTTAGGGCTATTTTGATACCAAAATCACTACTAATATTCCATGCACATACAGACATAAATGCTAAATTTAGAATCAAAACATCTGGTACTAGTGTAAGAGAAATACTTATCGAGTCTAACGCTGCATATAATCATCTTTAGATTCCAACAATTTTTTCCCGGAAACATAAAACAGAATTCTTGTCATGAATTGGGGAGCATATTCCAAGAGAACTTTAACCAAACATGTAAATGTACAAAAAGCTTTCTTGCTTGGGAAAAAATTTAGGCCCTTTTTGCGAAAATCAAAGAAATTCAATAATTTGCCAACCTGTCCACAAAAAACAGGTATTCACTTCCTGAAAATTTACTCTGTAACGTCATCCCTTACAATTTCAGCAAAAGCAAAATACTTTTGAGATACTAATTAGGAAAGCAAGCTATTTTTCAGAGTCAAGTTACACGTTTGAAATAATTTGAGAAGCAAAAAAATCAAAGGGTCATTCCTTACGAAATCGACCAATTTTTGGAAAGCTCCCGTGGGACCTATCTCAGATTTGCTTCAAATGTTCACCATAAACTGCTTCTGCAGAGAAAAGAAACTACTGAAAATTTTAGCTCTATAAAACAATCCAGTCAAAATTTATGGGCATTTGAAATTCGCCTAATTTTACGGACGCCAGATTTAAGTGATTTTTTTTGCATTTTTGGTGAGCTATATTATAATTATTCCTAGGCCAACAAACCGCTAATTATATTGCTAATCATAGTTCAATATAACATAATTTCTGAGCATGTGAATGAACCGGCATTACAAGCTTACACGGTCAATTGAAACACTAAAAAGTGTGCCCTGTGTTTAGGAAACTGCATACCTCCAACTTTCAAATGCCTCTCATGACTGTGTTTTATTGTACCTGCCATATCGGTGATCTTAATACTGCTCTATGTCAACGAATCAAAACATAAAAATGGGCTAAAATAGTAGATATGTCGCCTAGAGAACTGGTACTAATCATAGCTTCCCCTATCTCTATCATTTATTATCAAGACCGTGTACTGAGGGGAAGTACTCTTCAAATATATTTTAAGAGGATAAATTTGTTCAGTATATGATAATTCCTGATTCCATAGTAAGCTCTAAGAATTTGAACTTAACTAATTTATATATTATGTGATTCTAATCAAAGTAATGACAATGGCCACGCATCTTTGTCCCTATCTATCTTTCTAATCTACCGATCTACATTTCTGTGATCAAGAGGTGACAGATAATGCTCTATTTAGATGGTGCAGAAGAGACGCTGTCTGGGACATGTCTACCTTGGTGCTAAATAACGCCCATCAAAGTAATCTTTTCATTTCCATTTATGTCAGTAGGCTCTAAGTTCTGTTTTTAATTGTTCTTGGATATACAAGCATTGCTTCTACCTAACAGGCCAGTCTAATAAAAGTGAATTAGCGAACCAAAACACCATCTTACCAAATGGAATAGAGCATTGGGGCCTGTAAATCTTCCTATCGCATTCATACTTGTCACAAATGAACGATTGTAACCATGAATGATTCAACGATTGAATTAATACTTGAGTACAAAAACTCGCGTAATCCAATTTGAAATCACGTTTTCCACTAAACATTATTCTTTCTAGTAAAAGAGGTATTTAAAATGCATAAACTACCATTTCATGCAATATTCTACCGCTTTGCAGCAGTGGTGTGCTGGGAGAATATTTTCTGGAGGGGGGCTCTTATGATTGAGAAAATCCTCATACTATCTAAACATGTCTGAATATAGCACCCTAGACTTTGCTACAAAACCGTTGTCACTTCGGCAACCAATGACAAATGCTCTAAAGGGGGTGGATGAGCCCATGGTGGTGTGTTCCTGGCCTCTCCGTTCAGCACACCATTGCTCTGCAGCGCATGTAATCAAATATCATAGCTGAATTACAAATCATAGTGAAGAAGCATAAATTGCGTTGCCTACAAAGCAATGTGATTCAAAACAAGAATCAACTTTAAGATAAAAGTTCTTTAAGCAAGAAGAACAAAAGCAAATTTTTAGACCAGCTAGAATTCTACATTATATAAAATGTTCGAGATAACTTGCTTCCAATATCAACAGAGCAGACTCTGTTGTCATGAAATATCGAGCGTTGCTTCTAAAATTCAAAAACTGATAGTGCTAAGAGCAAAATGCTACACCTGCCATACCACGAAAATACCAATAGGTGGTAACGCTGGATTACAAGTGAAATCCAATGGTGAAAGGCTCATTTAAAGTGACATCGGTTTACATCGTTCTTTGACTTTTTGCAGCAAAATAGATTGAATTGCGTCTGGCATTCCATTTATTTCTATCAGCTCACTTAAAAAGTCTTCCATACCATTACTACAAATAAAAAAGAACATAAAAAGGTAGACTAAGACAGTTTGACTTTCCAAATAATCAATTCTACATCTTTTTTGTTTCCTTGTTCAAAGCAAGGAGAATGACCAAATAATGTTTAAAAGCCTGAGGGTTATTGCATCAAAATGGGGGAATAACTAACACTTTGCTGCATCTTAGTCTGGTACAGAATCTTAATAATACCATACTGTTACAAACTGAGGGATCTTGTATGAACAAGCAATACAAAGACTTTGAAGAGATACCAAGCTACATGAGGGGGGAAGTTGAGTGTTTGGAGAACGATACTTGTAACTTTCAAAGATTTAAAACAAGACAATTCTGTTGTAACATTTTCGATGAATATGTAAGAACTTAGAAAAACTGTTTTTAAAATGGGTGCATGCTCACCCGAAAAGAATCCACTAGCTTTCAAGAAGTAAAAAATATGGTTAATCTCTTCTTTGTAAGTAAAAAAAACACCAAGTATTGCATGCTTAGGTCTTTGAACAATTTAGACAGATAATGATAAAGAACAAATAGAACAGTGACCTTTGGAGGATTGACATGGTTTCATCTTTTGAGTATGAAAGCAGGTAAACCACAGTCCTTACTGCATGGGCTCTGATATTTACTATCTTTGACTGGATGTAAACAAAAAAGTACAGCATACATCAATGTTAAAGATATTATCATAAAAACAATTTAAAATGGCAAAATAGTAGAATATGACGTAAATGAATACCGTCTAAAAGTAAACAGTCACAATGGTGACTATATCATAGCATCATTACCGTAATGCCTCGATTAAGCGCCCACTTCCAGGCGCTTAATCGAGGCATTACGGTACTAGGCAAACTTGGAGCAGATCTCTACTCCCTCAACTGGGGCACGATGAAAAGAAAAATATGAAGAGAAATGAAGTGACAAGGAAATAAAAAGAAAAGCAGGTACAATATCTATAACATCATGACTCCCACTCTGCTGAAGGCTCGAAGCCTGTCACAGGTTCTTGGGATTGACTACGCTCAAGGAAGGAGATAAAAATATAGTACTAAGAACGTCCTCTCTCTTGTTGCTTACTATGAGGGCCTAGCTCCTTTGTCCTCCACAAAAGCATCTAATAAAGGCATATAGGAACTCAATAGTATTTTTCTCCACTTATACTTCCCGCTAGACTATGTTCCCCAGCTTGAAATAACTGTAAAGTATCTTAGATCGATGGAAAAAACCTACCAAATCCCTAGCAAGTAACATGGAAAGACAAAGCATTCCAAAAACTCAGAATATGAGTTTGCTCACTACTATATATCAAACTTCTCAAATCGACTGGAATAATAATTCCGATAATAAATGAATCTTTTTACCAAGATAACCTATCAGTACAATGTATACTGTTATCATTAGGGAATTATAATTAATTAGAGAAGATTATGTTTTCGTCGACAAGCTCATACCTTCAAATGGACTGCTAGTATATCCGGCAGATGATTAACCTAAGATAAGATGACTAAAATCAAACTTAACTAATGGAATAGTCTCTTTCGTGAAGAGACTAACATGAAATTTCTACATATCTATAAAGAAAAGTATCCAACAAGGCCATAATCCCTAACTGAAATACAGTTTATTCCCCTTTCACAAGCTGTTCTTCCTAGCTCTGAAATGTAATTAATTAGAGGCCGAGCCCCGCATGACACCTAGGGGCCGATCTACTGGGATGTGACACCTTCCATATTCTCCATTTGCTTTTCTAGACAAGACAAACAAACAAAATCTCGAACCATGCACCAAAAAGGCACACTAAATGGGCTTTTCTTAGCACTAAACGGGACAAGGCCTCAAACGATTCCTTCTCTTTACTTAACTGAGACTAAAGAGGTCATGCCAGATTCACATACCAAGAGCAATGAAATTAGATAAACTTGCATCAACAACATTATCTCCTCCATGATTGATATGGTATCCCATAAATAGGTGATGAAGATAAGATTTTATTCATACAAGCTTTATGTAGTGGATAAAGCCGATGCTTCATTCCTTGACAAAAGTAAGATTATAGAAGCACACAAAAGATAATAAAACAACAAATTGCACTTACTATGACTAAAGAATTGATTTGATACTTTGAAAAATTTGCTATCGCACGAGAGACTTGCAGCTACGGAGCAGAAATATAAAAAAATCGGTATCTTCCTTCAAGATCCTTGAAACTTTTTTCATACCTCTGGCATCGATGCTTGATATTTGAATGAAAGCTTACAAACAAGAAAACATCAAAAACAATACACAGATGCGGACTGTCCAGCAAAAATAGCGTCTCTGTCTGCATTTGAAAAGAGTAGAAATAGGTTCAGTTTAATGATTTTTCTTGGCAAGTCTTTTGACATGAGCAATAAATGACAAACGCAAGGTAAATGCTGCAAGATGTCGTTTGATGATCATGAGGGGAGGTAATTTAAGTTTTTGAAAACAAAACCTATGAATGACAGTTTGTTCTCCTCTCTATTTAAGCTCTATCGAAGGTTTAAAAGCTCCAGCTACTTAGTTCCTTAAGACATTAAATATAAAAGCGAATATACTAGTTCATTTAAAAGTAAGCAGAACCTTAAATCTAATTTTCTATGCTTATAAATGGCTACAGATTATTGAAATATTGCAGATTTGCATTGACTTGAAAACCATATGATTTCTCGCACAGCAAAATATAAGCAAACGTACCTGTATATCATTATAATGTGAATGTGACGTAACAAGTCGACAAATGCCATCGAGGCACTCACGCAATAATGATTGGTCCTGTTCACATGTTGCGAGGTTACCAATTAAACACGATGCATTTACAAGGACCTATATGAGTAATAGATGATGGTCAACAAGGTCTCTATGAATGGAGAGAAAGAAAAATAGTTCGACCAAGGAATTAGATGCTTCATTTCATTTTATAATATTTATACAGGGTAAAACATTCAGCTAACTGGTTTACAATGTACCCTGTTAAAATAAATACTTACAAAAGAAAAGAATCTAAATTTACACGTAAATCAAAAATAAAACTGCAATCAATAAGATTCATACATCCATTAGCAAAGTGTATACAAATTGTAGATATGGTCAAGATATGGTATAATGTAATGTGAGAGAGAATAAGCTAGATGCAAGGTTTACTATGCTTTTTTGAAAGTTTTCAAAGTCGGGGACAATTTTGATTCTAGGCTGAGACGATTCCACATTGTCGCACCTTTATACGAAAAGCATTTTTGGCTATTAGCAGATTAGATGCTTAGGATTTTCACAACTATAGTGCTTTCCTTCCATGGCATTTGATTTCAATACTGTGCCCTTCCCAACATCTTTACAATAAAAACTTGTTGGTGAATTGAACTTGCCTGGAATGAACACAATCAAGGCAGTAACAATGGCATTTTATCATATTCTACTGGAAGCTATAAGTGGCATTCACCACTGAGGCATATCACGTATTGCCCTCTTGCTAAGCACCTAAAACATTTTTGAATTAATCATCTGATAAAGTCACAGCTACTTTTAAAATGTCATGGTTTCAAAGGCTCAAGACTTGAAAATCGATAGCATTGCATACACCACAAGGAAAGAGCTACCTTAAAAGCTAGTTTCAAAGTGTGGTAACAATTGCTAAATCTTCAGTAAGATGGCAGTCCATGCCTGGAAGAAATTGGTGCGCAAGCGTCAATTCGCACGTGCACCCTCGTTTGCACGAGCAATTGCTCTTAACAATTTGGAATTACACGTACGATCTAGGATATGCCTATCCGAGATGCAGAGTTTCTTGTTGATGAAGCACGTCAGATGTCTCATTTACGACAAAACAGGATTAAGCAGAGTTATGAAAGCAAAAGGTGACAGTCACTAGTGTTGCAGTTGAGACAACAAACTTCCTATTTGGCACGTGCGATTGCACGGTTGATAGTGATGTTGGCTCGGGTGATTTTTCGCTCGTACTGGAGATTCTGCACGTGTGTCGACATGTGCACGTGCGATCGTACATCTCTCCGGGCAAGGACTGAAATGGCATACGGCGAATGAACTAAATGCTATTAACTTTCGATTACCTGATGATTTTTAGGATTTCTTCGTAGAGCCTCAACAAGACACTTGTTGTTGACGTAATTTTCCTAAAACATGAGAAAGTACAAAATGGCTAAAGATACTAAACCTTAGAGCCTAATTATATGAGCTCGGTTAACTGGGCTAGAATTAGCTCACTATCATTTGAATGTCTTACAAAGTATTCTTTCAGGCCATTGGCTACGTAATATGAGTTTGAAAAAGACGAGAAAATGAACACAAACAGAATGAAATCTACCACGTCAAACCGGGCTGAAGCTATCACATGAGAAAATCACAGCCCGCTCAGCCGGGATCTCGGCGGAAGAGAGCAAGATCCCGGTTTGCCGGGTTAGCCCATTTGTCATATGATAGCAAGTTGCGTTTTAACAGCATTTGATAATATCGCTAAGTTCTCGGCAAAGCGGGTTGGCCTGGGAAACCGAGCCTAATAGATTAGACACTAACTGGTTATGATTTTATGAGTCACTCTAGTAATAGAAAAAGTTATACAATCCCTCTCATCATCATCAAAATAGCCAGCTTCATGATCCCGGAATAACTTCAAGAACACT
Organism: Cassiopea xamachana; assembly: GCA_900291935.2. Taxonomy (NCBI): domain Eukaryota; kingdom Metazoa; phylum Cnidaria; class Scyphozoa; order Rhizostomeae; family Cassiopeidae; genus Cassiopea; species Cassiopea xamachana. Next base: position 12,529,589 of record OLMO02000301.1, on the reverse strand, counting down.
AAAAACTAATATTACCATTTGCTTATATTTGTGTTACCACTACAATGAAAAATTTTAGCTTTCTGCAATACCTGAACAATCAGATGCCTTTGCCACTCTGTGCCCAAAGACAAGGATGCAAGAATCTTGAATGCTACTTCCTGCATCTGAAAAGAGCAAGATACAATGAAAAAACTGTGAGTATTTGCCCTTACATTAATGAATTAAAATAGTGCATAAGTAAAAAGATGCTCTCAAAAAAGGTGGATACAAAGAAAGGAAGCAGATTTCTTGACGTTAATTTTCTTCATGTCTTGTCTTGAAATGTATACTGGGTCAATCTTAGAAATGATGAAAACATGAAATCTTTGCATATCATAAAACTCTAATAAATGAGCCGAGTCAATAATTTAATTAAATCCTATTTAAATACGTGACAAACAAAACAGAATACCTTTTCGTCATTGGATGATGTCAGCTTTACTATTCGCTGCAAGGACCCTTTCCCATCCTAGAGTACATTAAAGTATGTGAATACATGACAAATACCTATCAGACACCCTCTACAAATTAACTGTCTCTATTCACGATTTATAGTCGATTAACTGGCTCTATTCACTACATAAAAATTATCGAGCACTGATAAACATCACTGCTTAGCAGAGAAACTTTGATTAGAACTCGTCCAACGCCAATGCCTAACAGACAGTATTTCCTATCGAAAGGAAGCTACAGTCTAGAGCAAGCGAAAGATCATGGGTGATGTATCTATAACGTTTACTCGATTGCAGATAAATACTCCGGTTTGAGAAACATAATGGATACCTCAGCTAGAGCAGAAAGGTTCGCTTGATGTTCAACAATGAGACTCAACGTCATAACAGCTAACAAAGCGATATGTTCATTCATTCCACATAAGGAGATAACAGGCTGCAAGGCTCCTTCAGCAACGGCTGGAAAACAACAGCAGTGATACGACATAATGCTCAATCAGGGACATAGGAAACATTCAAAAAGTGGGGGGCATGTATTCAGAGTCACGCCAAAAACCAGGCGAGGGTAACAATGTAAACTGAAAAGGGGTACTTTACATATACATTTGTGAACACTTGCACTTAAGGCACGAGAGCTTGACATCACGTGATGTCCGCTGTGGCCTGCCCCCGCACGATTCTTCAGTTCTAACAATAAGCATAGAAGCGTAGGAGAGGGAGCGGTAGGGGGGCTGTGGCCACCCTCAGTTAGACGTGAATCTGTTGTATTTGGACAATTTTCCTGAAGGAGCAATAGAATACTCATTCGGGCAGAAAGTTTACAGCCCTCTAAGATTTGAATTTCTCCTAACCCTATGTTTCCTACGGTCATGTGCTCGATGAACATAATCAAAATCCAGAAAATTAGGCATTAACCACAAACATTTCAATTGCTATTATTCTTTCCAGAATGTATGCAAAAATGGCTCCTTTCTTTAATGATTAAGGGGTAAGCTGCATACCAAAAATAAAATCACGTGCTTGTGGATAAAGGGGACATTATACAAATAACAAAATGGGGTACCTTGAGCTTTGAGCTCATCTGATTTACAAAATATCATAAGAGCGCTTATTGCATCAACCATGGTGTTCTCCTGACTTTCATCAACAGCTGACAACAAACTGCAAAACAACATCAAAGTACAGTTAATCCATCAGGTTCTACACACATTAGTAATAATTTCTATTATTTATAGTGCTCAATACACGCCCATATTCATGGGGTGACATGGGGTGGCAAATGCTAACCCTGGGCAACAGGACTCCAGCTATTTGACACACCTGGGAATCTTTTGCAATATTTTTTGTTGTCTTATCGTTGTAGCTAAGGAGAGATGTCCAGAAATCTAGCTTGAGCTCCACCTTGCTCTTTGTGACGTACTAGAAAGCTCAATCTTTTCCAGCAGACATATTATCCACTTGATTTTGATAGCATACAATATGAAACAAGCTCCTCTGACACAATTTTGCCACCCCTGCAACACAGGCCTGACTACGGGCTTGGTTTAATACCGTAAATCCCTGGTGGCTAAATTAATTTTTGGATTTTTGCAAGGGGGCTTATTCGAAGGGGGGCTTTAAAAATTTTCTTGGTAGTTGGTCATATTCCTGTTGAAGTTTTTCTACTAATAAACTATTTTTTCGATGCTACACATACAAGCAATAGGGTATTTTATTAGGGACAGGTATATTTTCATTAATTATCATTTGACTGCTTTTTATTCCTTTTCTTTATAAAGTACTAACAGACTCTCACATAGGTACAGTCACATGCTTGGGTGGGGCCTTATTAACAATTTCTAGCTCAGGAGTTGGGGCTTATTTAAAGGGGGGCTAATTTGAGGATTTAGGGTATATAAGAACAGAGCAAAGCTATCTGCATGAAATTCTGAAGAGATGCTTTTAAGAATATAAAAGCTTCACACTCTTGCAATCGGCAAATAAAATGAGAATGTGCAGGGGTTGAGGGGGTTGTAAACAGGTACTTTTCTATAAATATGCATTGGCAATCATCTATAAATAAAAGACTGTCCAAAATATAGATAGGCAAACTGCTTATTGATATAGTATGGAAAGTTGAAAATTTGCAACCTAATAAGTTCTGTCACAATATAATGTCCATATTTTCAATCCTAGACTAATACAGACAAACAGCAATGAACAGAATATCATAATACAACTACAGACCACAAGCTACTAAAAAAGCAATGACAAATATAGTTTTAAGTTATGATGTACAGAAGTAGGGGTTGTTCGGTATCAAACCCTTCATCTTCCAGATCCATCAGTCATTTGTTGGATTGTTAGTGGAAGCTGAAATAACAACCATGGTCTGTGGGCAATTCTGGAAAATTTTTGTAACCTTCCATTAACCTTCCTTTGCTATAACCCTATTTGAAAGTCATTTAGCATACCACTCACTCCAATCAGGGGCATCCTGAGGGGAGTCATGGGGCATCACATCACCCTGAAAAGACACCTATTAGTAATTCTTGCTTCCTATTTTCAAATGACACAATTTTATGGAAAATGCTAAAGCCCATTAGCAAATATCACAGCTGCGATTCTGGTGGCAAATTGTCATTTAAAATACCCTACAGGTCCAATGTTTGTGACAGCCCTGATTCCATTACATGCTGTATTGAAGGAAAACACATGTCTCAAACAGGATACCTGCTAATGGCTTTGATTGCTCCATGTTTTACTAGCATTGGATGAAGAACAGTTTGAATTGAGAGTGTATGAAGAGCCTCTGCAACTGATGCCTAAATTGATAAAAAAACATATAGCTATTTCAAGGATTTATCAAATACTTATGGTGGTAAATCTGAGAGATTTTCTATTGAGAAAAGCACATAATTCAATGTGCACAAAACTCTATCCAAAACTAATAGGGATGCATGTGTGTCATTTTGTTGTGCAGCCTTACATTGCAGCTTTGAGTTTTGAGGAAGAAGCATCAGCTAACTACAGAAAATTAATTAGCTTGTAATCCAATAAAATAGGAACAAGATAACCAAAGAGGCTATAATGGCTCTAGCAATTAAAACAATCACCTCTATCTAGTAAAACCCAAAAAATTGCATCAAAAACAAAACACATTGTTTTTGATGCAACTACTTGGCTATACAACATAGAGGTGATTTTTAACTGCTAGAACAATTGCTTCTCAAAGACTAAGAAAATCAAATAAAAACTCATCCAAAATCATTAAAACTGAATTTTATGTACATAAAAATAAAATAAACAATCAAAGGGAAAGAAAATTAAATCACATGTCCTTGACATCATGGCCTTGGTCTAGGACTACTACTATCTTTAAAAGAAAAACATGTTTTAGCAAGTGAACAAATTATACCTTTATGACATCATTGATGCTTTGGCTCAAATGTATCAAAGTCTGAACTCCACCATTTTCCACAACCTACAAGATAGGTTGAACAAAACTTTGTATTATCAGTACAAAAAGAGCAAGGTCATCTAAAATTCTAACAATAATGGCAAGAAAGCCTAGAATGCTATAGTCATCTTAGCAGCAACATTTAAAAACAAAAGATATAGTATTATCCAGATACATCACAGTTCTATATCAAGCTAAAATTACTGCTTAGAAGCAAAGTTTTCCAAAGCAAATGCAACATTAATATCCATACTGTAATAGTACTTTCCATGTCATATTTAAAAGACAGCTCAGTTGGTCAAGCCAGATAAATCTTTTCAGCTTTCAGACCAGAAGATGAAAAGAAAGAGAGTAAAAAGATAGGGAAAGGCAGGTAGAGAAGGACAGGGAAATAGATGGGACAGGGAAAGAGATGAGGCAGGGAGGGATAAAGCAGGCAGGGAGAGGGAAGGGGACTGGGAGAGAGAGACTGAGGGGAACATTTTTAACAGCGCTTCTAGACAGCTTTAAGTCTACCTTGATCAATCCTTCAGTGTCCTTTGCAAGTTCAGCCAATCCTTTTGCAGCCTCTTGCTTTTTTGCCTAAAAAATACCAAATTTAGAAAAGATTACAAAACTTGCATGAAAGCATAAGCAGCTAACTTCTCCATTTAAAAAGTTATTACTGTGAGTCAAGAGCTCAATACAACGCATTTTGAATTGAATCTTATTAACTCTTGAATCACAGAAACCTTTGCAACACCAACATAAAGAATGATGATGAAGCTAAATCTAAATTGAATACACAATTTTTAACTCTTACCAATCAGAATATCAAAAATATAAGGCTAATAATAAAATTACAGAGATCCAGAGGCCCATGAATTAAACAGCATAAGTAGATAAGGATGTATAAGCAAGAGGATCAATTTTGGGAACTGAGCCACTGGCATGACTACTTAGTTCTTGTAACGTAAAAAAATGCCAAAAGTAACAGAAATGGATCTTATATCAAATTTCAGTCTACTCACAAATTGTGTTGATTGTGCTTTTGACATAAGTTCACAAACTGGCGCACATGAATCACAGATTCGCTGTGGCTCATCGTATCCAAGCTGGTTTAATGAGGCCTGATAATCATGAGAAGTTGAAAAATACATGCACAACTACATCTGCAATACTATACAAAGTCTTATGCAAATACTTTCAATAACTTTTTGATTTGTCTCAACATAAGATAAAAATAAATATAGTATATTGCCTCCAATTTTCTACTTCATTGTAGGAAACACCATCCATTTAATTTCAGTTTCCTCTCTCTTATTATTTCTATCTCCTATTTCTTCTCAAATGCCAAATATAAAAAATATCTACCAACAATACATAAAATCCAGAAAGATGAAAATATTTTCTACCCTTTACCAATGATGAAGCAGCTAACTATTACACTATCACCGGTTCCAAAAAATTAAGCTCCTTATCACTAAATCATAATTTTCATCCACAAAAGATTTAATAATTTCAAATTACTTTGTATAACTAGTGTGGATAAGTCCTTCAGGGTAATGGCATGACCATGGGAGCATGGTAGGCAAGTGCCCTCCTTTTACCAAGATAGTGCTCAGGGTTTCTTTAAAATTGATAAGAAAATAAATGGAGGGGGGTAATCAGAGCTCATTAATCTGCTTGAGCACTGAGTGCCCTTTACAGGCACAAAATGTCAAGCTTCAAATTTCTGCAGGCACTTCTAATCAAAATCTGCATCTGGCTATTATATTTAATTTTTCTGCAGGCATGTTTTTCTCAAATCTGTGCTTGCAGGCACAAAATACTTTTAATGTGGCCTGGAGATAGTAGCAAACCTCCAAAGAAGTTCTGGAAGATGATTGATCAACATCAATATTAGCAAGTTCTGTGTGTCCTTAAAATACAAAGAGGGGCTAGTGTTCTGATTTTTGTTGATATTGGATTTACTAGGGTTTGGTCTGTCCTTCCTAAACTAAAGCTACAGCATTATAAGAGGGCATGGCCATATTCTTATAGAGGGTGTGGCCAAAAATTTTTCACTTATGTCCCTCACTTTTATAGCCCTGGCCACACAGCTGCTTCAGTAGCATACCTTTTTTTCA
>OLMO02000301.1:12453783-12467472 GCA_900291935.2 Cassiopea xamachana | reverse complement strand
CTCTAGGAAGAGCAGCACTTGTTACGTTTAAATCTTGTTTAGGATTATTCCTTTTTTATGTTATATTGCAACATGCTCATATGATCCCATTTATATTCTTATGTATTCTTGGTGATTGAGATTTGTGGGTGAATATTGAAGAAATGAAATAAAAATGAATTGAATTATGAATGAGTGATGGGCTGCAATAGTACGAAAAGTTTCCAGAAATGTTTATCGGAATTTTTTGTATCAATGCAGATCGGTGCGCAGTTAGCTAGAACTTTCAATCCCCTGGTTATTTCGACCCCTCCCCCACATACTTTATCTGCAGGAAATTTTAATTCGTCCGCTTACTATGACTCCCCGCTTCTTCGGGGCCTAAAAGTAGTCCCCTGGAGAGTGTTCCAAGTTACTGAAACTCCAAAAGAGCAGATAAACCAAAAGGTACATGGCATGACAAGCATCATTTACCTAGTCATGGCCAATAGAAAAAGAAAAGCTTTCAACATCAAGATTTCATATTGCAACGGAACGTAGTCTTTCTAAGGGTGTCTTCCCTTCTAAGGGTGTCTTTCCTTCTAAGGGTATCTTCCTTTATTTTTTATAAGAAAGTGGTTTATAGGAAAGTAGTAATGTGTTATTCAAAAAGTAAAGAAAGCTCAGTACTGGACTTTCGAGACTTAAGAAAGTTTTTTAGAATTTATGTATTTATAATTCAATTTATCTGTGTACAAAATGTCATGTATGTGATGTTGGCTTTCCTCTAACTGTTCAACTTCTCCTATCTACTAAGATTTATCATCAGTTCTAGTGAACAAGGAGCTTTTTCATTTTCCATTAATGTGCAAGCGCAAAACATTGGAACTCAAAAGTTTTTGCGAAGAAAGTCTTAAGAAAGTTTTGATATTGGAATCGTGAGAAAGTTAAGAAAGTTTCAGTACTGGGCTACAAAAAACTCCCTTATGTAAAGATATTTGTTGTATAACATGGCTCCTCCACATCACCGGAATTCGTCAGCGAACTGAAGAAGGAACATTGCACCATCATTGTGCAAAATGACCTAAGACACTGTCTATTGGGCAATTTATGGACTTAACGTCTTTATTGGATATTTTACTATATTGCACCATCTTTTGTGTTGAGTAGTATAAATTAGTTTAGTTTTATCGTAAAGTTAGTTGTCGTCGAAGAAGTAGAAGTAACTCAAGTAGATGAAAGCGACCCTCAGGATAGCTGCTGTGTTAAAGAGAAAAGGTCGTAAGTTTTACATAGCCTTTTTAGAGATTCTTTATATCCCTACGAGAAAACTCACGCAATCCTCTATGTTATAATTTAGGGATAGGAAATTAAGTAGAGACGAGACCCAAGTATCCCCCTAAATATAACATATTGAATCAACATAACTTGTGAGTTGAAAAGCAAGATAATCGAAATGACACCTGTTGAAATCCTTGATCATGCAATAGCTTGATGGTATGCTTGGTTAAGTTCAAATTGCTTTCCATCTGTTTATAACTTTAATTTCAAGATTGGGTTCTCGAAACTGGTCATGTTGTATATCCTCAAAATGCACAAAGCACTATCGCATTTGCTCTTTTTAACGCCCATCTTTTATACGCTACCCTGTATTATACGCCGCACACTATTATACACCTCACTAAATTGCACGCCGCAAAGGGAGTGAGTGAAACAATCACCATTGAAATAGCATAGCTTCTTGCAGCTTACCTTTCGTGTTTGTAGAACATTTGCGAAACACTTCGAATCTCTAGCTACAAAAACAAGCGCTTTCCTCGTGCACTCTTTGGTACCGAATAGCAGGGGGCCCCCAATTGCAGATTTTTGAAAATTTCATCACCCATTTCCATAAAAACTCCCCTGCTCGCTATACCCTCTTTCTATTCAGTGTCAAAGTAACCCTTAAAAATTGCTGTAGGAGAGAACATCGTAATTCCTTTCTAAAAAGTGTGCACTTACGCAAAATGCCTTGTCTTGGATCTGATCTGCTTCATGTATAAAGTGCTTCATCTGTAGAAGTTTTTCAAGAACAACCAGGCCAAGTGACTGAATTTTTAGAGCACTTAGAAGAAGCACTTGTACTTGACAAATATTTAGGAATATTTGTTGATTACACGTGCTTTTTATAAGAAAAGGTTTACAAGGAAATTGAGGGTCAAGCAAAAAATTATTTTTCTTATTAAATCATCTGCCGACTCAGTGGCACCTGAGGGTACTTTGCCCACTTGTCCCCTAATATCCGCTACTGTGTTTCACGTCTTATCGTTACATTTTAAATATTGTGCAACACCTGAACAAGTAGAACTGGACAATGAACACTTAAGGTAATCTCTTGAAGCGACATATACTTTGGTGGAAAAGCTGAAGAAATGACAAGACTTTAAAAAGCGCGATTCGGAATTGAGTTTTAATAAAGGAAACTTGCAGAATGCAATATAATGAAAAATTCAGCAATAAATTAAATAGACGAGCCTTACATACGTGCTAAGATATCAGTGTGAAGTCTGTAGATTAGGATGAATGCAAAAGAAGACATCTCCATTACCCCTTCTGTAGCGTCGTGTCACCAACTTTGTCTACCATAGAGCTGGTTCTCACTTCATTGTAGACGAACACACAGGGTACCAGATTAAAAAGCCGCAACAGCCTTACGTAGCAGCGCTCCTTCGCAGCAATGATGAATGTAGGGAGGCTGCTGTGCTTCAAAACAAATATATAGTAAATAGGAACAGCTGATAACATCAATAAGAGGCAAATCCCACTCTCTATTGGCTTCTTTGCAAATGGAGCAATGATCAGATACAGTGATACAAGGCTCATGAATATTGGATTCGCAATCCACACTTTAAATGGTCTTGGTAAATTTGGCTGTCGAAATCGAAGTATAACAACACCGAACAGCGCCATACCATATGTCAGCCATACTGCAAATGAGAAGAACATTACGAAAGTTTGAAGTCCACTTCTCACTGACAAAATCCAGATGATTGACAACACAAATTCAAGAAACAGAGCTGGAATTGGAGTGAGCCTCTTCTTGTGGATATAAGAGAGAGGCTGAGGAAGATGACCTTCCCGCGAAGCAGACAGTAGTGACCTAGCTACAACACATAAACAAGCGTTGTTAGATCCAAAGCATGAAATGGCAGCCGCAACTGATACAACTATTGCAGCATTATGACCCAATACCTTGTTCACAAAAGCAGTTGCTATGTAGGGCGAATCGGCTATTTCTGTATGCGATAAACAGGACATGAATGCCAAATTAACGAGAACGTAACACACGATAACAAATGGAATTCCAGTCATCACAGACAAGGGAAGATTTCTAGAAGGATTTTTAATCTCCTCTGTCAATATGCAAATGTAACCCCAACCATCGTATGCCCACAAGCTGTTGTACAATGCAACACCGAGGTCTTTCGGATCGAATGCTTTGGTATTTGTAAACATTGATACGTAATTTTGAATGTGTCCAACTGATACTTTCCATATTCCAAGTGCCACAATGAATAAAATAGCAAGTGTTTGAACCATCGTAAAAATGGTTTGAGTACTTGATACAAACGATATACTGATACAGTTGATGGTGAATGAGATACACATCGTGAAGCACGCCGCAGTTTTCATTATCCAGAATCCAGAATTAGAGGAAACATCATAGAATGGGCTTATACAGTAACCAGCAAATGTTTCAGATACAAGTGCAAACGCAGTTGGGTATATGATAAACATTTGTGCCCATATGGTAATGAAACCTCCAATGTCACCATATATTTCTTTTATAAAGATGTATTCACCTCCTGATTTCTGAATTGTGCTGGCAAGCTCACAGAAACATAGAGCACCAAACAAGCAAATAACTCCACACACTATCCAAGCAATCAATGCTAGGCCCATACTGCTTGTTTCTCTTGCCACGAAGCTTGGCGACACGAAAAGGCCTGAGCCCATTAGGATGCCAACAACATAGCAAAAGGCTTGGAAAGCGCCGAGACTCCGGTTCAACTGTCTTCCACTTTGAAAAAGCGAAGTGGCTGCAATTAGTGAAGTGGAGATAGAATGCTTCTCTGACTTTCCAGCGAATAAAAGCGAGGAGTCTTCTGTTAGTGCCTGAGCATCCATTCCGTCTTTTGAACTTTCAGACTTCAAGCGCAAATAATTATCTGAAGATGCAGAGCTCTTCCAAATAACTCTTCACTTACAAACTATTGACAGCGCAGACCACTCACACAAATGAATTCCCCATAGTATAAGTTATTGCACGCGCGTGAAGTTCTCTTGGGATGAAATTATTGCTTTGTGCTGCTTTGCTTAAGAATTGTTTCTCAAACTCCTGAAGGTTAGGTCGTGGTTGGAGTAAGAGAGCTTTGGTCCATTGGGTCCATTGGATTCAAGTTCATTCAAGATTTCTCATAGAAATCCTTCTCAGGAGATTCTATCTTTGCACATTGATCAGTCTGTTAATTGAAGTGTCGTTAAAAGTCATTGACGATTTCCCAAAAAGTCATAGAAGTAGCCAGCAAGTGTTTGAAATCCATGCTAAAATATCCTATTTCCTACGCTATAGTGCTTAATTGTCAATATGACGTATCAAAGCAAAGCTTTTGATGAAAATGACTTTCACAGGACGTAATCATGAAGGAGATTGGTAAACATTTGATTCCATTGAATTAACTTAATTCGATGCATCGCAGAAGACAAGGCAGAAACTATGAAATAGGCGACAAATGTGAAAAACTCCTGCGAATGTAGCAGAAATAACCAGAAATATTGAGGCTTTGGGTGTGTGGGTTGAACAAACGCTATGGAGGAGATGTGAACATATTCTAAAAGGTCTCTCCTTTCGAATAAGAATTCAGAGGCCACAAAGTATAGATGCAAGTACTTTAATGATCTGAAAGTTGCTTCATAAAGATTTGACTTCTCTAAATACTCTGTTCTAATAGTTCTAATAGTACCATTATACGCCAATGCTGGGACTTTTTGATCACTTCAATGCGCTGTCCTACAAGCTTGTTCACTCTCATCCATTCGGTAATGTTATGCAGCTCAGCTTGTGCATCAGCTACTAGTTTCTCTTTGTCATTCGATGCTANTATATTTCTTTTATAAAGATGTATTCACCTCCTGATTTCTGAATTGTGCTGGCAAGCTCACAGAAACATAGAGCACCAAACAAGCACATAACTCCACAAACTATCCAAGCTATCAATGCTAGGCCCATACTGCTCGTTTCTTTGGCCACGAAGCTTGGCGACACGAAAAGGCCTGAGCCCATTAGGATGCCAACAACATAGCAGAAGGCTTGGAAAGCGCCGAGACTCCGCTTTAACTGTCTTCCACTTTGAAAAGGCGAAGTGGCTACAATTAATGAAGTGGAGATAGAATGCTTCTCTGCCTTTCCAGCGAATAAAAGCGAGGAGTCTTCTGTTAGTGCCTGAGCATCCATTCCGTCTTTTGAACTTTCAGACTTCAAGCGCAAATAATTATCTGAAGATGCAGAGCTCTTCCAAATAACTCTTCACTTACGAACTATTGACAGCGCAGACCACTCACATAAATGAATTCCCCATAGTATAAGTTATTTCGCGCGTGCAGTTCTCTTGGGATAAAATTATTGCTTTGTGTTGCTTTGTTTAAGAATTGTTTCTCAAAGTCCTGAAAGTTAGGCCGTGGTTGGAGTAAGAGAGCTTTGGTCCATTGGGTCCATTGGATTCAAGTTCATTCAAGATTTCTCATAGAAATCCTTCTCAGGAGATTCTATCTTTGCACATTGATCTAATTGAAATGTCGTTAAAAGTCATTGACGATTTCCCAAAAAGTCATAGAAGTAGCCAGCAAGTGTTTGAAATCCATGCTAAATATCCCATTTCCTACGCTATATTGATTAATTGTCAATATGACGTATCAAAGCAAAGATTTTGATGAAAATGACTTTCACAGGACGTAATCATGAAGGAGATTGGTAAACATTTGATTCCACTGAATTAACTTAATTCGATGCATCGCAGAAGACAAGGCAGAAAATATGAAATAGGCGACAAATGTGAAAAACTCCTGCGAATGTAGCAGAAATAACCAGAAATATTGAGGCTTTGGATGTGTGGGTTGAACAAACGCTAAGTAGGAGACGTGAACATATTCTAAAAGGTCTCTCCTTTGGAATAAGAATTCAGAGGCCACAAAGTATAGATGCAAGTACTTTAATGATCTGAAAGTTGCTCCATAAAGATTTGACTTCTCTAAATACTCTGTTCTAATAGTACTATTATACGCCAATGCTGGGACTTTTTAATCACTTCAATGCGCTGTTCTACAAGGTCACAGAAAACACTATATCTTTCGTGATCGCTATTTTGCATGACAGTAATTCGTCACAAGGCTCACTCTCTAATAGAAAAAGCCCATTTCATTCACAACACCAGCCACCTTCCCGTAGGAAGAGCATGGGGTGCCGGCAGTGGCAGAGCCAGGGGGAATGGGGAGGGGTGGCTGCCTTCCAATGATAAAAAGTTTGGTGTCTGAGAATTGCTCAAATTTGCAATAAAATCGATACATTGGAAGGTGGCTTTGAAATAGCAAATGCAACAGATCTTTTCTATTTAGAAAAGGGCGTATCTTTATATCCAAAAGGGTCTTTCCCTGATTTAAAGAGTGTTGTCAAAAAACAGGGGATACGGCCCCCCTGATCCCGTTACTCTTTCTTTCTTTATGGTACTTCAACGCTGGCTATGGCAGGAGCTATGCTCCCTTACCCCTGGATAGCTCCCTAGTTACCCTACTCATTGTCTACGCCCTTTTTTGCCCCCTCCCTCCTGGCCACACCCTATTTCCCCCGAAGATGTGACCTTGGCTAAACTACTTAGTGCCGAAGAAAATGGCACGGGAAGTAAGTACCCATGCATTTTCTAAAGTGGAGTTTAACCAGTACGAAGGCAGCTTTCAAAATGTGATGGCAACCAAGCCAGATGAGTATGGCAGCCACACCTAAATGTAAAGAAAGTTCTTATTGGAGGCACAAGCAAAGGGAGGAGTTTGGGGGCTTTGATCACTAATTCATTTATCACCAAGCCCTTTTCGTTGGCAACAACGCAACCAATACCCTTTATAATACCATAGAGGTAGAAAAGGAGTCTGGGGGCTTCCCTCGGGCAAATTTTTGCAAATGCATTCCCTACAATGCTGGAAAATGCCGCTTTGCAAGTTTCCTGAATTGCATACAGGGACGTCCCAAGGACCCTTTGGTTGGATGCTGTAAAGCTGAATTTACATGCATTTATCTGATTACTAAGCTGTTCTATTGTCACTTATCACTAGTCGTGCCAATATTTAAAAGCAATATTCTTTAGCTATTTACATACGGTAGTGGCAGGAGGGCAAGTATGGCTATTGAAACTTTCAGTGTGCTAGGCATGCTCTAGTAACTAGGTCTATTACTGCGCCCACCATGGTTGGGAGCGGAAAAAATTTTCCGAAAATTGAAAATTTTGAAAATAAAGCTTCTCAGAAGGCTGTGAAAAGCTATTTGTAAGATTGGTTTTTGCAAATGTAGTATTTCATAAGAGAACAATTTTACTAACCTGTTAACCAGAATTTATAGGAAGTCTACTACACATACCTTCTTATCAAGAATCTACTAAAAGACCTATCATGGTTGGGCGTGAAGAAAAAATTTTCAAAACGAATGTTCTGAGTTGGTTGGAAAACGCTATTTTGGTACGTTCTTTCAAGGGTTGTACAGGCACTATATAGCCCTCAACTCTTCAAAAATAACCGAATTTTAACGAGGTAGGGACCCACGCTTGCCTGAACTTTCTAGTGTTCTCATATTTGGCCGTTTTGCATCCTGCACAACCCCGGTCTCTACGTCTCTGACTGCATATTGTGGCTATAAATAATCAAAAAGTTTAGGATGGGTGGCTGTTAAGAGCAAACTACCGACAAATTGCAAAATTTGTCCAAAAATCGTGGGGTATGTTGATGAAAGCCTGATGACATCCTTTCTTGCTGTTTATGAATTTTACCATATACAGAAGAATATTGGACTACTGTACAACCGATAGCCACTAAGATCTTCTCTGCTATCCAGTGTTTATCTTCATTTTTTCTTCTTTTAAGCAAAAGTCAACTTAACTGTTATTGGCGAGCAAGAATTGGCAGGATCTTTCAGTTGGATGGACCGTGCTCTCTATGCCCCCTCCTGATAATGTGGCTTATCACCCGTCAATACTTTCCTAGAGAACATTGCTCAATTTCTCTCTATTTTGTTGACACTTTCCAGCGGGAACATCAATAGCCTCGCTTTGATTCTTCCCAATGGCGTGTTACATCATTGTGAAAGTGGTTTATTCATTTGGTGGCATAATTTTTCAACTAGTTGTTAAGTCTCTCATAGGTATAAGAAAAATAATTGTGACTCTGCAGAAGATTGCTACCATTACATTCTTTAATACTGGTTGTCTTATGTCAATTATTTACTTTCGTCTTCCAATCTACGCTCGGTGGGAAGGGGGTACCTCAAAAACGTACGGAAGGGTGCAAGGGGGGGAGGGGTCCAAAAATCGATAAAATACACCAATTCGATATAGGCGGCCTCTCTTTCGCTATGGGATCTGGGCGCGAATTAGGGGTGAAAGAAATTTGCCAGCTATATGTTTACAACAGTATTGTGCGTGTGAAGCAGTGTTCAGTATTCGAACTTTGGCAACAGTTTCGCAGTTTCTTCAAGTTTTACTATCTTTGCGTGATCTGGTATCAAGAAACAGCTTTTTTTAAAAGACACAGCTGCATTTGCTTTATGCAACGCTCCGGTTGTTGGCCTTTGCCCGTACTCTGTATTTATCATCGTCAATATGGACTTCGATACGATTGGTCAAATTTCACTGAAACTTTCTCAGATGTCACCCGTGAATTTGATACTGGTAACTCTAGTCGGCAAAGTTTCCGTCTAGGCTTCGTTGCAGACTTGTCATGTCCAAGATTTTCGGTAGGATAAGGATTTTTGAAAGTAGGCCTACCATCCACAAAATGCAATGAACACCATGTCACTTTGCCCTGGCGTCCACCTAGTATTCTTCTGCGTTGTTCTATTTATTAGCTTTATCCACTCCTCTCATTTCATAAGTTTTTCTTGATGCTAGGAAAATTGAACAAACTAAACGGAGGTGAGCAAGGGCACTCCTTGCGCAAGGCGTGGTGCTCTTCACATATCTTTTCTCCCCAAAGTCTGAGCTATCATCGACTATTTGTGCTATTGAATAAGGCACAGTTCCCATTTATCATGATATATCAGGAGCGGTGTCCAATATGTTGAAAGCAAGATCCAGAGCGATGCATAAAGCAAATGCTGCTGTGTAGGTAGTCTGAACGAGCAAAACATATACAAGAGCTTTTAAAAAAGCTGTTTCTTGATATCAGATCACGACAGGCAAGAAAAATATTGTTAGGTTTCAGCAGAGTATAGAAGAAGTCAAACCTTTCTCCGGAAGCCACTACCATACGTTTAACCTTCCTCATTATACAACATCGAAATAAAGTTTTCTAAGCTCATAAGAAAGAATATATAAGAAAGGGACCAAAACGGAGAAGTCGAATTATAGGCCAATAAGTGTCCTACCAGAAATATCAAAAATATTTGGAAGAATGATAGGATCACAAATAAATCAATTTCTTGAAAACAAATGGTCCAATCTCTTCACTGCTTTTATAGAAGGTCATAGTACGCAAGATGCAATACTTAGAGTGATTGAATCTTGGCACAAATGTCTTGACGCCTTCTGCATTGTTGGGACTGTATTAGTGGATCTTTCTAAAGCCTATGATTGTATCCTACACGATTTATTGATCGCTAAATTGGAGGCTTATGGTTTTGACAGGGATAGCCTCATATTTATGCATAGTTATCTGAAGGGCCACGCTCAAAGGGTTAAAGTAGGCTCTTCCTACCGCTCCTTTGGTAATATTAAGATAGGAGTTCCCCAGGGATCACTTCTTGGTACAAAGCTATTTAATATCTTCATAAATGATTTGTTCCTACTTGACTTGGAGTCAGAAATCTGTAACTTTGCAGACGACAACACAATATTTACAAGAGGTAATAACTTGGAAGAAGTAATAGTTAAATTGGAGGATGACCTGTGTACCACCTTGAAATGGTTTATAGAAAGTAGAATAGTAGCAAACCCTGAAATATTCCAATTTATGTTCCTAGGGACAAATAGTGATCAGAAACTGTTCTTAAAAATTGACGATCAGACTATCAAACAATGTCAGGAAGTCAAACTGTTAGGAGTAACAATAGGTTCCAGACTGAACTCTGACAAGCACATCCTAGAACTTTGCGGTAAGGTTAACAAAAAAGTGAGTGCATTTTCTAGAGTAAGGAACTATCTTGATAATAATCAGGCCGACATATTATGCAAAACGACAGTGTTGGCAAATTTCAACTACAGTCCTTTAATATGGATGCTGTCTTCCAAAGCTGTCAATAAGGAGATAAACAGAACACATAAACGAGCGCTCCGGGCTCTGCACAAGGATAATAATTTATCATTTGATAAGTGCCTAATGAAAGAGACAGGAATAACGATCCATGTAAACAATCTTCATAAGCTAATGTTGGAGGTATTCAAGACTCTGAACTACTTAAACCCCTCGTACCTTTGGGACCTGTTTAACGTGAAACAAGTTTAATACAATCTAAGAACAAAAAATCTAGCGGTATTACCTCAAATAAAAACCCAAACACATGGAGCAAACTCGATTACATTTAGAGGTAGCATCCTTTGGAATGCACTTACCGACAATATGAAAGCTTTTACAAATATGGCAGCATTCAAAAAGAAAATATTAGTCTGGAATGGGGAAAGTTGCAACTGTAAATTATGTAGATGAAGTCTTGTTCTTTGGCTAACTTCTTCTTTTTATTTTTATCGCATGACTATTTTAGCAATTGTAGTTGGACTTAATTAGTTAATGTTGGTTGATGCCATTGTAACTAGTAGTGAAAGTGTTAATAATTCCAACTGTAAAAAGTGTGTGTTACATAAAACAAAATAAATAAGTTGTCTCTCCATTATCCTCATATTAAATCCCTATAGTTACCTAAATGAAAGTTCTCTTCAAGTCACATTTTTTAAAAAAAAACTACTGAATCCCTCCTCAAAACTGGCATAAATTTAAGAAAACTTCCTCCACCTCACAGCCGTAGCATTTTTATGGACTCTTCAGCTTCAGCTTATTAAAATTTTCTTCAAGGGCCACATTGAAGGTCTAGGCGGGCTGGATCTCTCCATTGGGCCGCATGCTTGACACCCCTACTATAGATGGTGCTCATTGGCAAAAATATTAATTTGTTAAACGTTGTTCATGACATAATAGTAATTAATCTGCAGTTATACTCCACACCAAAATCAGGCAGTGTAAAATTTGTTGTTTCAAATTGGTGAGACGATGATGAAATAAATAGACAAAAGAAGAAATAAACAACAAAATAAAAACCATATCTATTATGAATTTATATCTATATTAAAACAAATCTATTGCACTCAGAAATCTATCAAATATGGATCTATAATAAAAAAATAACAACTTCCTTCCACCACAACCTTCTGCAAACCACCCCTCAGAAAAGAAACATGGAAAAGATTATTCATTCATAATGCATACTGAACTTTCATGCTAAAAACAACTCCTAAAATCAGAGAGCAGTGCGATATAGAATAATACCTCAGATATCACAGAAAGTTTCAAAAGTATGGAAGACTGGTGGTGTCCATTCAGTCCTTTTATGATAACTGATTCAAGCATAAATATTTACATGATTTTGCCCCTTTAACTAAAATCTTTTTACGCCTCCTTGTTTTGGTGTGACTTCCTGGATTCATTATCAAAAATCAATAGTTCAAAGAGAAGGATAAATGAAACATGTTCTGTAAACTAGCCTTTCTAAAGTTTCGTGTCACTCACACCATTTCCATGAAAGTCTCCGTTAACTTCATCACAGACAAATATGCAAGGCACTAAATTGAAGTGTCGCTTCAGCATTGAGTAGCAACGCTCCTTTGCAGCAATGATGAACTTGGGAAGACAATCGTGCTTCAAAACAAATATATAGTAAACAGGAACAGCTGATAACATCAGTAAGAGACAAATCCCACTCTCTATTGGCTTCTTTGCAAATGGAGCAATGATAAGGTACAATGATACGAAGCTCATGAATATTGGATTCGAAATCCACACTTTAAATGGTCTTGGTAAATCTGGCTGTCGAAATCGAAGTATAACAACACCGAACAGCGCCATACCATATGTCAGCCATACTGCAAATGAGAAGAACATTACGAAAGTTTGAAGTCCACTTCTCACAGAGAGAATCCAGATGATTGACAACACAAATTCCAGAAACAGAGCTGGAATTGGAGTGAGCCTCTTCTTGTGGATATAAGAGAGAGGCTGAGGAAGATGGCCCTCCCGCGAAGCAGACAGTAGTGACCTAGCTACAACACATAAACAAGCGCTGTTAGATCCAAAGCATGAAATGGCAGCCGCAACTGATACAACTATTGCAGCAGTGTGACCCAATACCTTGTTCACGAAAGCAGTTGCTATGTAGGGCGAATTGGCTATTTCTGTATGCGATAAACAGGACATGAATGCCAAATTAACGAGGACATAGCACACGATAACAAATGGAATTCCAGTCATCACCGACAGGGGAAGATTTCTAGAAGGATTTTTAATCTCCTCTGTCAATATACAAATGTAACCCCAACCATCGTATGCCCACAAGCTGTTGTACAATGCAACACCAAGGTCTTTCGGATCGAATGCTTTGGTATTTGTAAACATTGATACGTAATTTTGAATGTGTCCAACTGATGCTTTCCATATTCCAAGTACCACAATGAATAGAATAGTTAGAGTTTGAATTAATGTAAAAATAATTTGAGTCTTTGAAACAAACGATAAACTTACACAGTTGATAATGAATGAAATGCACATCGTGAAAACAGCAACAGATTTCATTATCCAGAATCTAGTACCTGTAGTATGATCGTAAAATGGGCTGACACTGTACCCAGCAACAGTCTCTGCTAAAAGTGCAAACGCAGTTGGGTATATGATAAACATTTGTGCCCATATGGTAATGAAACCTCCAATGTCACCATAGATTTCCTTTATGAAGATGTATTCACCTCCTGATTTCTCAATGGCACTTGCGAGCTCACAAAAGCATAGTGCACCAAACAAGCAAATTATTCCACATACTATCCAAGCAATCAGTGCTAGGCCCATACTGCTCGTTTCTTTGGCCACCAAACTTGGCGATACGAAAAGGCCTGAGCCCATTAAGATTCCGACAATAAAGGAAAATGCCTGGAAGGCGTTGAGACTCCGCTATAGCTGTTTTCCACTTAGGAGAAATGATATGGTTTCAGCTAGTGAATTGGAGATGAAAAAGGTTCTTGGTGTGTTTGAGGATAGTAGTAAGGAACTTTCTGTGAATGTTTGTGTATCCATCTGGCTTCTCGAAGTTGCAAGAATGATAATGTAAAGAACCAGCAAATAAAACAGAAGGCTTCGAAATGATTTATCAACTGCTGACTATTGACAGTGTGGATACATGCACAAAGTTGCATCTATTTGTTGAAAACCAATGCGGCAGTAACTGAACAGCTCTTTATC
>OLMO02000301.1:12429057-12446583 GCA_900291935.2 Cassiopea xamachana | reverse complement strand
GTGCCACAATGAATAGAATAGTTAGAGTTTGAATTAACGTAAAAATAATTTGAGTCTTTGAAACAAACGACAAACTTACACAGTTTACTGTGAATGAAATGCACATCATGAAAACAGCAACAGATTTCATTATCCAGAATCCAGTATCTGTATTAAGATCGTAAAATGGGCTGATACTGTACCCAGCAGCAGTCTCTGCTAAAAGCGCAAACGATGTTGGGTATATGATAAACATTTGTGCCCATATGGTAATGAAACCTCCAATGTCACCATAGATTTCCTTTATGAAGATGTATTCACCTCCTGATTTCTCAATGGCGCTTGCGAGCTCACAGAAACATAGTGCACCAAACAAGCAAATTATTCCACATACTATCCAAGCAATCAGTGCTAGGCCCATACTGCTCGTTTCTTTGGCCACCAAACTTGGCGACACGAAAAGGCCTGAGCCCATTAGGATTCCGACAACAAAGAAAAATGCCTGGAAGGCGTTGAGACTCCGCTTCAGCTGTTTTCCACTTAGAAGAAACGATATGGTTCCAGCTAGCGAATTGGAGATGAAAAAGGTTCTTGGTGTGTTTGAGGATAGTAGTAAGGAACTTTCTGTGAATGTTTGTGTATCCATCTGGCTTCTCGAAGTTGCAAGAATGGTAACGTAAGGAACCAGCAAATAAAACAGAAGGCTTCGAAATGATTTATCAACGGCTGACTATTGACAGTGTGGATACATGCACAAAGTTGCATCTATTTGTTGAAATCCAATGCGGCAGTAACTGAACAGCTCTTTATCTAACCCAGGGGTTGAGAACCTGCTGCGACCAACTGTTCAGCAACTGAGTATGCATTCTTTTTGAGGTATGCTAAAAGCAGCAAAGGATTACTTTGCAATGGAAATCATATCTGCAAACAATGGAACACTTCGACGTTATGCTGATATTTGCTGTTGTTACTTCTCATGTTTGTAATGTCATAAAAGTCATTGTAGACAGGATGCCAATAGTCAATGACATTCCAACTACATGTGTTCCGGTTATCAGTTGCCTGAATGAATAAAGATGGTAAGAGTGACGACATAAAAGTCCCATCTGGCAAAATTGACAACAGTACTTCCTACGTAATTCTTCAAAGTCGCTGCTGAAATGGACAAGCAGAATTTAAAATGGGACTTACAGTGGCGGTTCTACGGGGCTCCACGCCCCCCAGAAATTGTGTTGACCTCTACGCTGCCCTCATAACATTTCTAGGAAGGTATAAAATTTTGAATTTGGAATAGGTGATTAACTGCAAATAATCAGAATTCGGAAGCTGTACACGAAATGACATGATGCTCCTAGATTGCTACATTATTTTGACTTATACAAATCGTCCCCCAAGCCGTCGTTGTGTCTTTATACTCTGTATGTAGTCAAAAGCGTATCGCAAATTTTGATGTATCTTTATGCGTTTGTACCACTTTCCATTACGTCATCATCCGGTATTCTTGTCGTTTTGCCTGGTCCCCTTCATTGTTAGTCTTTCATTTTGCATGTCTTTTTCATCTATAAGGAGCCAGTATCTATGCTCATAAAGGGCATTTTCTTAGGGCAAAATGGGAGTGGTCAACAAATTTTCTGGAGGCTTTGGCTCCAGACCCCGGCACTTTTTCTCTCACACAGAGGCCATGTCCTCCCGAGACTTTTCCGGCTAGAACCGCACCTGGTGACATACTCATTTCAGTTAAAATTACTTTGGTTTCATAAAAATAAAATATGTCCGGAACAGGATCTTTTTAATGTACAGTTTCACACAAAATGTGCTGTTCTAGAAAAATTTGCGCAGTTCAATCGAAAAGCAGATACAATTCACAATTTCATTATTTAGTAACCCAAGGGTTCAAGAAAGTAAACAGCAGTGAAAATGTTAGATTTGGTTATGAACTGATAGTGAAACACAACCATACAAGGAATCGTTAGAGGTAGTAGCATTTATCTTTCCTTTTATACCAAAAGCAGGCCATTCGATCCCACCTTGCAACCAGGATTTAACTTTTCAAAACTAGCCCTGTCCACAAGCTGCTGGGCAACTTTTCGACAACTTCAGGCTTCTCTAGCACTTTCAGCTTGTTGAGCAACTTTCATTGCATCGCGCAACTTTTAAGTTTTTGTGTCTCGATTGTCACCGTCATGCTTCTGCTACGAGTGAAACAATAAAAAGTGTAGAATAAAGTTTATTTCGAGAATGTATTTGTCCAATCGTTTAGTTTCACTGTTAGGTAGCACGTGTTGCTATGAAAATGTGTCTCTAAGAAACAAGAGGCTAGAATAAAGCAACAGTTAAGAATCTTTTAAGAAACACAGGCAGGCTGAGCTTCAAATGTTAACTGGAAAAACTGTGCTTGTAAGAAAGATTTTGAAAAAACGTTCATTTTGGTCCAAAATTTATCGAGTAGTTTATCATTCAGTGAATATGGGCGTGGTTGAAATTTAAATTGGCAACTTGAAAACGAGCAACTTTTCATAAAATTTCGAGCAACTTGTGGAGAGGGCTATTCAACACAGCATCGCTGGATTTTAATGTGCAGTTCTAAATTTTTCATTAAAAAAACCCTGGTCTTGAGGAATATATTCCAACTGTGGAGTATGCGTCGAGTATGTCTTCTCAGCTCCGTTCTCAAGTATGTAGTTAAACCAGATGTTTACCTTTGGTAAGCTTCATATTTCATATTTCATATTCATATTAACTTATTTTAATACGAATTACCCTTCAGCAAAACTAAAATAAACTTAGTAATATATCATAGTTACAATAACAAAAATTAAATTATACCTTAGGCTGTTCTTCCAGGGGGTCGTGTTTGATTTATTGTCAGCTCATCAAATACATTTTCAGTTGTTCTTGAAGTAAAAAAGCGTGGGAAGTTCCCTAATGCTTAATGGGATTTCATTCCAGGTTTTAAGAGCTGAGTATGAAAATCCTTTCTTTGCATACTCTAGATTATACTTAGGAATCTGGATATTTCTGCAGAATTGTGTATTGTATCTGAAGAGGTGGGACCTTAGATTGAATTTGTTCCATAGAATATCTGGGCACAGCTTATTAAAGATCTTATAAACCATAACGGCACGATCAAATGTAATAAGCTGTGTAATTGATAGAAATTTTGGTGTCCAGTTGTCTTTTATCCTGGACTTATGAATCATAGAAACTGCTCTGTCTTGGAGACGTTGAAGAAATTCTATTTTTGTGTTTGATAAACTACCCCAGATTACATCAGTATAACGGATGTAACTTTCAGTTAGGGCTCGATTGAACAGTCTTGTACTGTAGCTCCCAGTTTAATCCTTCATCTACAACAATCTCTAGCGATTTGGTATTCGTCACCCGTTTTATATCAGAGTCATTCAGTTTCAATGGTTCATGTACCTCGATTTTATTTATTTTTCTAGGATGTCCAATTATCATATATTCTGATTTTTCGGGATTAGCACTTAATTTATTTATCCGCATCCATGTGGAGATATTTAGCAATTCCATTTGGGCCTTTTGGATTAGATTTTCAACATTAGTAGATGCTACAGTGATAAGAGTATCATCAGCGTAGAGACCTGCTTTAGAGTCTATCAAGGATTTTTCAATGTCATTCAAGTATATTATAAAGAGGAGGAGGCCAAGACAGGAGCCTTGCGGGATACCACAAGGTACCATTTTAGTCCCCGAATTGAGGCCATTTGCGGCACAATACTGCTTCCTATTTTCGAGATATGATTGTATCCAGCAATATCTCGAATGCCGTATTTCCTCAGCTTTCCTATCAAAATTGCATGGTTAATGGTATCAAATGCCTTTTTCAAGTCGAGGAATATTGTTAAATTAAGTTGCTTGTCGTTAATATTACCATACCATTTGTCAGTACTATCAATCAATGATGTAATTGTTGAACAGCATTTTTGAAAGGCTGACTGACTCATTGTTAGGGCCTTAGTTGCCTTCAAATGTTCATAGATTTGATGATGCACTATTCTTTCAAGAATCCTGGGGAATACAGAGACTACTAAGATAGGCCTATAATTATTTGCGTCACTTCTAGACCTTGATTTGAAAATAGGGGTTACTTTTGCCACTTTCCAGATGTCAGGGAAGACACCTTTCCTTAAGAAAGAGTTGAAAATCATAGTTAATGGCTGACTTATAAGATCTGTGACATCTTTTATCAACATTATAGGGATCTTATCAGGCCCAGGTGCCTTGCCATTGTTGAATGGCTTTACGAACATAGTTACAATCAACGGGAGTAAAACTTATTAAACTTTCTTCTTGAGTAATAGGTTTTAGAGGATCATCATTTGAATTTTGCTCAATTTGAACAGCTAGGTTTTGTCCTACCGAAACAAAATGATGGTTGCTTAGTTTCTTCCCTTTAACTGTCAAACTCGTAGGTATCGCTGAGTTTGATGATCTGTCTAAGTCTTTGTTAATGATCTGCCACATTTTTTTCGGGTTGTGCTGATGTTCGTTAATTATTCCATGGTTATACGATTGGATAGCAAATTTTATTTTCTTCGTCATAGCATTCCTAAGTTGCTTATACATACTCCACTTTTCAGGAAATTTTACGGCAGCCCTTTTTGCTATGTCCCTCTTTCGCATTAAGTCCATAATTGATTGACTTAACCATGGTGCACATTCATCGCAAACTATTTTTTCTGAGAGGGGCATGCATGTCTAAGACAAGTTCAAAAATCCCCTGAAAGGTCGAGGCCATTGCATTTGGATTTTCTGAGACTTGGTCCAGGACAGTTTGCCAATTAATCATGCTTAGGTCGTTTCGGAAAGATTTCTTATCATATTTACTAAGATTTCGGGTTTCAATGATTCTTGCTTTTTTCTTTCTGAATTTCCGGGCATTTAATTTCTTTATACCGAAGATCATGTAATGATCAACCATCCCAATCCTTAAAAGTTGCCGACTCTAAGGCAGCTGGAAGGGAACTAGCGATGAGAGTCCTAACACAACAACAAAATAATGCTACGTCCTAATGTAAGATATAAGTACTTTTTCAAGCTACTGATACCAAACCTAATCGTCCGACGATGGCTAAATCTAAATACAATCATAAATCCCATATACGAAAATCTAAGCCTCAAAACAGCAGTATTTCATATGATATCTATTTACTAGTTGACGTTGCTACGACAATGTTAGATACTTCCATACACCTTCACGATTGATTCTCTTACACTTTCAAATTACCAGTATTACACTGTTCGTTTGGGGTAGTGGCGTACCGTCAGAGTATGCAAGGTATTCAGTGAATACCCTGGGATATCAGAAAAATAGTTTTGAAAAAGGTTATTCCATTGAAGCCTAAAATTCAATGGAGCCATCCACTATTGCATGAAATTTCCACATTAGACTGCCATTATTAAGAGGAGTGCTGAGTAGGAGCAATATATCGCTGCATATTCTCTCTTCTTTGCTATGACACTGCCTACTTCATGCAATAAGCGGTGAATCTCTTCCGTCAAATTTCAACCAATTAGAGAGCAGTAGCGAAGTTAGAGGTCCTGCCTGTCCTACCCAGTAGGACTAAAATATTTCAATAAAATCAAATTTTTTAAAAAGTGGCTAAAAGTTAATTTTCAAGCGAAGGTAACATTTCCCAACCCGTTAGCTCGTAATTTCATAGCGAACTCATTCAACACAGCTTTTGTTTTACCATTTATGAAATCATTTTTAATTGGTTACCAAAGAATATCTTTGTTTTGAACCCAACTCCTACCATCTGAGATGGTAGGAGCTGGTAGAAGCTCAAACAAACGAGTGTTTCAGCACGTCTTTGTGCCTGTACTACCTCACAATGGAAAAAAACAACCGTTCTTCTACCACATTTTACTGGTAGGAGCTAGGACGGTATTGCTGCTGCGATGTCATGGAGCTGCGCTGGAATTGAACATTTTGATTGGCTGAAGGGCTTAACACGTGATTGCCTTAGAAGCTTTTGTGATGGCAGCTCCTACCTACTTTGAAATGTAGGACACTTGTAACCGTCAAAATCTCGGTTTGAAATTACGTTGTAGCTGTGGACAGTAGTTCTAAGTTTTCGAAATGGCTGTAGAAACTAGCCGAGGAGCTGAAGACATTATTTGTGAACTTATAGAGAAATAATTCAGTGCAAGAACTGTTGGTGAGCAGAAGGAGATCTTGCAGCATAAGAAGCCCCAGCCAAAACTAGGGCCTAGAACTGCCAATCGCCAGTTTCAGGATGAATGGTATGCGAACAAAGAATAGCTTTGTGGCTCAACTAATTTACAAAGATTGTTTTGCTGGCCGTGCCTTTTATTTGCTCCAGGAAAATCGCAAACGTGGACAAGACAAGGATATGCCGATATGCGTTGTTTTCTTTCCGATTTCAGAAAGCATGGGCGATCGAACTGCTACTTGTAGGCCTATAAGAAATGGAAGACCTTTGATGCGACAGAAAGGGTCGTTATTCTATTCTCAAGAGCGAGAAGAGGTGCAGCGCCATAATGAGCAGATAAGGCAGAACAGGGAGACGCTTAAAACCATTTCTGAAGCTATATTGTTCTTAAGCAAACAAGAATTAGCCCTTAGGTGTCACGATGAATCTAGAGATGGCCTTAATAAGGGAAATTATTGGGAGCTACTTGAATGCTTTGATATATGATCTGTCTTTGAACGTCGTCTCCATAGGGAGTTGACAGAAGGTGAAATGATACATTCTGGTGTTTTCACTGGCGTTTATTCAGAGATTCAAAATGATCTCATTGAATGCATAGATTCTGTCATCCAAGATCAGATTGACAAGGAAATTGAAAATTGTAGATTCTGGAGCATTCAGGTAGATGAAACAACCGATGTTTCTACTAAGGAGCAGCTCAGTGTCATCATTCGTTTGGATAGGGAAGGAGAAATAGTTGAGAGGTTTCTGAAACTTTTTGATGTTAGTTCTGGTAAATTCCACTTTTCCTTGGTTGTTGGTTTATGAAATACATTTGCAGAATAGAATTGTCCTCATTGTTTATGATAATCATATTTTGCTTCTGAATATTGGTTTTAAGAGAAGCTACTGAGTCTCACTGTTCTGCCTTACAACAAAAGCCTGCAAAGATGTTATGAACCTCAAGGCTTTAGAATGGCAAGGAAGAGTTAAATCATATTTTAGCATACTGAAGGTACTTTTTGCCAATACTTGTTGGAATATAAAGCATCAGCTGATAGCTTAACTCAATTGGACTTTCCATTGAGGACTAATTTGCCTGGCAATTACAATTTGACATTTATAAGATCCAATTTTTATCTCAAAATGTCTTTTTAACAGTGAAATATATGATTTAATTCTATGTAGTATATGTTTTACAGCAGTTCTGAAAACACAAATCTGTGATTTAGAAGGGGACTTAAGTCAATAAAAATGTTGTTAAAATCTATCTTCAATGTAAAAGTGAAATCATGCAATTTACATTATACTTGTAGGAGATGTATGTCAACTTTAAGTATCTGAAAATGGGTACTTTCCATAGAGTGTTTCAAAACAGCAGGGTTAAGAAAATTTTTTGAGATCCCCTCTTATTTGTTTTCCTTTCATTCCAAAAAGGCAGGACTAACTTTTTCATCCTAGCTTCGCCGCTGTTAGAGAGTAGAATTTTATAAATGGGTTGGTCAACGAGCCAGAGAAACAATGACAAAAATTGAACCAATGTGACAAATTAAGCCAACACACAGTTGCTATGAAGTGTAAACACAACGTAATGTCGCAGAATAAACCTGGCAAGCAAAAGGAACATTTGACAACCATTCCTCTTTCTACGGATGTTGTTTTGTTTTTTGACGGTTAACATATGCCGTTTAGATTCCTTGCATTAAAACCCGCTGGCAAGTAACAAGCTTTTGTAATTTTCCAATTCAATGGCCATCATCGGTTAGAAAACCCGAAAGCAAAAGCTATTGTGTGGCTCAAAATCTATTTTTTGTTTAAAGAATATCCGAAGGGAGATCCCTCTGAAGCGGTTTTCTAAACATGTTGCTTCTAAGTTCATTTCGGCATGTAATGAAAGTTGAGGTAACTTCTGTTTGTGTCCGTGGCAATGTTGAAAGGGTAGGCCCACCATGGATTACGAGAGGTGTGTCTTCCCCGTCCTTTATACTTTGACAAGTCTAAATGCAAACAAAGTCCCGCCTACGAGACTTCAATTATTGCTTTTGCACTACAATTCTAAAACTTGTCAACGGTCTCTTAGCAGAGATGTGCCGAGACACTTTCCATGGGGAAGGGGGGGTGTTTTGTCAGTTTGATCAACTACTATTAGTAACAGTATACTGTTGCTAATAAAACAAAGTCACAGAATAAACCGTGGCCATTTCCATTGCAGCATGGCCGACATTTGACCAACTTTCTTGCGATTTCAAACATATTGGGGGGAGTGACGTCCTCAATAAACACATCACTACCTCATAGTTTTCCCCTCCTAGAGAATACCCAGGGATCATTCTCACGGTTCACCACTGAGTATTATAATTCCTTAAAATATTTAGACCTTCTACATGTAGTTTCCTTGTAAAGTAGTTCCTCATATAATTAACAATCGTGTAGGGTATTACTTTACTGTAGAAAATTCGTTACCACCGATAACCGTGTGTCCAATGCTTCACTGGACCTCACTCAATTATTAAAACTGCTTTGACCAATAGTACTCTTTGTAAGTCATGACTATAGCATTTAAAGGAAACTATAGCTGCAATAAGGCCAGTTATTCTATAAAATGACGAAGTCAATGCTTTGTCGTGCTGAAATAAACCTTTATAAGCAACTTATGGGTTCACCTTCCTCAGCACAAATACCATTTTGCGAGGATCATTACCACTATTGTTCAACAAGAACAATATCTTATAAACATAAGTTCCGGTGAAATGACCCTAATTTTCTGTCTATTAACGGGTGCGTAATTAGATAGTCATTAACAGCTTATGAGGACTTGAGAAACCACAAATCAAGTAAACAAGAGACAAAAGTCAGAGGCTTTGCAACACAACTATATTACAGATGAATCAATGTAAGAATAAAGTACAAAAATAAAGATGGCGAATATATAAGCAAACATCCTCATGTAAGACACACGAAATAAAGATGGCGGATAGACTACTATCAGCTATAACAAGTTCAAGTAAAATAACCAAATATAAGTATATGGCGGTGCTACAATGAGGATGAAGACAGCCACCCCTCAATATAGAAATAGGATAAAAAGCTTCCACTTATAGTAATTATTGAATTGAATGTTCATAGCAATAAAACATCGGAATAGAAGTTTACTTTGCAAATAACTACGGTCATTTTCAGAAATATTGAAGAGCAGCAGTTGTCCTTTCGGATTCATAAATGCTATCGCAATTTTCCTCTCTTTTTCTGAAATCTTTGCAAGTGACATAAAATCTCAGGTGCGACGGTCTTGACTCTCCTGAGCGGAAGTCAATGACTCAAACCAAGAAAGATTCAAACATTCAACAACTGAGGGGGGGGATTTATATTCAGGAGCACCTGCACAAGTAATAAAGGGCCAGGGGCGAAGCTAATGAAGATTGTTGGTGGGATGTATAACCCTACTTTACCGGAAAACAGACTTCGTTTGAGCCTAATTTAACGGCAAATAGGACTTTCCTCAAGTTTTATTAGCAAACAATGTTGACGAGCACTATTGATATTCAGCAAATGTGCTGACAAGCTAAGTATTGGGGGAGTTAAGGGACCTATTCCCACGGTTAAGCCCCTGAAAAGGGCAACCTAGGACAAGGGCGGATACAGGATTTATGTTGATTGTTGCACCTATTAAAATCACTATGCTATGACAAGAAACTTCACTCCTTCGCAACTTCCTTCCCATTACAGTCTTGCATAACGAAGTTTGTGCAACTTTGGTACTTATCATCGGGCGCACTGTCTTTTATGGTTGCACCAATCGTGCCATTTGATTGGTCAAGGGCAGAGATATATTTGCATAATAATACATAGTGCAACCATAAAGCCATGGTTAACAATCATCTTTTTTGCAGAGTAAATTGCCTATGTTGCTTCTAACCGCAAAGTTGCATTGTTTCCTTCCTCGAAGTCACCTAGCGCAAACACAACAGAGCGATGCAGCCCTGAATAATTAAGCCCAGTGATTTCTTGTAGTGGGTGGAAAAAGAGCTAGTGATGAGGAGGTGCATATCAGAATTCTGCAAAAAAGTGAAAGACTGACTGCAAGAAAACTTTGATTGGACAATCTGACAGTTCTCCGTGCAACAAGTACAACCTCCTGTATCCGCCTCTAAACTTGGAAGCAGCAAAGCGGCACTTCATATACACTATGTCCGTGATTGAATGAAAGGATGGAACAAAATATATTTGGTAAAATCTACTCCTTTTGCAGCGTTATGTCATATTCATATACGTCATCAACGAGCAAGTCACTGTCAGCTTCTTCATAAACAAATATACAAGGCACTAAATTGAAATACATCAGCAACATTGAGTAGCAACGCTCCTTCGCAGCAATGATAAACTTGGGAAGACAGTCGTGCTTCAAAACAAATATATAGTAAACAGGAACAGCTGATAACATCAGTAAGAGACAAATCCCACTCTCTATTGGCTTCTTTGCAAATGGAGCAATGATAAGGTACAATGATACGAAGCTCATGAATATTGGATTGGCAATCCACACTTTAAATGGTCTTGGTAAATCTGGCTGTCGAAATCGAAGTATAACAACACCGAACAGCGCCATACCATATGTCAGCCATACTGCAAATGAGAGGAACATTAGGAAGGTTTGAAGTCCACTTCTCACAGAGAGAATCCAGATGATTGACAGCACAAATTCAAGATACAGAGCTGGAATTGGAGTGAGCCTCTTCTCGTGGATATAAGAGAGAGGCTGAGGAAGATGGCCCTCCCGCGAAGCAGACAGCATTGACCTAGCTACAACACATAAACAAGCGTTGTAAGATCCAAAGCATGAAATGGCAGCCGCAACTGATACGACTATCGCAGCATTATGACCCAATGCCTTGTTCACAAAAGCAGTTGCTATGTAGGGCGAATTGGCTATTTCTGTATGCGATAAACAGGACATGAATGCCAAATTAACGAGAACATAGCACACGATAACAAATGGAATTCCAGTCATCACCGACAGGGGAAGATTTCTAGAAGGATTTTTAATCTCCTCTGTCAATATGCAAATGCAACCCCAACCATCATATGCCCACAAGCCGTTGTAAAATGCAACACCAAGGTCTTTCGGATCGAATGCTTTGGTATTTGTAAACATTGATACGTAATTTTGAATGTGTCCAACTGATGCTTTCCATATTCCAAGTGCCACAATGAATAGAATAGTTAGAGTTTGAATTAACGTAAAAATTAGTTGAGTCTTTGAAACAAATGACAAACTTACACAGTTTATTGCGAATGAAATACACATCGTGAAAACAGCAACAGCTTTAATTATCCAGAATCCAGTATCTGTATTAAGATCGTAAAATGGACTGATACTATATCCAACAACAGTCTCTGCCATAAGCGCAAACGATGTTGGGTATATGATAAACATTTGTGCCCATATGGTAATGAAACCTCCAATCTCACCGTAGATTTCCTTTATGAAGATGTATTCACCTCCTGATTTCTCAATGGCGCTTGCGAGCTCACAAAAGCATAGTGCACCAAACAAGCAAATTATTCCACATACTATCCAAGCAATCAGTGCTAGGCCCATACTGCTCGTTTCTTTGGCCACCAAACTTGGCGATATGAAAAGGCCTGAGCCCATTAGGATTCCGACAACAAAGCAAAATGCCTGGAAGGCGTTGAGACTCCGCTTCAGCTGTCTTCCATTTTGGAAGTACGATGTGCTTGTTGCTAATGAACTGGGTGTGACACTCCTTTGTGAGTTCCAGGGTAAAAATGGGGCGAATTCTTCAACAGGTTCTTTGTCCATCAGGATTCTGGATAATATGAGAACTGAACTGAAAACAAACAGCTTCTAACCAGTGTCTGAAATGAGGACTGTAAGGTGTGTGGGTGCACGCACACAGTAGAGACCCTCACTGACGATGCAGTTGTATCTGCGAGGAGCTCCTCAACGAAGCTCTAATACCTTGAGAACTTGTTGTGGAGAAGTGCCCTGTGATGGTGCGGTGCATGCATTGGAGTAACGCATGCTAAAGAAAGGTTGCTGTAAGAAAGCCATGACTGAAGACAATACGGTGGTGTAATATGATTATGTTGCTATGCACCGTGGTTACTCGAAACAATATTGATATGGAATTTAAAAAAGAGCCACTAAGGTGAAACCTCGCTGAAATCGTCAGTTTCGTGGAACACCGTAGGTCTCAGAATCTTCTTTTCAGAGGGTATAGTATCAATACATGATCTAATACATGTAGATGAAATGTTTTGCCATTCATTGAGACAGTTCATAGCCCGATCGCTTATGCTCATGGCGCAGTCCTTCTTTTGGCTCAGCCCTTCCAGCGTCATAGCAACATCTATTGGGTCTGGTCTGATGATCACCATTCAAATTGAACGGGAAAAGACAGTTGGCGGCTCTGTGCTCAATAGCCCCATGGCCATTATCGGGAGTTCCCCATGCTACTACAGGACGTGAACTTCGCCATCTGTGAGCTAACCAATGAAAAGCATTTCTGAGGGGTTGCAAAAATAATGGCGGGAGCAACAGTCAGTTTGATTTACGGTTGCAAGCCAATGGCAAGGCACCTTGACGGTTGCAAGCCAATGGCAAGACACCTTGACCGTTGCAAGCCAATGAAATATGATTCCCTACAGACATGAGGGCCGAACACAAGGCATCGAGGAATTGAAAAGGTGTTTTGAAGAAAATTCAGAATGGCAAATCTGCTGAAACGCCTATTGGAAGCTTATGCGATTTCCTGTTCAAGTTCTGTTTTTGATGAAATCAGAGACGAGTGCACAAAGAAGATAAACCTTATTGGATCTGTTGAGAGGAGGCGGCCAAAATTGCAGCTCTGTGATTTCTCGCGGATGCAATTTCCTGCCAGTCAATATAAAAGGGCAAGACAGTTGCTTCCTGTAAGGTAAGGCCTCCGTATGACCTGTAAGTTAAGGCCTCTGTTGAGTGAGGCATAGAAGCTTGTTACATTTGGGTTTTATTGAAATTCTTTGTGAAATCGTACTTGCACGTGCAGAGATAGAATGCAACAAAGTCATTTTAACTCTGTAGCCTATCTTGCATTTATGCTTAAAGTGAGGGAGGATTTAACCTTCTCATAGATTTTGATACGAGTGTCATAGTGTCATAAACTGAAATATACTTTTTTCTTTATTAGTCCACACTATGATGTGCAGTAAATGTGTAATTAAATTGGTTTTGTTATTGCTCATTCTCAGAGGAATGTTGTTTAGAGTTTGAGTTTGAATGTCAATACCTTTTATTTACTTTGAAGCAATGTAAACAAAAGGTATTGACCCTCTGCACTCTTAGACAACTTTGTTTGATAATTTAGCGATTCTTTTTAATCACGAAAAAGTATTCGAAATTACAACTATGTTCACTAATAACAACGAGAACAGTATATGAAATTTTGGGAAAGTTGACTAAATTCTGGATTAATTTCCGAAGCAATGTTTTGTTTCTTAAAATGCAATGATCCATAAGGTGTTGAACTTTATGATAAGGCTAAAGCAGGGCGCCCCTTTAGGCCTTTCCTGGTATACCAAATATGCTTCGTGGTCCCCTAACCTTCGCTATCGAACGCGAATTGTAAAATACATTTTAATTTATTTGCCAATTTATAGCTGTTTGTTGGTTGAATATTCTACAGAAAAATGTCTTTTCCTTGGCATTTCTAAGTATGAAAAAGGCGTTGGTTACGTTTATAGCAAAAGCAAAGGGCGTGGTCACTACAATTTTTTTCTAGGGAACCCTCCCGTTTTCTCATTTGCAACGGTCAGAAGATATCCTGAATCCGCTCCTGGACCCATTTGTGACTTCCGAAAAGTTGGGAGCTTTATCATATAGAAAAGTCGTAAGCAACGAGGATGCATCACAGTCATCAGTGTTGCGACGACGGTGCCACAGGAACGTTCTAGATAGGCAAATTCCTATCAACTTTTTCATCTCGACGAGAGTCCACCTTAAGTGCCCTAGCAACATCGCCGAACGAATGAATGGGGCGTGTCCTCGTCGCGTATAGTAATATGGAATTCAACCCCGAGTTATCATTTCACTTGAATTCATTTAATATGCACAAGGAGGGTCACTCTTTAGCAATAACACTGATTTCGAAAGGACCCTCCACTCAACTATTTACAATAAATCGAAAAACAATTGAAAAGGTCAAAATTAAAGTATAAACACCACAAAGACCTGGTATAAGTAATTGTTGAAGTGAAAGAAAAGTTTAAAAATCCTAAGTAAGGATTTCTATTTACAAGATGCCATTGCTTAATTGCAAGGTAATTCCATAGTTTGGCTTCATGGTAGGACAATGGCGGCTGATGAGTATCTCAGATGGGGGGCAAGTGATAAAATTTGGGCGTGGCTCGGTTCAATTTTTGGGCCAACGCCCAAAATGTAAATTATCCATTATCATAAATCCATTAAAGGAAATAGACTTCTATTGCAGATTATATCAGCGGGGACCCAATGTTTTGCCGGCGGAAGGGGCACAAAAGTATGTGGAATCAAAACGAGGCCCTCCATAGGGTAATTAGGTACTTCCGGGCAGTCACTTTGCTATGCACGGGTATAAGAAAAACAATCTAAAGTTTGCAATTAGAATTACTCTTGCATCAACATCAACAGTTATAAAAGTAGCAAAATATTGCAACACAATGTACAAAAAATTAGTATTTATAGAATATTTATGAACAAATTATCTAAACAAGCAGAAGTGATGGTGAAACTGCAAAGTATCTGCATTTTGGAGAGAGGTTCTGTGAAAGGGGATCTCCCCTAAAAGGTTGGTTGAGTGTAGCTGTCATTACAATTCACAAAGTTCACAATAAAGTTATTTAGCACACTAACCAATTTTTTCTCATGCTTTTTTACACATTGAATGGTGTAAACTCTGTTACTAACTGCATCAAGGAGGAAATCAATAGAGCATAGCTTTTTATGATACCATTTGCCATTGAAAGTGAAAGTAAAAAGCTGTCTAGGTTCATAGCAA
The DNA here is from genome assembly GCA_900291935.2 of Cassiopea xamachana. Lineage (NCBI taxonomy): Eukaryota > Metazoa > Cnidaria > Scyphozoa > Rhizostomeae > Cassiopeidae > Cassiopea > Cassiopea xamachana. Next base: position 12,431,390 of record OLMO02000301.1, on the reverse strand, counting down.
GGCTTAAGGTTCATACTCATCAGTATTACTTCTTGTAGAGGAATTTAGCTCTCCTATTCTTAAGATTAGCAAATGAATCAATCACATTCCTGTTGAAATCAACAGAATCCCTTATCAGGTTCTTTTCAATTGATAGCATTGCCAGAGCATTGAGCCTTTCCTCTGCCATGGCGTTTCTGAAAAATGTCTTGATTCGTTTAAGGGTTGAGAAGCACCTTTCTGCTTCACATGAAGTCATTGGAATAGTGTTCAATACCTTCAAAAGCTCCACAGTTTCTGAGAAAGTATCTGCAAGATTGCTCTCCATTAGCAACTAAAGCAATGCCATTGATCCAGAGGAGCTGCGAAACTCTTGTCGGCAATAAATAACTTTCAATTCTGATTGCAGCTTTATTCAATCAAGGAAAGGAAATGATTTTACTGCATTTCTCACAACTTCAGTTGGGAAGCACAGATCATACTTTGCAAATGATTTGCTGTCAAAAAGAGTAGCAGCAACAAGATGCTCACTGAATGCAAATCTACTGCAGCAGTGTGAGATAATGATGTCACATACTTCACTAAAAATCCTCCAATTCCTCAAATTTTCTTCACCTGAACTGCTTAGGTGTGGACTTCTTGCAGAACAAGGAGTTGACTGGTTGTTTGTGAGAAAGTCAGGAATCTTGTCCCTAATATCATTGATGGCATGGATAAAATTTTGTATGTTCTCCTTGATTATTGTTGGACATATTTGCCATTTTTGCAGCTGTGCATACAAAATGTCAACATGTGGCATCAGTTGGCTGAAAAATTCTAGAAACAATAAAAACTCTATGTCCTTTAGCCACCGAAGTAGTTCACTCGCCTTGCAAACTGACACTTCATCTCCCTTCCAAGTGAGTCTAATCTTTTCAAAGCATTCGATTAAACTAGCTTTATGCTCAAACACTGTGGAGACAATTCTACTCTGAAAGTTCCATCTTGTCTGCACTGATCGTGGAATCCTCTTAGCAGCACATTCATCAAGGCAAGCAATCCTTTTGGTAGACCGATAGAAAAAATCTGAGAATCCATTTAGATTGGCAAAGAATATTCTGATACTTGGAATTTATGATGCAACCTGATGGAGAACAAGGTTAAGTTGATGTGCATAGCAGTGCACATAGCATGTATTGGGGAAGGCCTCCTTCACAATGCTCTGAACACTTCTCTGACTACCACTCATGACTGGTGCACCATCATAGCTCTGGGAAATGAGTTTGTACTTGTCTTCAATTTTTGGGAGTACATCACCAATGCAGCTAAGCACTTGGGTTGATATTGTCTCAGCATCACCTTGGGGCAATTTTCCAAATGACCAAAATCTCTCCACAACTTTTCCATCAGCAATATATCTGAAGACAACAACATTTTGTTGATAGCTTGAAACATATGTTGTATCATCTGATATAACTGCAACAAACTTGGCTTTATTTATTTCTTTTTTAATCTCATTTTTAGCTGTTTCATACATAATGTCAAGTAGTTCAATTTGAATAGTTCTTGATGTACCTTTAAATACAGTTGCTGATTCTAAATGCTGGCTTAAAGCAGAGTCCAAGGCTGCAGTAAAGTTTATCAATCCACGGAATATACCAGGGTTGTCAGAATCTTGTCTCATCATGACCTCTTAATCATTAAGAGGTCATGATGAGACAAGATTCTGACAACCCTGGTATATTCCGCCCCCACAGAACTTAATGCATTCCATTATTTTTGAAAGCACATGATGATTTTGTTTTACTTCAATATTGTGCTCTTGAATTGAAACACGATATGCTTGGCTTAGTTGTTCCTTTATATTGCTTTGACCAAAAAATGCAAGTTTCAAACAATTTTCAACATGGCTACTACACTTAACATGGCGCTTTACCTTATCAGATAAATGTTTCCAATCACTCACCTCGGCTTGAGTCCATGCCTTTTCGCGTAATGCCCCACCAAACAGCATGCAAGGGAAACAGTAAATTTTTCCAGATTCATTGCATCCTGTCAACCAATCATACCTTGAGTAACATGTTGATGTAAACCGACGAGTTGATTTTGACGTTATAGATGAAGACAAATCTGGTCTATCGGGGCCTAACCGTTTCACTTCTAGCTTTTCCTCAAGAGACAAGCGATTAATGGGACGGATTTGAAGATTCCTAACTGTATTCATTGCCAGAAAGTGCAGCTATAATCAAATGCCTGCTTCGAGAAAACTGGTATGTTCACTCGCTTGCGTACCGATCGACCTCCAGTTTACGGTTAGTTTACGGTTAGTTTGCTGTAAAGGCCTAAGTTTTCCCTTGTTTATTTACACTTACTGC
>OLMO02000301.1:12397974-12409822 GCA_900291935.2 Cassiopea xamachana | reverse complement strand
GGGGGGAATTTTGGATGCCATTCTCCCCGTGGTGCCACCGCTGCATCCGTGCATACCTGGAAGTCACCAGCATTCAGAAACGCCGCTTGCTAATCTTCGGAGGTTCACCATCAATATATGACTCAATAATAGGGGAGGGAGGGTCAACTTAGAACGCGAAATATATTTCTGTGCACTTTTTCATGCATAAATATTCACCTCAGCTTTGTTGAACCATGCACACAAACTGAATGGACAACCCTAGAAAAGGCCCCTCAAAGATAATATAAAAATTGAGTAACTAAAAGGATAAAAACGAAACGTTCAAGCTTCAGTAATGTCGAAAAGCTTTATCAATTAATCTCATTATAGCTATGGATGCCAGATTACAACAAACTTTAGTATACAAATTGGCTGGAAAATGTAGGTTTAGACTACTTAATGCACTTTGAGATTATTTCATGTGCCTCTCTGCATGACAATACGGGGAGGACACTGGTGTTCTTCCTTAAAGACATACGTACACTACATGCATCCGTAAAAGCAAAACGTTGCCAATAGTAGGACGGATGATTGCTTAGGCAGAATCACTAATTCAGTCTATAATTTTGCAGGACATGCCAGGGGCGGACTGGTCGGTCAGCCTTGTCGGGTGAATGCCCGAGTGGCCGGCTACATGAAGAGGAAAACAAGTTAGATTTTAAAGACGTGCACCCAGAAAAGCTGACCCGAGCGAGTATGAAGATTTATAAACTGTGGATTTGTAAGAAAGCAGAACTCATTAATCTGCATGAGTGGCTAGCGCGCTTGCAAGCACAAAATGTCACATTCAAATTTCTGTAGGCAATTTTCATCCAAATCTGCATCTGGCCACCTATTACATCCTTTTTTCCGCAGAAACTTTTCATTACTAGAAATAAGGGACATTTTGCATCCGTAAACATTTACGCTCGGTTATTGTATCGTTGTTGGCTCAGTATTACGTTTAAGCAGGCAAAGTTTTCAACGTGCTATTTGTCATGAATTTCTTAGCTCTCTCCTTGCAGCTTGGAAAGTTCTATAAGTTTTAGTGTGTCAAGTGCTAAGTTTCTTATAAACAATTTCAATGAAATCTCGTTCGGACAAGTTTAAGCACCAAACCATACTTACAAAATGGCGGAGAGGTGAGTGGTTTTTTAAGAAGAAATGGAAGCTCTTAACAAGGAAATCGCTAAGAGATTCTAGATTTTACCACCACTTTTGGAGCAAAACTTCTTAATAATCGTTATTCGATGTGGGAACTAAATAGGGAGGACTGTAAACACTGTCGGTAGTGCTGTAGAAAAGTTTAAAGGGTGGAAAGTATTTTGAGATGTCGGGGGGCCATTTTGTCCAAGATAAAGCTACATATCAGGTAAAGTAAGTAGAGCAATCTTGCTGAAATGCAAGAAATGAGTGAAGATTTCAACAGGTAGTACGGTATTCTGTTTGTCATCGTGGGAACTTTGGATACTGGCATTTTACGTGCGAAACAAAGACGATATTCCAGCTTCAAAGCTGCTTGAAGGAAATCGATGTCGGGAAGTGCACATCTCACCTGGCTATATTTTCAAAATTGAATTCTTTTCATCACATTTAATATAGAGTTTCAGCCACTTTTGAAGGGCCAGATTGTAGTTACCAGTCTCTTATAAAAGACAAAACGTCCCTTATTTCCGGCAATGTTCTCAGATCTGCGCTAGCAGGCACAAAGTACTTTTAATGAGGCATGTAAGAAAGTTGCAATTTTTTGGTACTTTCGCCCACAGACTTATGTTTTCTCCACTTCACGAGCCGGCTGGTCAAATTGTTCCCGGGCCGAGAAATGTAGCCAGTCCAGCCCTGGGCTTGGCCGTCCTAACACCACAATGGTGCTGTACTAGAACGTTCAGATGAACGTTGGCCTCTGAAATGTTCTGCTGTATAAGCTTCCATCTGCAATATAAACTAATATACCACTCAAATTGTTATATCTCAAGGTACTAAATGTAAGCTAAATTCTTGAATCTATCTCAATTTATGCTGAATCTATGGTTAGTAATATGAAGCACTTGATTGAGCTTCCTTGTAAGGATATATATATATATATATATATATATATATATATATATATATATATATATATATATATATATATATATATATATATATATATATATATATATATATATATATATATGTAATTGTCGTAGTGTGTGCATATATACAGTCACACATCAAAATTTTCGCTTAGATTTTTAATTTCCTCCACAATGGACGAATGTTCCTTTAACAAAGCTTCGAGTTCCTCCTTTCGATTGCGTGTTACAGAGTGACTGTTTTCCTATGAGAAGAAAGAAGTGCATGATAACTGAGAAATTCCAAGGTGGAAGTCTCCAAATGCAGAAGCTGTAGAAACAGCATTAGATTGCCTGTAAAAGTGGCAGATCATTATCTAAGTGCTTTATCATATGGGCTCGGATAATCGGGCTAGCCCGCTTTGCTGAGACCTCGGCTTTGCAGTCAAATGCTGTTAAAACGCAACTCGCTATCATATGACAAACGGGCTAGCCCGGTAAACCGGCTTTTTTTCAGCCTACATCCTGGCTAAGCGGGCTGTGATTTTCTCATATGATAACTCCAGCCCCGTTTTCCGTGGTAGATTTCATGCTGCTTTCATTCATTTCTCCATCATTTTCGAATTCTTGCAACTTCATGTGCTTAATTACCTGCACCAATGCTTGCTAAAACATTCAAATCATATGGAGCTGATTCTAGGCCGTTAAAGCGGGCTGTACCGGTTAACCGCGCTCATGTGATAAGGCCCTAAATTTACGATATCAGAAAGGTATGGCCTATCAAGTAGAATGTGAAACAATTTCACTCTCCAACAGGAAGAGAGAAGCGCCATAGCTCAGGTAGGGCCCCAGCATTGCCGGAAGGTTTGCTTCGAATAAAGAGCTCTGTGAAATGTGAAATCTGACCAGCAGGTAGAGCGCTATTGCAATTATTGCAACCGAGACTGGAATTATTGCAATTTATTGAAATCGAGACTGGTTATATTATCTGAATACAACAGAGCTTCATAGCTTCTAGAATACCATTGTCTGCAGTGAAAGATCTGTAGGAAAATAGCTCCGGTCACTGGAAAAATAAAAATGCTCAAGAAAGGGCATACATTATATTTGATTAAAGTAGAGTGTTGCATAGAGCTAACTCTTTGTTGGAAAGGTAAGTAGAGCCTAAACTTCCAGCGCACGTGCATTCGTTCATCGCCGATATCATATGTAGACGTTTTATGTTGAGAGTTAGTTGGGGTATGCAGTGATCGAGTTCACACGTGAATAGGATACCTAATTATGCGAATATACGTTATTTTCTCCTGATCAATTCTGAAGAATACAATATTTGACGCGCAACGTGGGGCCTTTTTCACAAAGGTGCAAGGGTAATAACACCAATAGATTCAGCAAACAGACTGAGAGAAGAGATACAACTCTATTCCAAAAATCTTTGCACAGCTCAACTTGTGCCTAGGCGACTCAGACAAACGTGGCCCTGGGTTCAAGGCCCATCGCAGGCATTGGTGACGTCAGGAAGGGCATCCGGTCTTAAATGCTCGTGCCAGAACTAAAGTCCTCTTAGAGGCACCCTCGAAGCCCCAAGGAACTGGGGGAAACGGAGATAAAATCGAGAGAGATGTAAATGATTTCAGTCTTCTCAACAGAAAAGTCTCTAGTTATAGGTAGGACATATTTATTGTACTTTAGAGTACCGAATAATCGGGGGGTGGGAATAATAGGAGTGATGATAAAAATTTTTTGGAAAACTAATAAAAGGGAGTTGAAATAAAGGGGAGATTGCTGAAGTAGATATTTCAATTAAACACATCTATTCATATGTGATTCGCTTTTTTAAACTGCTTCTGATATTTCTGTATGCGGTTTCCAATTTTTTGGGCATCAGTGAACTGATTCTCTGAGAACTGATTTCAGATTCTCTAAATTTAATAAAGGGGGGTTGGGATAGCGATGGAGGGGTTGGAAAAATTTCGAAAAATTAGTAATCGGGAGAGGACGATTATTCAGTACTGGTGAAATGAGGAATGACATGCTCCTGCAAGGTTAGTTTCCATTCGGCCTAACCTGCACATATCTCCTTGTTACGAAGAGCAACTATGTTGATAAGTGAAGAAATGGTAATTGAGAAAATAAGCATCCAAAAGTTGGTCCAAATCTAGCCAATGAGGGCACAGATTGAATAAAGTAGCCAATAGGCCAGAAGGTTGGAATAGCCAGTAAATGAATAAATGTTGGCAAACGAATTTGTACACATCTACAGAAGATCGCAAAGCAAACCACTTATCAATTGAGGCCAACGCCAAGATTCCAAAAGACTTCTCTAAGATAGGCATGTGAGAAAACCAGTGGCGAAGATACTTGATGAAGAAAATTGATGAATAAATAATTTGTCAATGATGAAACTAAAAGGTGAGTATATTAATGAAATCCAAATGTGATATTCATAAAATTATATATTTTCAAAGAAAACAGATGTTACTTTAGAAATTGTCTATTATTTTGTATTCCTAGGCATATAATTTTCATTCCTTCATCATCAGGATATATTTCTGCTGCATGTTAAAAATGTTAGCGGTTATGAATTTGTTGAGCGAGCTCTAAGTCTGAAAGCTACTTGAAAATTAGATAGTTTCTCAAGAAAAAGACCGCCTGCTAGCGTTTCGTTTTCGCTTATATATACTCAGCACTCAATAAACAAATGGGCCATTCAAAAATTACGTGATACCTGAGGGATGAGTGGATATTGTCATTTTTGTTATGAACTGTTAAGAAAAATTAGGAGGGTGTTGGGATCATAGCTCTTTGTTATGTAACAGAGAGTTTTTTTTGAAATGTACCTTTTCTTGCAACCACAACAAGGTTGAGCTTAAAATCTAACGCTGTTTGTGTGTCTCTATCTTTCACTTTTCTGGAAAGTAGTTGTGACATTGCTTTTTGTCCCTGGACTTAGGCAAAAGTACCAACAATTTCATTTAGTGTGACAAATAGATGGCCCTGTGATATCATTCCCTCACTTTAGATTGAGTAATACATGGATACAATGAGACATGAGCAGATAATGGAAACATTGATGGGGGGGGGGGGTTTTAAGATTCAAAATGTTGCGCAACAACGGGGTGGGTGGTACTAGATTTGTTACGATGCGTTTTGGGGTGGGCGGGTGGGCAAAATGGACGAATTTGGACGTTACATCTTCTTCAATGGCGCCAAACATATTCAGGGTTGCCGCTAGGATTTTAGGGAATAGTTCCGTGATTTCCCATGATGTTTCCAGTGAAATCCTACTCATTTTCCTCTAAATTTCCCTTATATCTTATGTCCGCAATTAGAATTTCGTCACTTCTTTGGACAGATTCTTTCCCTCTATTTTTGGCAAATCATGCTTTTGGCTTCATAAAATACAGAACCGTACTTAATGAGGTCTACACACGACAGAATTATATACAAATAGGTAAAATTTGATGTGTGATTGAATATGGAGAAAGCTATTGCTCTGAAATAAAACAATGCGAAGCCAAAAACTACTCTGATTTTCCCTAATTTATTGAAAAATCTTTCTTTTCCCTTGATTTTCCCTGAGTTAGTGTAAAATTCCCTGATTTTCCTCAAATCCCTGATTTAGTGGCAAGCCTGGTATTCAATTTTCGACAATGAAAAACAAAGTCCCGAAATACTACTTCTACTGCTAACAATTATTCTGTCATTGTATGAAACAAAATCTCAAAATAAATCTCAAAATAAGGGAACATTGTAGGTATCAGCGTAAGTGGAAGAAGAATATTTATGGTACCTTGTTAGATTCTTCGGGTAACTCCATATTTTCTTCAAATTGTTCTACAAAGAACAATATATTCTTTACAACTGGCGTAATAGCATGGCTAAAAACTCTGATGAAAACCGCGGAAAATTCATTAGAATCAAGAGCGAGCGAGGACATGAACCTAGTGCGTATAAATTTCCATCATGTTGTGACGAAACAGGCCACATGTATTTGCTGTTGCTAAAGCACAGGGGTGGCCAACCAGTGAGAGGGTAAGAGCCGCATTTTTAACTGTGATACCAGGAAGAGCCACATCATACTAATGAGGATACATGAGAACGGTCCCCATACTTTCCTCTCACATGAATATATTTTATTGAACTCAAGGGAAGTAAACATATATAAGAAACATATACTTCAATATAAGTGTAAGAGCCGCGTGAAACCAAGCAAAGAGCCGCGGGTTGGCCTCCCCTGATCTATAGCATTTCGTATAATTCATTAGACCCGTTGGTCCCTCAGATACAAAGATCTGTTTTCCAACAGACCATGTTAAAAAACTATCAATATGCTATACGTCATCGATGACAAAGCGAGTGTCTTTTGTTGAAAACCTTGGAAGATGTGACACAGGGATCCTGGAGTGGGGCCACAGGGATCCTGGATTGCGGCCACAGGGACAAGTGCTCCTATTGCCATTCAATTAGGCTAACAGAAGACAACAGTGCCTTTTTCAATGCAAAAGTTTGCTTTCCAAATGTTAATATGATACAATTGAAATCAAATGGGGACTCAAATAAGCAATATGAGATTGGAAGAGAATATATTTATTTGATATAGTATCTGCTAGGGGATGGAACGAAAATCTCCTACAGAGATTTCTTGGTAGCCCTCAGTTTCTCATTGCTCCTGTTGGCCTCTCTCTCAGCTCTAAGGCTGCGTCACCCTTAGTGTGATGAGGCAGCTTCTAGGGCTTTAAACACTATCTCTTGGGATGTTTAGCCTACGCATGAGAGGATTCCTCCCATCTTTCTTATGACATGCAAATATCGTCTTTGAATCTACGTCGTTATGAAAAGAACGATAGCTTGGAATGCATTTTTTTTATAAGAAAGTGGTTGATAAGAAAATAGTACTCAGCTGTTCAAAAAGCTAAGAAAGTTCATTACTGGATTCATGAGACTCACGAATGTTTTTTAGTGCCTATGTATCTAAAATTCAATTCATCTGTAAAAAATGCTATGCATGCAATGTTGGCTACCCTCTAACAGTTTAACTTCTGTTATTTACTCAGATTTATCATCATTTCAAGTGTACATGCAGCTTGTTAAGGTTGCATGCGCGCAAAACAATGGAACTCAAAAATTTTTGCAAAGAAAGTCGTAAGAAACTTTTGATACTGGAATTGTGAGAAAGTTAAGAAAGTTTCAGAACTGGGTCAAAAAAGCTCTTTTATAAAAAAAAAACGTGTAAGTAGATTGCATTAGGTCCTGGCCAAACGACTCGACTTTTTTAATCGATTTTGTTGTCGAGCAAGATATGGAGTGAAAAATCGAGTCGTTGGCCAGGGCCTTAGGGAGCGAGTAAGCAAGCGGTACATGTCATTTCATAAATTTAGTTACTGTTGGTAAATATACGGTGCAGTGAGAGTTGTGTAGAAAGAGTGGCGGACAAAAAAAATGGGTTTTGCGATTAATGGTAATTATGTATGTCAAGATTGGATAGAGAGGAGTAGGGAAAATTAGAAATCACGTGTCTCTTTTATTGTGGAAAGCTTGATTCTTGTGGACATGATTACATATTACGTAATAGATGACTATCTCGAAATTGCCTAATTCTCGGTCGAGACTAATGATTGAAATCACAATGCTAATCTCTGCTACTAAGAATAGATCTAGTCGAAAAATCACTTAATCACTGGATTTGCAGGAAATACGAAAGCTGAAAAATTAAAATTACTGATCTGTAACTTATACTCTCTACGATTGGTCGTTAGTTTACATTAATTTAGATGCAGTGATAATATGGAGCTCTACACATCCTATTTTTTACAAAAATGGTCTTAAGAAAATAGAGGCTCAAATTAGCTGAAAATTAACAATATTTTAAGAATAATGCAAGGCTCAAGTGCTTTATATTGCAAATGTGAGCTTTATACAGTTTTATACTGGATATCATAAGATTTACTGCAATTCCTTGATTAAGCGCCCACCCTCGAATAGGGTCCTTTCATCTGTCGTAAAACACAGGGCTAATTGGTTTACAACATTTGTTCTGGGATGATTACGGAATAAAGGAAGGTAATTCAACAGATATACAATAAGAGTCAATTTTAGCTTTCCAACATCTCAATGTCAATGATTTTTTCTTTTCTTCAAGCTTTTGCATCAAAACTGCAACTGTAATATCATTTTCAACTGCTGCGTACTTCGCTAAAACCATTAAGCCGATTCTTTGCTTTCATTTGCCGACAACTTTGGTCTTCAAGTATTTCTTTTTTCGCTTTCTATTGTCTTTTATTTTATTTGATTGCCCTGAGGTCCATTTGAATAACCAAACACCCCCCTCGTATAAGCGCCCACTCTTGCAATTCAAAAATTTTACAAGCGCCCGGGTGCTTAATCGAGGCGTTATGGTGCTATTCTTTGCTGGGTCAAGTACCAGATTAACAACTATTTGAACGTTTCCTTTTGATTTTACACTTAGGGGTCATTCAATTAGTACGTACGCACCAAAATGGCAAAAATCTGACCCCCTCGACCCATCGTACGCACATGCACACTTGTTACGACCCCCTCACAGTGGTTATTTTAAAAATTTTAAAAAAGGGGGCTCTAGGTGCAACCACGCCCATATTTTGGGTGTGACCTAGTTGCGACCACGCCCATATTTTCAAAGACAGATATGATGCTTTAGCTTAGTACTAATAAAGTATAATAAATAATTAGAAAGTCTCAATTTATATATAGCAGTGAATAATTAATCATAGCTATACAAAGCACTTCAGAAGCAGGGTCAATACACTTTGAAAAGCAAAGCAAATGCAAGAATATCTATGGGGGCTGAGCCTCCCCAAATGAGCAGTAGTTTTAACAAGGCGGGCCGCCCTCTGAGCCCCGCTAGGAATCACCCCAACCCCTCATTGCGTAGGTACTCTTACCCACATGACTCTCCCCCATTTCTAACAAGAATGTTTTTCAACGCCAAATCAATAATTCCATAAAGAGAAAGATTGTAAAACATTTGAGAGATAGGAACATAAATAGCACATGCTTTATAAAACAGTAATGAAAGTTATCACCAAAGACAACAAAGTATGATAAAACCACTTATAACATGGAAATATGACAAAATACAAGCACTTCTTGCGTACGTACTTAGTGTGTATCAGCCACATCCTCTCGTATGCATGGCGTACGCTTCTGTTTCACCCTCTCCCCCTTTTGTGCGTACGTACTAAATGAAGGACCCCTTATTGTCGCAAAAATTTACACTTGTTGACGCACAAAAATAACGTAACATAATCTTAGGCTCAAAGAATGAAATTAAAATTATGAAAGCTTAGTGATAAGTTAAACATTCTTAAACAACAATGTGTACAACCAGTGGGGATTTCTAAAAATTTTTACAAAGGGGCTTTAGGTGCAATGTCATAGAATGTGTGGGGTCTGGTTGCAGCCACGCCCATATTCTCAAAGCTGCAGATATGATAATTTAGATTAATCATGATATAGTACAAACAACAATTCGAAAGATTTCAATTGCCATATAATAGTGCAAAAGTGATCATAGCTCTAAAATACAAACGCTTTGAAAGCGAGTCAATACTCTTTGAAAAAGCTAGGTCTGTACAAGACTTTCTAGGGGATGACCTCCCAAAATGAAAAGTGATTTTTACAAGAGGAATCGCACCCCCTGAGCACCCCTAGAAATCATACCGGTGCACAACAAATAGCCCTGTTTTCTGCAATAGAGATTTTAATAACAACTCTGTAAAAACCCTGCGCCCCAAATGCCCAATCTCTGTTCTACAATCATGTAAAGCACTCCATCTTTCGGATTAAATGACAATGACAACCTGCAAACAAGTCGAAATCGGGGAGATTTCGCCAAACCAATTCAGAGCTGAAATCCTTTGGGAACATTTAAAGATATACTTAACTTTTTTGAGAAGAAATCTTTGGTCACCTTAGACCTTTGGTCAGTGGCGTCGCGTGGTCACGGGGGGGGTAAGGGGATGACTGCCCCCCCACTCCTCACCAAGATGATACCCAGGATTTCTATAAAACTGATGAGAAATAAGCGAGAGGGGGGTAGTAACAAATCGTCAGAGAAATAGAGGGCGTAACTAAAAACTTTTTATTGATGCCTCCTACTTTTATAGCCTTGGCCACGCTGCTGCCCTTGATATTTAATTTAAACATTCTCTTATATTACGTATACTAAGTATGCAACCTTCTTATTTTCTAGTTTTAACGTTTTAATTTATGCTTGTTTAACAGATCAGGTTGAAAAACATATTTCTATGTGAACCTATTTAACCTGTATGCACATAACTATCATGAATGAATGAAATGACGAATGAAATAGCGTAAGGTCACTATGACGCTAAATCTGGTGTTGGCTGAAAACCCATTCTCCATTCTCGTAATTGCGAAATCTAACTTTACGTAGAACTCGTAAACCTCTTACAAGATATTAAAATCACATGTATAAGGAATTATTTTCTACTCTATCAGAAAGCAATTTATAATCCCAAGCTTATGCCTTCTGGTAAGGGCTTGATTTGGATTTACACCCAAAGCTTATTACTGCATATGAAATGACTGCTTGTAATGAAGCATATCATTTGAATAGGAAGGAATACTCTTGGAACAATTGCTCCAACGCACATTTCTCATTGACAACAAGGGCGTCGAGAAGAATCTGGAAGTGGAGGGGCCTGGTCACTAAGGTTAGCTACAGCACCGACTTCACAGCGTCTGGAATATTAACAAATGCAAAGTGATAGTCCATGGTAAAATCTTCTGCAAAAGTGTAGAAAATAATGAAGCACACTTGTTTTGCAAAAAGTGAGGAGGGTGGGGGTATTTTCACGTTCAATATTGTCCTTACTTAATATTAAATGGTATGAAAATACGACTGATATTACTAATTGGTAAGAAAACGTTGGGGTGTCCCACCCCCTACTGGGGATAAATCTGTCTATGGAAATTTAGTATTATGGCTGAATAGGTCAAGTAATAAACGAGAGTTAAAGAGTACTGGGCCACATAAAAGTTTGATTGAAACGATTGGAGGTAAATGTCGTTTTTTGCTGATATACGTAGAAAGGAAAAGCTAGAATGTTTAGCTAGTATAGGAAAGTTTGAGGGAAAGAGAGCTCGTGGCAGAGAATTTTAGAGAAATATTGCTACATAAGAACGAATCAATCTTGGACAGAGAAATATATTATACGAGGTATAAAGGACAGAGACATTGGAGGGGGGGNGGGGTGATCGTCAATGGCAGTAGACAAGACACGTAGATTGACTGATAGTTTAAAGAGAAGGGTAACCAGCCCTCTTGGGCTTCGGGGCCAAATTCAATTTAGACTATCCTTGCCGGGGCAAGATTCCTGCAATACGGATTCCTATTTTGCATAGTGTAGTTCAAGTTAGGGGATGCTGTGGCAAGCGTGAAATTCGCAGTCTACAAAAAAAGCAAAATGTATAGCAAACACCAGCACCTTATTAAAACAGCATAGTACTGTAAGAATACACGCACTNTTTTCCGCAAGCAATGGGGGCGGATTGGATGGTAGCCGGGGTTGCAGGTAGGTGACCATTAGCTTAGGGTAAATCAGGATTAAATATATGAAAAGAAAATTGTTTGAAAGAATAGGAAGCACTATAAAAGTTGGGGCACATAGATTGAGGGGCACCTAGGCAGGGTTTCTGGAAGTGAGATTTAGCACGTAATGAAACGGCAAATCATTTTGCATGTTGAAAAAGGGCTAATATTGCGTCAGTCCATAATTGTAAATCAGCTG
>OLMO02000301.1:12363216-12374761 GCA_900291935.2 Cassiopea xamachana | reverse complement strand
CATTTCGCTCTCAATCAATCAAAGCATTCAGCGTTGTCTTGTTTCCAAGTCTTCCAAGAACATAGTCTTTCCAAGTTTTTCTAAATGGCCTACACACTACTAATTTATGAACATATCAAGAACAATTCAGGATCAACATTTGGGAAAAATTAAGAACAGCCAGCCTGAACTTCCGCACGAACCCATAGAAGAACAGAACTGGCTTTTATGTCTGTTTAGTTCAATTACTCACTATATCTATAATTAGGACCCGCATTTGTAGTTAGGATTTTTTTGTATTTTTACTGAATGCATATCGTGATTAAATAGGAATAAACAAAAAAAATAACTTCAATTTCACTGGTTCTAACAAAAAAAGAGTGTACTTCATCATGAAGCAAAGCAAGAGTGGAACAGAACAATAATACAAACGTTAATCTAAAAGCACTATTATAGCTGGAATAGACATAGACAGAATTTCACAAAGTTTGAGCTTTGCATTAGTATTAAATAATTGTAAAAAATCAGCGCTCTCTGGTCCTAATATCTTATAAACTCTATTCCTATGGAAAAAAGAGTACAACAATCGCTATACCAGCAGGTATGGCTACTGTGGGTCTTCGAGTGTCCTCCAAAGATACCAAATATTAAGGAACCGGCTGCAGGAAGCAAAGAAACATATTGTGAGCAACCAGGATTCGGGGGTCAGAGTAAGGGAGTGGTTATTGGGTTTGACAAGTAGCTACAGGGGTGGATGCAAACTTCCAGGGGTATGAAATTTTTAAAGGATTATTTTTAGGGGCTCAAAAAATCGTTTTGAAAAAGTTTTGGAGGTATGAAACCAAAGAAAGTTCTTGAGAATTCTATCATAAACTACGCAATGATAGTGTTAAGCTCTACTCGATTTTACTTCCGTTTCCCCCAATTCCTTGGGGATTTGAAGGTGCCTCTGAGAGGACTTTAGTTCTGGCACGAGCATTTAGGACCGGGTGCCCTTCCTGACATCACCAATGACCTGCGTTGGGCCTCGAACCCAGGACCATGTTGGTCTGAGTCGAGTGTTTTACCGCTGGGCCATGGCTGCTAAATGATAGTGATAAGCTCTACAGTTGTATAATTCTACTAAATCAGAAGAGTCTGAAACTGATAATGAAGAATCCTCTATGTCTGTATTGCTAAATGCCTGTAGATGAAGAAACCTCTAGTTAGTAAGCAGGGTTCGTACAGGATTGTTATATGCATATCCATGGAGTTTTCAAGGACTTTTCAAGGACTAAAATAAGATTTTTCAAGGAGCTCTAAACTGATATTCACAGCGCGTGTGAATGACAGGATGCCTAACATAACGAAAACGAGACATATCTTGGCATCTGAAGAGTTTTCTTGTACGATTTTCTTTAGACTTTCTTTCGGATATTTCTTTGAACTATTTTTTGTTTTGTTTGTTGCTGTGACCGAAGAAAGCAGTAAACACTCACAAATTTCAAAGTGCTTCATCAATTTTCAAGGAAAAATCCTCATTTTCAAGGAGTTTCAAGTGCCCTTGAACAGACATTTCAAATTCAAGCCTTTTTCAAGGAGTTGAATGACCTGCACGGGCCCTGGGTAAGGTGCCTTTGCAGAGGAATGAAATTTGATAAGTGGGGACATAAAAGTTTCGCAAATTATCGTGGAATTATGAAATATTTATGCAAATTTTTAATGGGGTATGAAAATGTTGGGTACTAAATGATTTCCTTCCACCCCGGTTTCTTTTAAACTTGATGACAGTTTCCTAATCATTAATGATGACGATGGGGTGGGCCTGTGAAATGGAAAATACATGAAAATGCGAATTTCAGCGTTTTTGTGGTATTCTGTATTTACATTTAAACCTTCAAAGAATTCTGAGTAATTTCACTACCAAATGTGTAAGAATCAGAATTTGATGTGCGTGAAATTATAACTGTGGCCTTCAACATATAGAATAGAAACAGACAAAATACACGTTTTTCATTTTAAAAGGAAGTTTTTTTAGCCCAGTACTGAAAGTTTCTTGAACGTTTTCACGATTCCACTATCAAAACTTCCAAACACTTTCATAGCAAGAGTTTTTTAAGTTCCAATGTTTTGCGCATGTGCGTTAGAGGAAAATGAAAAGCTCCATGTATACATGAAATGATGATAAATCTTAGCAAACAGAAGTTAAACTATTAGAGGGTAGCCAATTTAATATACAAATTGTTTGACACAGATAAAATCAAATTTTAAACACATATTTATACACCTTTTAGGTCCTAAAATCCAGTACTGAGCTTTCCTAACTTTTTGATCAGTCGAGAACTACCTTCATATAAACCACTTTTTTATAAATAAAATACGTGCATATACATAAATTTGCCTAAATTTCCTGGAAACCATAGTGATTCTGGTGGGTCATCCCCCATCGACCCTCAAATGTGCCTTTGTTAAGTGTTGGGGTCTGGGACCTAATGGGAAGGCCAATCGTCTGGCCCAATGGTCTGGCCCCTTGACTAAAAACGATTTGTGGCCCAGAATTCACTTGAGCTACGAAATTATAAATGCTGTGATTTGAATTCACTATTTCTGAATAATGCTGAGGTTCCTTGAACTACTGGACAATGTCATGCTACGCATAAATGTCACCAATTCAGGCTAGTCTAATGATATTCTATGGAAAATGTCATTTTCCAGAGAAAAGTCTCTACAGTTTAACTAAATAATTGAAGTATCATTAGCGTTGTAGTGGAGATACTGTCCTTGCCATTATATAATTTTCAAATTTGCTGTTNTTGAAAATGACACTGCGTTCATCGCTTAGTACACTTGGAATGTAAAATACAGTGTCATCTAGTGTTGAAATTAGGCTCTTGCTGGACGCAGTTATATTGCTCCAGCTCTTCTGCATATGTACATTCTGAGATATTGTATTATGCATGACTAAGATTCGTGGGTTATACGCATTATTTACTGTTTCATTTGAAAGCCTCTCAATTCTTGGGTAGCTAGCAAAAATCAGCTTCTTTATCGTGTATTTTCTTGTTTTCACGAAAAACCAAAACATCAACCTGGAAAGAAAAAGCTCGAAGGTATAAACGATTGAACTTTATTTGTACTCCAATATTAAATGCAGTTACTTTGGAAAGCATGTAGTGCAAAAGCTAATTCAACAAAAGTTGCAGAAGTGGGATCAAGCCCTGTTCAGGGGTGGCAAAATTGTACTCGAAGGATCGCGTGTTAAAAATCTGAGAGCTAATTTCATGCTCTATGTTATCACAATCAAATGGACAATGTGTGTTCTGGAAAGATTGAACTTTCTAGTATGTCACAAAGACTAAGGTTGAGCTAAACCAAAATGTCAGGAGATCTCCTTTTATGCACAAATATAAAGTAACAATAAAAAAGTGCAAAAAATGTCCCAGGAGTGGCAAAAAACTGGCACTCTGTAGTCCAGGGGTGGCATTTGCTACCCCATGTCACCCCATGGCTATAGGCCTGACTGGGATCTTTTTGGTCCTTTCCTCGGCAGCTAGTCAACAGGAATAACTTACGGACATGGCCTAAGTATATCCTAAAATGCAACAAAAATTTCGTTTACCCAAACAGCATTAGAATACCATCTATAAGAATTCAAGGTTTTTGAAAATGATATATTTCCATGGGAGAAAGTATGCTTTACCAAGCTGTCTTCAAGGATTGCCTACCTCCCATCCCACCCAATTTTCCTCCTACGGGCTTTAAGTATCTTCTCTTCAATGTTCAGTTGAAATAAGGAAGAATAGCTCTCGGCCCATCTATACGATAAAACATCATCATACAAAACATTTTCAAACATCATCGAACATGAGTTTGATGATAATCTTCAAATATAAATATTTGATCGTGTAGACTACTTCATCATGCAGTCTTGAACATTGTCAAACATGCTGGGTGGTGGTCGAGTATTTTGCAACATGCAGTAAAAATCTGATGGTGTTTGACTATGCTCTATTCATTAACCAATCAAGTTTGCTGAAAAAGCGCTTGGGCAGTATGCTGGTAGGTGCTCACAATAGTAATGTTCAAGGGTGTACCACGGCGCTTGATTCTCATTAGTGCCTAATAAGCCACTTGAGAGTAGTGTTTTGTGCAACTCGAACATCGTCAAACACATTGTCAAACTCATTTCTGACGCTGCTTTGTATGACGGTGTTCTATCGTGTAGACGGGGCTTTATACACAACAAGCATCAGGGACTCATTATTCAAATAAAGCATATGTATTATGTGAAAGTGCCCAGGGGCATGTCTCTCGTAAAAGTGTACAAATTTTGTTGGAAAGTTTTCTGGGATTTTTTAGATCGATTGTTGTTATTTTCTGGGGTCTATTTTTCCATGATTCATTGATTAGGTCCCCTTTGGGGACCTGTGTTCCTATGTTCCCTGGAAAAATGTGCAAAATCGCCCTTATTCCCAAAAATATTGTTGAATGTTCCCTCAAAAGTAATGTCGAATTGCTCCCAAGAATCCACTTTCGTCCCTAGTTCCTTTAAAAAAAATTTGCTCGTGTTTCCAAGTTCCATTGTTCTCCATAGCCCCTGGAAGGTCCTCATTGATGTGATTATTGTGATTTTTTTGTGATTTATTCACAAAGTGTACGAGACTTTTCCGAGTGATATGCCCCTCCAATGAGTGACTGCCACTTACCGATATGGCCAACTTAAGCCAAGTATGGAGATCAGAACGTAGAAGGATGGATTAATCCAACACGGCATTTGGCTCTTACCAGAATGCCCACAAACGACATCATGAAATCCCGGAATGAAATCATGATGTGAAACAGAGGCATGGTCACCTTTGTGAGAATTCGCATTCAAGACCTCGACTTCAAACTCTCTATACTTTTCAGCAGTTTCTTGGTCACCAAAATCAATGTCCATGGATAGACATATTCTGGTCATTCCATTTGCGCTAACTGGGGTTTCTTCAGATAGATCAATCGAATGTTCAAATGAGAATAGCTTACTCTCTTTAAAAGACATAATCTTCTTTTGACACCATCCATATTTGTAGCACTTCACTGTACAGTATCTTCCAGGGATGGCCTTTCGTAATTTTTCAATGTAGTCGGTTATGGAGCTATCTTCAAGAATGTTTACGAGGGAAAAGAACTCGGCCGAAATACAGGATTCGCCTATCATGTACAAGTAACAAAGTGGCAACATAACATTGCAGAATATCGAGAGGTCATTCATTACGTCACCATATTGGTAACAATGGGTGGATGCGCAGCAAATGTAAAATGATAACCATGCATAGAACGCCAAAAATGCATAAAATGATAAAATCCGGTACGATCTGCCATTACTTGTATGCTTGGCTGAGTGACAGATAGGCACAAAAAACTGGATAAGTATTACAATTGTTAACAACAGCCAACGCGCCCAGCCATAGTCATCAAACGTGAAATTTGCAGCATTAGTTGTCGTTTCAGACGAATTCAGACTCGAGTTCAGAATGTCGATAATTGATCCTGTTCTCAGTTTGGAAAAATGCGCCATAAGACGTTCTATAAGGATGTCCCTAATGCACCCAGAAAAATGCGTTGTAGCAGAAACTGGGAATAGAAAGGTATCCTTCAGCATGAAATAGCAAATTTCCGGGGATTTGTATCAGTACAGAAGACTGCAGTTGATTTCAAATACGATACGTGACGAAGAGTGCGTTGCTGGTTTTAATCCCTCCTGCGCAGCGGGAATAACATATAGTAACTGTAAAGTTGTTGAATCGTAAGCTCCTTTCCACCTGTAGTCACACTGAGATACCAATAAACTAGACAATAGTTAGAATGTATACGAGACACTACTGACATTTTCAGTGGCCAGTAGCATCTTGCTAAAATTTCGTTGCATCGTCAGTTGTAGCTCACAAAATTAAAACCATCGAAAGAAGCGCTGGCCTGAATCCTGAAGAGGCATTCAGAAACTCACGTTTATTAGGAACCAGACAGATTTTCCGTCTGCGACTTCATCATTCGCATTTCCACCAAATATATTAATGTTCACTTCGAATCTGTTGCATCGGCTAACTGGTTTTACATGTCTGCAGAAGATCGCTATCCAAGAAGGCCTTCGAAATGCTTCGAAAGCTGGAAATTCAGCAATATTGCCAATAATGCAATACACGGGATACTTGGTGTTGACACCAATTTGGGTATTTGGGTGATTTTATCACATTAATATTGATGTGTAGAGATCGTGTGAATAGAGTGATGACAATGAGCTATGTCGGAACTCATCCCTATTCAGTAAAACCATCCACGGTCACTTTTCAGATCGCAGATATCTTCGCATTACCAATGACCAAAGATGTGGGCGCTGGGGGGCATAGAAGGCTTCACACTTACACCCACCCTTTTTTATAAGGAACCTACATGTAGACGGCCACAATATTTAAGGCACTTTGGTATATTACTAACGGAAAAATACTTGAGGAACTTGGCAATTTGAAAAATGTCTATAACTGCAAACAGGGGTAATTTCAAGGGGGGGGCTCAGGAGTTGTTAAAATTACTCTTCATTTTGTGGTGCTCAGCCCCCCTACAAATTCTTGTATTGGCCTTGCTTTTCAAAGTGTATTGACCTTGCTCCCAAGGTGTTTTCTATTACTATGATCAATTATGTACTGTTACATCGTTCTTGAGACATTTCTGATTGTTTATTATACTATAGCAGTGTTAAACGAAATTGTCATATCTGCATCCTGGAAAATATGGGCGCGATTGCAGCTAGGCCACACACAAAATATGGGCGTGGTTGCACCTAGAGCCCCCTTACTAAACTTTTTAGAAATCACCACTTACTGCAAATAATCCAGAAATAGGAAGCCGGTTCCATTCATTTACAGCCAACACTCACGTAGATACATTTATCAACTTCTTCTTACCATATTTGTGCTTTTCGTCTTAAGTTCTAGCCAAAAGTAAAGGTCAAATTGAGAATTTTACTGTTTCTTTGTGCCTGTACTTTTATGACGCTATGCGTGCAGTGAAAATTAAGGACCTATTAAAGAACTTTTAGTACTAGAAGAGGTCCAAAAATGAGGAACTTTCAGATCCAGACCTTGAGCTAGCTTTCTTATAAAAAACGTGCACTTCAAACTTAAAGGGCAGGTCATTATTTATGTCTGGGACCGGGGTGGAAGATATTTCAATAGGTCAAAATATTGGGCCAGGTAGCCAAAGTCATTAAATTTTAAGCCTGGTTCACATATAGCCGTAATAGCCGGCGACTACTGCAGGTAAATGTACCACAGGCTGCCTCAGGCGAATACATTCTTTTGCCAGTAACCATGCCGGTAGCCAAGCGTTCATTATTGGATCTTCATTGTTGTTGTTGCTTTCAGTTTTTTCTCGCGGGAAGCAGAAGCACTGCACAGAAAGATGGCGTCAGCTCTAACATGCAACTTTTGTTAGCAACTCACTGTGGATTAATTTTGACCTACTAGGCATTTGTAAAATTAACCTCATAAAAGGTGAAACAAAGAAAAATATGTAGGTTCTCAAAATCTTTCAGCAAAGCATACGACATCATTGTCTATCGTAACTGACAGGGTAGTACCGGATACATCTCATCAATGTTTCGTATTAACATGGCTTTTAATTTCAATTTCTTCCTGCCTAGCAGCTGCTATAGCCATCTTACTTTTTAGGAGCGCACGAAAGATGAGACGAGACCGTTAAATTGTTAAGTATTTATTGGTCAACCATTGTCACATGACGGTTTGCATACAATAGATACCGCAGGCACGAGGTTTACATTAGATTTTTGCCTTGCCGGCGGTAGGCGAGCGAGTAAAGCTCAACTTTCTTCACGGTAACGCAGGCTGCTGCCGGCTGCCAGGGACAAAGTCTTCACACAAGGAATAAACTGCCTGCGGCATACCGTAGTAGCAGTGCCGGCGGCAGTCGCCGGCAGTTACGGTTATATGTGAACCAGGCTTTACGGTTATATCTGAACCGTGCTTTATAACTGCTTGAAAGTGCATGGTTGTAGAGGAACAGGTAGCACACATAAACTAGCATTTCTTCAGTACAACCTATGCAGTTTATAACTTTTTGGTAGATTTTTTAATGGAGTCTGAAAATTTCAATGGAAATCTGAATGGGTTGCGACCTTTTCTAGATAAACATTACTTTTCCTTTCGTCCCCTGGTCTAGGAACTGGGCATAAATGATGACAAGTCCCTTAGGTACAGTAACTTCCACCGCTAAGCAATAAACTTCCTATTCAACAGGTCCGGCATTTCAACATTGAGAGAGGGAACACTATTGAAATTGAGTATCAATTCAGATCAGCGTTCATCATACTAAAATTTTCGATAATCAAGGACAAGGGCGGATCCAGAGCTGGATTTTTTGGGGGGGGCATCTGATCGATTTTGTCTTTGTCATGCAAGATTTCTCTTGACACAATTGTTTGCTATAGGAAATGTGGCCGTTTGGGAGGGGCCATGGCCTCCCTTGGATCCGCCCCTGATAAAGGATATAAATGCATTCAGGACGTAGATGTATTCAGTGTAACTTCTTTAATATCTGTCATTTTCTGAAAAAATTGCCCAATTGATATGGGATTTTGCAGAGTCCAGAAAAAGTCGCGGCTCCACGGCTTTGAGCCGGAGGGAGACTTTTTTAATGTGTGCCAGTTATGAGGAAGGCTCAGTAATCGTACAAAAACGATCTCGCATAAGGAAAATTCTGACGCATGTAAATCAGGTGGTTTGCCATGAGGAAAATATAGGGACAATATGGGAAACTTCAAATGGATGCTGTGTAATGAACAAGGCTATACATAAAGAAGTTACTGCCGGAGGAAGGTTCAACTTTTTTCTGGACTCTTGGATTTTGCCAACTTGGAAGCTGGAGCCCCGATCCTAACGCCTAAAAGAAGCAAAGCAATGGATGTTCATTTCAATACTTATAATAAAAACAGTGGACGTTCATTTAAAGCAGAATAGGATGCTGTATAGATTGTAGGGATGCCGAGGAATTTTACAGGCTCAGGAGTAAGAGAGAAACACGAGGCCATCTAGACATCGAGGCATTGGGGCTTGTGAAGCACTGGAGAAATCTAGTGCTGTAGGGTCTTCTCTTGTATCTTCTATTGATCTTGAAGTGTCTTGATTCCATAAGGGCCGGCTACTTGGGGGTTTAGGAGCTCGAGCCATCTTTGGGTAATGCTATAGGTAACTGAGCCCCCTAAAAAATTGTGAGGAAGAGCACTTTCTGGCTGTCCAAATCTTAGAAGCACAAGAACTGATATGATAATGACACGACATTTAGATTGATACATCTATATACAGCATCTGTTCTATTTGTTTGGATAGCTTTTTCATTTGCTATCTTCAGTAAAATACTGTATGTATATATAAATTCACAGTGTATTCATGGTAAGCAATCAAAAGATTTACTTTATGGAGTATCATCTATGTCACTGTCGGATGTACATGCTAGGGGGCATCCAAAAAGAATGTGCACCCCTTGGGGGAGGGAGGGGGTTAGCAACAATGCGGAAAAAAGTGGACAGGGGGAGGGAGGAGGGTTAGTTGTAAGTGGACATACTTTTCAGCGTAGTTCCTGTACGAGAGAAGAAGGTATTTAAAGGTCATTTTATGATCATCCTCCTGTGTTAAAGATTGAAAAATATAGAGGCAAAGAAGAAATAAGTATAGTATGAATGTCTGTTTCAAAGAGTTTTTATTTTTCTATAGTTTTTGCAGCTCTTTACTTGCCTTCCAACTCAATGCCTGCATGGACAAGGGAATGGAGTGTTTGAGAGTGACCAATTAGGACCTATTAACGATGGCCAATTAGACGCATCCTATCACATGTAACCGCATCTGGATATATATTTCGGTTAACCTTTACGACACTATCCGACGCTTCATACTCGGACGAGTGTCGGGCGAAAAAAGCTATTAAATATGTCAAAAGAATTTTGCCACTTTTTCGTGCTGTAGTACAGTTCTGTAGTGCCAAAAGTATATTTACCAACTTATTTTTTGCATAAATTCACTTAAAATACGTAAAACCCATAAAACAGTACGAACGTATAGCCTTACATTATTGCAGTGCAGGGCGGAAGCTTCATTTAGGTTTCTTTACAAAATATTAAAGCGAGAGGCAAAAGGACAAAATTGAAAAATACAAGCACACGAGATAGGATCTTCACCTACATCTACTGTATATAAATGCTTTGTTAAGCCTTACGGTATCAACAGAAATCAGTGCCTTAACTGAATGTAAGCAAGCAGTTGGATGTACTGTACTTTAGGGTATGTATATGTGCGTGCATAAAGCGATGTATATGCTTCAAACCTCATAGCAGCAATAAAACAGAAGTGAAGTCGAACAAGGCTTTTCAAGGCTAAGTTCATATGTACATACTGTACAAGTCACAGCCCTTTTAATACATGTAAACGTACAAAAATGAAGGTAAACCCCGAAAAAATATTATTGCTCTCTTAAAATAGAAAAACACTAATTACACCTTTAAAAATATTCTCAGTACTTTGGATATGTTGTAATACTAGCTCTTGTTTTACTGACTGAACACATCCTTATTTATTCTCCTGAGTAGCCACCAGCCAAAGTAGCGTTGATATTGAATCTCGTGCTCAGTAGGCAAGTAATAGTGTCCACTAATAGAGTTCATTAGTGTGTCATCACAAAAATTCTATTTTTCGAAAATTATAATTTTGGCTTTTAAATTCTGAAAAAGCACAAAGAAAATAGCTACTATTGGTAAATCTATGCTCGATATGAAAAACAATGACTGAGATATAGGCAATCGAATGCTGACATAGTTCCTATCAAATCACTGTATTTTGAATCTGGTTTTAAACGTTTAGAACCAGGATAAAAATACAGTGGTTTGTACGGCAAGTTTGCGATCGTCAAATGGTCTTATTTCATCCGAATTTGACAATGTTCGTCTAAAATTGTCAATTCATGTCTATTTTGAAATGCGCTTTCACTCCATGTTGTCAAAATATGAAAATTCGAAAAAATATATTTTTATGACGTCATCACTAACAAACCCTGTTTGCCTATTTTAATATAACTATTTCTTCTTCTTAAATATCCCGCCAAGGAAACCTTTTTTCTTCTGCTCTCTACTTGGCAATGACGGAGACTTATCAAAGTTGTCTTTCGTGAATCCACTGTTTAAACTAGGAGGGTTTGGGTTTGGTGGAAGCTGAACATCAAGCTGGAAACTTTTTGGCTTCACATCTTTTGCTTGGCGTCTTCTTGCCGTGGGGCCTAAAAATCCACTTAGATCACCAGTCGAAACTNTTCATCTGCAACTCTAGGTTGGTCCGCGTTGGCCCCAAATGGTGTTATTGGTGTTGTTTCATCTGCAAATGTTGGTTCTGGTATTGAGAACAGCATATTCATATTGCCCATTTTTACAGGCGGCTTCTCATCAATTTGAGGATTCAGTTTTGCTTCTAAAGTGTCAGCATCAAAAGTGCTTGAAGATCTAGATTCATCTTCTTCATCTGAGCTGTTATCCTACAGATAATAGTGA
>OLMO02000301.1:12210809-12274684 GCA_900291935.2 Cassiopea xamachana | reverse complement strand
ACTAAAGGCAAAGAATGTCCGCATCTTAAAAACCGCACAAATTTGCATAGCTATTCAATTCAATTCAATTCATTTTAAATTCCACTGTATGCAATGCACACCAACAACTAACTACATAACGATTGACAACTCAATAATCAAAGAAGCACTTTGTATTAAGGGGAATTCTTTCGGAGAAGCTCTACTACTAGTTCATGAACTAACTTAAGGAGCGCACCCCCTGCAGTATTATAAGTTATGTTTCAAAAACGGACCTAAATTTCAATAGCACCTACTTCTAAATAATTCATATCTACATAGAGTTTTGAATGAATTTTGGAGATTTTTTAGGAAAGAAAATTTAGAAGTAGAGCTTTTCAGCATTTTTGGGAGTTCATTCCATGCTTTTGCCCCCATCTGCCGAATGGACCTCAAACCATATCAAAAACTATTTTTGTGATTGCGGAATACATCACCACGATTGGATTGTCTAGTAGAGTATTCATGAACATCTGAGTTCAACAGAAAGAAATCATCAAAACAATAGGGGTTTGGCTTTCCAATTGATTCATATACGAAGCATAGTAGTTTGATTCGAAAAACATCATAAAGCTGTAAAAGTTTGAGACTCTTGAAGATAAGCAAAGTATGGGAAAGAGGATGCTGATGCGCCATAACTCTATAATTTTTTTTGTATTAGGACTAATGGTTCAAAATATGAAGTAAATGCTTATCCCCAGACAATAATACAATATTGAAGGAATGGTAAGAATAACGAATTATACACTAGAATCAATGTGTTGATAGGGAGAAGGCTTCTGATTTTATAGAAGATCCCACATGTTCTAGCCAACTTCTTTGAAAGTTCAGATAAGTGAAATCTCCAACTAAGATTTTCATCTAAGAGAAGACCTAAAGACTTTACGTATTTGGCTTTTGTCAAATGTTTTCTTCCAATCTTTTTTGAAGTGTCTTCTGGGATTTTCATTGTAGAAGAATGGGAAATTATATAATTAGTTTTACTTATATTAAGGGAAAGCCTATTTACATCCAACCACCTTTTTACAAGTTTCAATTCTTTATTCACTATTTTTGCAAGGTTAGTCAGAGTATCGCCATCACAGTAGATGTTTGAATCATCTGCAAATAGATAAAATTTTAATCTTTTTCAAACATTTGGCAAATCATTAGCATAAATAAGAAATAAAAGTGGACCGAGTACAGATTGCTGTGGGACTCCGCATGTGGTTATTATTAAACTAGAGCTAGAGCTATTTATTGAAAAAATTCTCTTCTTTAAGACAGATAGGACCAACTAAGTAAATTTTCTCTAATACCATAGTGCTCTAATTTGTTTAGCAATATACTATGATTGACAGCATCAAAAGCCTTCTGGAGGTCTACAAAGATCCCACACCTGTATCACCTATTGTCAAGAGAAGACCTGATTTCTTCAGTCATACTAATCAATGCATAGTCAATTGAATTATTTTCTTGGAATCCAAACTGTACAGAGTACAAAATGCTATGGTCTTTCAGAAAAACATTGACTCTTCTATGCATCAGCTTTTCATAAATTGTGCTAAATATTGGTAAAAGGGGATATTGGTCAGTAATTTGAAGGTATTTCGGGGTCATCCTTCTTAAAACATGAACAACCTTAGCTATTTTAAGCTTGGAAGGAAAATACCAAAAGATTGATTAATCATGGTAGCTAAAGGATGAGAATTTTTCCGCCCTACAATTTTTAATATCTTTACTGGAATGCTACACGATTTTTTTATAAGAAAACCATTATTCTGCCTGAGCCTCAATTTTCTTAACTTTTCTCCAAATTGAGCCTCAGATTTTCTTAAATTTTTCTTAACTTTTCCTAATACAAACTGGTTGAAATCGGCGAAATATTGATTTTTGGTCAATAAAAATACTTAATTTTGGAAATTGAGCCTCGTGATTTTCTCAAAATTTTCTTAAAATTTTGACAATTTGAGCCTCACTTTCTCATAAACTTTTTTCTTATAAGAAAGAACGTGAATTTGGTCCAATAGATTTTGAAGAGTCTAGGTTCAAGATTATTTTATTAACTTGAACATCAGTAACTGGTGAGAAAACAATCGATTCAGAGTTTCTATTTGTTAAATATTCAGTTGATGATTTGGGACTGTGATGAACAGACTTAGTGATATCATTTCCAACATTGATGAAAAAGTCATTAAGTATGATAGACATCTCAGTTACATCTGATGTTAATTTTCCATTTTTATCTTTGATTTTATAAATTCTTGAAAAGATAGAATTTAGGTCAGCAAGAAATTTATTTATTTCATATTTTAAAATATTTTTCCCATTTTCTTCTAAATAATTTTGATAATATTTTCTCCGAGGTGTCTTTATTTCATTAGCGACACGGTTCCTCAATTTTTTTATAAACTACAAAATTATTTTCTGATTTTCCTTAAAAATCGGATCCCTTAGTTTCATCATTTTCTGAATTCTGTAGCTGATCCATGGTTTTGACTTAAATTCTAACTCCCTTTTAGTTATCAATCCTGAAGGGGCATGTTTATTCACTAGTAAAGTTAGATCACTCAAAAACTTATCGTAGTTTGTATCTATATCAGATGCATCATTTGTATAGTTCAAGTTCAGTTTGTTAAAGTCTTCAAGGAAAGTCCTTTCATTAAAAGAAGAATAATCGTACTTCAAGGATCTTGTTTGGAGATGAGGGATTTTAGCATTTTTCAAAACAAGAAATTGTGGAAAGTGATCTGAGATATGTGTTGTTATATTCCGCATATCAACTGTGCATCAACTATGGTTGTGAAAATATTATCGATTATTGTTGAGGAACAATCATTGATTCTTGTTGGAAGGCTGATGCATGGTAGAGACTGGTTGCTTAAAAAACTGTTTACAAAATCCTTAGTTGGGGAATGAGTGTCACAGTTGAGAAGGTCTATATTAAATTCACCCATTATAAAAACTCGTTTGTTATTTAGCTTTGTAAGAGTGGCTATAAAATGATCCGTAAATACATTTATTGCAAAGTTTGTCTGTAATGACGTCATCAGCTCAAATTCTCAACAATGACGTCATCAGCTCAAATTCTTAAGACTAAATACTACCTTAATGTCCCTCCCCGCCGCCCCTGCAACAGGCATATGAAAGCTGTTAGCATGCTCAATGGCTGGGGGAAATACTTCAGTATAGTCTTTTGCCTCTGAACTTTCTCCAACTAAAACTGATTTGTACACCTATACAAAATTTTATTTGAATAATATAACAGTAGTTACGCCCCCCTCTATTCTTTTTGTTTTTGTTAATTTGATACTGTTCAATTGAAAGGACCACCTACAAACAAGACTAGATGATGGCGTCCTTCCTGCTGTAGACGGTGCAGAGAAAATAAAGTATTTTTTAATTAGAATTGTTATAGAAAAAATATTTCGCCCGATACTTCCAATTAAGTCTACCTATCCGTTCCTTTAATATACAAAATTTCTATAAAAAAAACTGTGAAACCAACCTAATTTGTGTGCTCTCCTATATCTCTACTTGCTATTAAAATGCTATTTCTTATGCTATCACACTGAACTGAGAGGTACATAACTTCAAGAGTCAAGTCACTTTGAAGCTATAGGCATTAATTATTCTGTGTTCTGCATTACTATCTACATTCTCAACATGACCATTACGAAATCTTTATAGTATTCGAGATACATCAAGCCTCAGCTAGTCACACACTATGGTATAAAATTCACTGTCTTCATTGTGTGTTATGACTTGTATCGTTTCAAAAACTTTTATTACAATAAATGTGCAAAATTAATAGAGACTGTGCTTTGATTAACTCTACAATAAAAGCGTAGAAAAAAGAAGGGTCAAGAAGTGATAAAACGAGTGTCTATCTATTTTTCACAAGAGAGAACGGTATGATACGAGGTGATGAGAAACTTTGAGCACATACTTTTTCACTTTCTTGAATATTCTGAACGTAATTATATGTTTAAAATATTCAAATGCTTATTTCTGAGGCTGGTGCCACAAGATCAGTGTAAATGAATAAACCAAATGTTAATACAGGTTAGACTAGTAATCAAACGAAGTGATATCATCAACGTAGGCCCTGTAAAGCAATGAAGAAATGATTCTATTGTGGACCAAATTCTTTCATGATGCTTGTAATTGCACGTGGACCTTAGGATATTCACTAAAATTTCACCTGATGCCTCCGTTGAAGGGCTCTAATTTTTTCCTGGTTTGTGTCAATACGACTTTCAGCAAGTTGGTTTGATTTCGCTGATATCCAACTAATTAATTCAGTGCATGATTTCAAGAACATGTCAATCCTGAAAAAAGAGTGCTGCATTTAACAAGACAACAGCAATATGAAAACTTGAAAACAGACTTGAAAACAAACAAATTCATGAACTACTAGGGTTTATATGGACTTTTGACAAAAATTTCCCTGACTTTAAACTAAGAAGCACACACTTTCCCTGACTTTTTTGTGAAAACCTATATTTTCCCCCTGACTTTTCTGAAATGAAAACCTTTTCTTCTGACCTATGGGGTCAACATTCAGCCGTTGACAGCTGACAGCATCCAATTCTAGCACGGTGTTAACAAAACATTTGATCAGGGACCGCAAAATGACAAAACGAGTCCACATCTTTCTAGGATTGATTAAATTACAAAGGTAAAGGTAGAACTGAGAGAAACATAAATGTTAAATGCAAGCTAACATAATGAAATATATTCATGATGATCAAAAATAACATTTTATCCCCGACCTCAGTACGAAAGTGCTATATCCCCTGACGATTACAAGTTTCCCTGACTCTCCCTGACATTCCTTGACCTAATTGAAAAGGAAACTTTTCCTCTTGCTTTCCCAGACCGGGTAAACCTGGTTTACGAAAGTCGTGAACTGAATATCCTATGCAAATCAAAGCGGAATATACACATCAGTGGGTTAATTCAAGAAATCAGACGATGAATGTGTGTGCATGAATGTATGTACGTATAAATGAATGAATGAATGAATGAATGAAGGAATGAATGGATGGATGGATGAATGGATGGATGAATAGATGGATGAATGGATGGATGAATAAATGGAAGAGCAGATTCTGAGCATGCAGAATTTTGTTTTAGTAACTAATGTCGGGAAAAGACCATAGGGCCTATAACAAAGCACACACAAAGGAAAAACTGAGAAAATGGGGGAAGTTTAAGTAGAAAGGGAGACCAGATCAAGTTTGTTGATGTTATAATTGAAAGATGACAAATTGTAGGGTTCAGGGAAAGCAGTGGGTGGCAATGAGTTCCACAGGTGAGAAGTTCTAGGAATGAAAGATGATTTGTGAGCTAGAGTTCACGGATTAGGTAATGTAACTTGGAAAGGGTGTGAATGTGTAGAGCTTCTGGTGGTTCGAACATGCTTCACTGGATCAGGAATAATATTCCTGATTTCTTGAGAGCAAAGTCGGTGAAAATAGCGGTAGAAAATGGAAAGATCTGCAACAAGACGAAGATGGGAGAGAGACTGTAGAGAATTGGTGAGGCTTGGATTTTTGATGAGACGGATAGCTTTAGACTGGACTCTGTCAAGAAGAAGGAGAAAAGATTGGTAATGAGAGGTAAATCACTAATATTTGTACGCCTTTACTAAAATTGCAAAAAACAAATGTGCAAATATTACAAAATCATGAAGTCACATCAAAGCAAAAAGCTTGTGATGTTGCCTCTCGTGAAGAAGTACTTAGGCAAATGGGAACAGAGAGCACACAGATTGATGGAAGGAGAAGAGCCTGGGAATAGTTATAGAATAACATACCCATGACCTTCAATAAGGTCACTTTGTCTGTATGCTTTGAGATTCAGCAGTTCTTTATACCTGAAATTGTGTAAAAGTAGGCATCAATAAAACTGACAGTAATTGTGTATCTTAAATGAAACTGATAATGGACACTTAAGTCTTGAAACTTAAGGAACAAGACGAAATTATCTTCCGACAAAGTTAAATGAATGCGGTCTCCATCGTTGATGAATTTAAGTGACCACTAGTGCTTATCATCAAACAATCCCTGAGAATACTACGTTGTTGCTCCTTCAACTCAAACTGGCTGAGTACATATAACTTTTAGGTGGACAAGCAATGTGTCAGTACGAGAATGTGGCCAGGGTTGGAACTTTGTTATTGTCATTCCAGATAGATAAAACAGACTTGAGAATCTAATTGCAAAAATAATGTATGTATTGCTTCATAGGTTAATAAGATGATAGTCGACAAAACTGAATAGAAAGTGTTTATGCTTATGTTCGTTTTTCCTCCTCGATATATTTACGCGATGACAAAATAACGTACTTTTCCTGCACACTCTTCAATCTTTTACGAACATTTTCATCGTAAGTAATGCTGTCGCCAGCAAGAATCATATCTCCTTTCATTTGCACCTCTTCGTATGACTTTTCATTAGCAGAAATCTCATGTTCTATACGCTAAAAAAGATTGATGACAATATTTTAACTGAGTCAATAAGCATGATTCAAAAGTAAATCCATAATTGAATATGAGGGCCTACGCAGTGATCAGGTCAGCTAATTGTAGCTTAGATAAGAGAGGTTTTTTAAGGTGGCTAAAAATTAGCTTAAACACAGATACACATGCACATAGAAATAGAAACAAATATAGACGCAGTAACACAGATACAGACACATTGACACAGAAAAGCACGGACACACATGGAGACACAGGTACAGACACAGGCATTGACACCAACAACGACATTGAGACATACATTGACGCAGACACTGACACAGGCACACATATAGACATACATAGGCAAAGCAATGCACAGATACACAGAAACACACAGACACTGACACAGACATCGACAGACAGACAGACACTGACACGCACATAAACACATAGAAGCACACAGAAACACACAGAAAAACATAGACACATAGAGACGCAGACGCAGACACAGACACGCACGCACACAAACACACACCAATATATGCATGATATAATGCCATTCTGTTTGGAAGAAAACGAGAGAAGATAGCCACCTCATTCCATGCTGCAAAGTAAATAAAACCGGTAGAGTTTGAAACAGACAAAGGCACAGGCACACACACACAAGCGCACACAACGATATACATACATAAAAAGGAATTAAAGAATAGTAATCAGATATATAAGATAAGGCCTAAATAACAACTAAGCTCAACAGCAGGGGTGTCCAAACTTCTTGCGACGGGGGCCAGATTTTCTATTGTAAAAGTGGTGGGGGCCAACCTGTTTTACATATAGCAACGATAATTTAAGAAAATTGTTGGAAGCCACTTTGTGTTTCACATTTGCTTTTTTTGTTTCAATTTCAGCATCTTAAGAATTTTTTTGGTACATTTGAAACAAGCATATCACATGCACTTGAATATTCACTTAACCTTTTTCTTAAACAGAAGTAACCGTGCTCTTTCGTGAGAATTCTGGTGGAAAACTACTGACCATGAATTCTAGTGGGTTGGGGGTTGTGTTGTGTAAAGTGCTGTTGGTCTCTAGTGGGTAAATGAAGAATGTTAATACTGCTAGCCAAATAACAGTATACGAGCGTTATATATTTCATGACTAGGCTGCGGGCCGGATAAAATTTGACCGAGGGCCGGATTTGGCCCGCGGGCCGGACTTTTGACATGCCTGCTCAACAGCAAAAGCATCTAGTCTCCATGGTTGCTAAGAATTAAGGAGCATTCACAGAAGGAACACGAAAATAAAAAGTCCCAAAGTGAAACAAAGAAAGTCAAATCTACTTGTTTCATGGCAGGAATAGAAGGAGTAGAAGAAGGAGAGAGGTTGGAAGTAAAGGTAAAACTGAAATGAAAGAAAAAGAAAAAAGCAAATCGAAAGTGAACGAATACACCGATTTACTATGTGGAAATTAACTTACTGTCAAAAAAGAGTATGCTGTACTGAAATATTATACAAAAAAGATTTCGTTTTCCTGCATGCGCACAAAGGATTTTGAAAGCAGTAGAAAGTAAAAGTCTGAGAAAGGCTTGAAAGGGAGAGGTGGTAAAGAGTGCCATTCTGTTTGGTAGAAAACGAGGGAAGATAGCCACCTCATTCCATGCTGCAAAGTAAATAAAACCGGTAGAGTTTGAAACAGACAAAGACACAGACACACACACACAAGCGCACACAACGATATACATACATAAAAAGGAAGTAAAGAATAGTAATCAGGTATACAAGATATGTGCAAACTGTGTAGCATCTGATGAAAACCAATAGATATGTATCCTCTAAACATGACGCTTCTGAAGAAAGAATGCGTGCCTACATGATTAGTGCACTACACTGAAAGTCGAGTCTACTCAAACACATGAGAGAAAATAAAGTGAAACAAAGTAATATTGTTACCTCCAGCAATTTCTTAATTGTATCTATATCCACTTTATCGTTAAACGCAGTCCATCTACTCAAGTATCGGATCTAAAGAGATAACAACGAAAATGATGAGCGATCATCTAAATACTGATACAAACATATATAAGGAAGAAAATTTCAAATGGAGAAACACCGAATTTTAAACACCTCCCAAGATACCTTTGAAGGGAATTGAACTACTTGGCCAAGCCCGAATGAGGTTTCCATTTGGGGCCACTCAAAAGTACGTGCGCTTTGACGGGGGAGGGGGTATCAAAAAAGTGTGTGAAAACGTACAAGAGAGACGGGGGCTCTTCAAAGAACATAGTACGCAACGCTGCGCACCTTGACACTAGAAGTTTACCGGGAAATTCTACTAGGAAGGAGGAGGAATCACACAATTCAATGGGAAGAAAATTGTTTTTAGCAGTATTCAGTGCTATCGCAAGAGTTCTCTGTGGCTAAAGTTGCCATTTTAAGTGCAAAAGAAGTTCCTACATACTAAACTAAATTTCATATGCTTGAAATTTCATGGCCGATGCATCGCAGGCAGCTAACGATTATATGGAAACCAGCCCTGAATGTGATGATAAAGATTGCTTATAAATAAGTTAGGCATTCACTTGTGATATGATCCAATAATCTGCAGCTTATGCACGCTTAAGGATTAAGACATCTTTTGGATAAAAGCAATTTGCGTTGATGTTACTCTGAATATCGTAAATGGGTAAAAATAACTCATTATCGGATCAGATTACAGCTGAATATCTAGCTTGTAGCAGGGGCTTGGAAAAACTTAACACCAGAAGGTAGGCCTAGTGCATTCCGAAACCAGCGAAGCAGTGGTTCAAAGTGCATCCCTAAATCAATTCATTTGTAGGTTTCTATAACTTTCNNNNCTGGCTGTAGGAAAAAACAACAACAAATCCCACATCGTCAGTCTGCCATAGCCAATGTTAATTCTGGAAAGAATTAGGGTCTTATTGTTGATGCTTTCATTAGCATTTCATCTCATTAAAACCGTACAATAAAGTCAGGTGATAGATGCCGTTGGGGAATTTAAATTGAATTTCTTTGAAATACAACACATGCATTGTTCCTATTGACATGCTCTATCCTTATCAACTAGTAGGGCAATTTAAATATACATATTTCTATATTGCTGGCGGTCTGGTATGATAAGCTGCACAAGAGCATTGCATTATACCGAGTCACAGTACACGAGGAACTGACTTCCTAGGTTTGACGCAGCTCATAAGCTTGTATGCCTACCATTCTGGCATGCCTATTGTCCGATTTCGACGTATAAAAACGGTCTGCATCTGATTCAGCTATCTCTCTAACAGCTGCATAACAACAAGAGGCGTCTGGTGGCTCATTCTAAAGTCAACTCCGAGGTAACTGTTTCACTTATCAACATTATCCCTCAAATCAACATGAAATCATATATTTCTAGCAGATTTAACAAAGCTATATAATAGCTTTGCAGAGCTTGGTACATTTATGTTAGCGAATAAACTTTGTCACAATACACTCCTCGCTGGTGCCGAACAGGGAATCCATACAAGATGGTAGCCCTAAGCTTATGTACGAAATTAAAGTGATCCCGAATACCAAAGACTTTAAGTTTAGTGACTCAGGTACGATAAAAAACTGAAAGAAATCAGCAAACAATATGGTAAGTAATGACACATATTGAAAGAAATTTTGTGTGTATACTTAAATATTGCCTATAAGCCAAATGAGATCTATGGGATAACAGCAATGCTTGTCAACACTGCAGGAGAGCTACCAAATTCTTTTGCGATATAAATGTAAGATCATTTTATCTCGAATCAATAACTGGGTACAGCCGCAACCAATATATAGAAATGAAGCAACGTTGTACCCGATTAAGCCCATATCGACATATATGCAGAAAGAGCTCTAACAACACAGGTAGCTGCTTATGAGGTGATACCAAATCAGCAATGTACCAGGCATGCTTTGCACTGCTAATTAATGTCTATAGGCAATATCATCACTAAGTAGTTTAGAGTTTCACGAATAAACTCAAAATCATCTTATTATTCCGTTTAGTTGAGTAGTGTATTTCTTCTGTTGCACTAGTCCGCAAAGTATATAGACATACTAACTTTTGTTACAGTTGCAATTTAGGACTGGGTACGAAGTTAGGCCATGGGTAGTTTCGTGACCATGTGTTTATGGGATAACGATAAATCAAGAGTGAAATAACGCGAGTTTTAAAAAATATAGTGAGGGTGTATCGAGACAATTTACAAGTTCTAGCGTACAAAAACTATCTTATCTCCTAAAAACGATCATGGCTTGTTTGATGCATAGATGAAAAAGCCCTCTCTGGGGTTGCCATATCGCAAGCTGAGAGTCCATGAGATGTGCTATACTTAACTAATCAGAAAGAGCAATCAACTTCGAATCAACATTAGACCATAAGAATCAGAAAACAGTTATGTGGATCGAATCGAAAATCATGGACCAGGACTTTACCTGATCGTCAATCCACGCCATGACTACGTTATGAGCTGAACAAAATTCAAAGTAAGCCAATGCATCATCTAATTTCTGTCCACGCTCCTAAAAAGGAAAATGCACTTTAAGGAAGCTGGAAAATCACAGGAATCACATTGAAACTAGACGTATTTCTGAATCAAGGCTTTTCATCAAGTTTACAATACAGGACCTAGGCTAGACCTGCCCACAAATTGCTCGGCAACTTTTCGGCAACTTCAGGCTCTTCTAGCAACTTTCAGCTTGCCGAGCAACTTTCAGTGCATAGGGCAACTTTTAAGATTTTGTATCTCGATAGTCACAGTCATGCTTCTGCTACGAGTGAAACAATAAAAGTGTATAATATAGCTTTTTTCGAGAATATATTTTTCCAATCTTTTAGTTTTACTGTTAGGTAGCTCGTGTTTCTATGAAAAGGTGTCTCCAAGAAACAAGAGGCTAGAATAAAGCAACAATTAAGAAACTTTTAAGAAACACAGGCAGGCTGAGCTTCAAATGTTAAGTGGAAAAACTGTGCTAGTAAGAAAGATTTTGAAAAAAATGTTCACTTTGGTCCAAAATTTATCGAGTAGTTTATCAGTCAGTGAATATGGGCGTGGTTAAATTTAAACTGGCAACTTTCTTGAAAACGAGCAACTTTTAAGACAATTTCGAGCAACTTGTGGACAGGGCTAACCTAGGCAGCTGAACTGAACTGGAGCGGGTGGGAAGGTATGAAAGTAGAAGTCGATTTTGCTATCAGTAAAGAAGACCGTGCAAAACACTTATCCAAGAGAGTTATTGGCGGCACAAGCTATCCCTGCTCCCCATTGCCTACGAGCTTGTAATAAGGTAGCGTTTCTCCACCGTCTTTTATCCATAGGCCCCTTTTCCACTTTACCTTTTTCGGTGGGCCCCTGTAAAGCTCTTGGGCAAAATACAATCTTATAATTTTTACTAACAATAAGTTAAAGGAATATACATACTAATAATCAAAGAAATATTAAAAGATAATGATATGATTTCACACCTGATTGACAATGAGGTCAATTTTGTTGTTGGAGGCAATTGATAAATACAGCGTCAATGTTACTCAGATATGAAATCATATCAGATTCACCCGTCTACACGACACCGTATTCATTTTGCATCGTATACAAGTGCGTATTGATTTTATAGCGGATTCATCATCGTCATTGCGCAGTGGGCTGGGGCATCGGAAATATGGAAAAAATTTCACAGTTCAGCCAAAAATAACATATTGAAGTTGCTAAGGGCTTGTTAGAAGCGCACTGACGAGGTTAATCAGATGACATCGAATTGAAAAATTTTTAATTTAAACAAAATCTGGGGTATGGGCACCAAATTCTTTATTTGGGTATGGTGGTTTCTGCATCCAGAATTTTACAAAAAATTTCCATATTAAATTGATTATTTTTGAGCTTTCAAGTCAGTTTTTGAAACTTTACAGCCCAAGAGATTTTCTGCAATGACACTTCTACATAAATTGGATTTATTTCAAATCATTTTACATAGCAAGAGGGATGCTAATTTTACTAACTTTTTGAGTTTGATCAAAGTAGATTTTCTTGTTTCCTCAGTCATATCTGTTTTTTTGGAGTTGCCATAGGCCAGATCCTTCAAAACTTAAATATATTACCAGCTAAGACCCCATTTTTTCAGGAAATGTATACTGTGCAATGTCTGACTTATGGCATCTTGATAAATTTTTCTTTGATGCATGAAATTTTTGTCAAAACATGGGACGTTTTGCGCAAAATTTGCTATCTTCTGATCAATTTGTTGCAAAAAACAGGGGAATTTTTGCTATTTAAAGATTTGTAAACTGCCAAAACTCAAACTCCAAAAACACCACGACTCCAGCTGTTAAAATCAAAATCATAAAAGAAAATAATGAAAATTCCCAATTTTCAATTCTTCTTTAGAAACTTTACATTATAGATTGGTTCTGGTAACTCAGGGCACAATTTGGAACTGGGCCGCCACCAACTATGTAATTTTGCATCCTTGGAGTTCACGCTCTACCAAAAAGGTTGAAAACCACTGATCTAAAGAAACCCAAAAATAGTTCCTTGAATTTCCAATGAATTATATTTTTTTCATATTTTTTCCTGACTATTCCAGATTTTCACTGACTTTCTTACAAATTGGGCATTTTTCCAGGTTTTCCAGGTTCTGTTGCAACAATGAAGTATCTTCCAATCCAGAATAGACATCCCCATCAGTTGAAACGTTTTCGTTAAGGTCTATAATCCAGGGCAGCTTATAATCGAGGCCTACGATTATTAAAACTGCATACTCTTAGGAAACACCATACCCTATGTGCATGAAAGATTGGAAGTATCGAGCCCCGATATTTGCATGCATAGCATGATCATATACAAACAGGTTTATGGACAATGTCATGGTCTACAATGTCTTTGTTCGTTAAGCTATTTAGCTGAAATTTTTAAGTTTTCATATATATAAATAGTGCTAAAATTCAAGTACTGTTTACTTTGATATTTGTTTCCGTTTCGTTTTTGCACAGCGTTGGTTTTTAAACACCATCTCTGTATTCAGCTACAAGTTTTGTAGGTGTGGCTTATAATCGAGGGTGGCTTACATTTTCTAAGCGTCATTTGATGCGGCTTATAATGAAGAGCGGACTATAAACAAAGATGGTTTATATCAGTCCATTCCCTGAGACCCGTGCGATTGCACGTGCGCATGTCCACAAACTAGCAAAATCCCCTGCAAGAGCAAAAATTGCTCGTTCCAACATCAATGTCAACTATGCAATCGCACATGTCAAATAGGAACTTTTGTTGTCGCAACATCAAAGCTAATGGCTGCTACCTTCTCTTTCATAGCTTTGTTGTTATTGTTGTTGTTGTTTAATTTATTTTGAGTGGGCTGATATACCTAGCTTTATCAGCTAGTTTAGTCCTACTATGCATGCCGCATCCAGACATGGGACCCCTAATTTAACGTGCCTTCCTAAGGACGGCAGAGTGAGCTGCTTTGGTCGTTCATCTGCAAGGTCACCCACCCAGTTTCTGACAGTACACAGCTATGCTTGTATCATGTGTTACATTAAATGAGACATCAGACATGCTTCAGCTACATGAAAGTCTGCATTTCAGATACACAAATTTGTGATCGCACATGCCATTCCAAATAATTAACAGCAATTGTTCATGCAGACAAGGGCATTTTTTCACACCTATCTCATCAATTATAGTCCACCCGCTAGTTGTCTTATTTACAGCATTCTTCAAACACACGGCTATTATAATTAACACTTTTTCCTACACCCTATTTATTACCAACCCTTGCTATTCCGGACTGGAGAGTAGGTACTAGCACGCAATAGAAAATCCCAGCCACTTTTTCTCCAGTATACTTTTGTAGCGGAACAAGAGAGATTAGGTAGAAGTGTAAATATGATCATAATGAACTAAACAATATATATACGTTTGATGGCTATAAATAAAGTTTGGAATTCAAAAGAAAAGCAAATTGCCTATCAAGTGTTATTTAACGCATGAATTCCAGATAAACGGATATATATTCAAAGAATTTGAGCTCAAACGAAGCGAAATTGAAAGGAGTTGAATCTAACTCAATGCTGTTTATTACATTCGATAGATATTGAATATCAATTTAGCAAATTTCACTGCAAATCGTTGTGACTAATCATAGCATTCCTACGTCAACCTACGCAGAACAATCAACGAGATATTTAAATAGCAAGAACGAGACCAGTACGCTTGAATGAATGGGCAAAAAATGGAAGCGTTCCACTAAGGCCCCCGTTTACACTATGCCGTTTTCATACGAAAACGCTCTGGCAATGTCTTCTTATGAAAACGGCACTGTGTAGACGTTATAGTGCTTTCGTATGAAATCGTTTGCGTATGATGCCTGATGGGAAAACGTTTCAGTGTAAACAGAAGGCCAAAACGGAACATTTCCATACCGTTCTCGTACGAAAAAGTATAGTGTAAACGGGGCCTTGTAAGGGTCAAAGTCTGGGGGCAAGGGAGCGATTACGGCTTGCATATAATAAAAGTAATAATAAATAACTACTTTTTATAGTTGGCTGTGTTATTTATCAATTCACTAAGTAAACCCAACTATGCAAAATATAAAGTCTAATTAAAACTAAAACTAATTACACGAAGCCTAAGTTTGGAACAAAAGTTTTTGCACAGTCTACAGCTGCAATCACAGTTTCTAATTAATTTACTGTTATACTTGAAAATCTCTAGTGATTAGGACTCTAGGCATGTGAGCCAAGAAAAGCATAACAGGCACACCCTAGCTGGGATAAAGGGAAGCTCCATTCTAAATATACTTTGCCATCCCCGGACTTTACAGCCCTGAAATTGCATGAAATGAAAACATATGTTGTCCGATCCCTCACCTTGGTGGCTGCCTTGAGCTTAGCGTATGCAACAACGATTGCCAAGTGGCGAGTTGTGACGTTTTCTCGATCAAAATGCTGAGTGAAACGAGGCTTCCTGCCATGCTGATTATCTGCATAGAATGAAACTCATCAAATTAGCATTAATACTGAAAGTGGGTGCAGTGGGGGGGGGGCAGAGGGGAATATAGCTCCATAATAGAAAAAATTTCCGGAGAAATTTAATTGCGGAAAATTATAGGGAACAAAATTCTGTAGAAATACACATTACTTTCCAAGGCAATATAGGCAGTCAATCAGTAATGTTAGCGTATGCAGTAAGTTCGAATAATGCTACTATAATATACATGGCCAGGCTAAAGTGGTACACAAGGCACTAAAGGAAATGTGCCCTGAAAATCTTAAAAGACAGCTTAGGAGAACTCAGATCTTAGAATATGAAACTCGCGGAATAAGCGATCTGCCAATACCAAAACCATGATTGGGAATCTTCCAAACGAGCTTTTCGTAGGTCGCTGCAGAGGTCTTACCTTTTTTAAACAGCAAATTTAAACTTACCTCTTGGGCCAGTAAAGTAAAATCAACAAAATAGTAAAGAACCTATGAACTGTCCTAAAACATGACCTCCTGGCAAAACACCATCGTTTTCCTTTGTTTCATATCTTTTTTGCATTATTTGGCAAAGTATGTATGTATATATATTTACCTAACATTACTGATGGAGTATCATTTTGCTAAAATGACTAAAAATAAATTGAAGAACAAGGGCCATGACGAGAATCATAGTCCATTTACATTTTCTTTTCATCAAATCCAATTAGACATTACCGTTGCATATTCATTAGACGCTGACATTACCACTGACATTGACAAATCCATTAGCTACAGTATTCACAAATCAATTAGGTACTGCATTGAAAAATCCATTAAACATCCCATAAAACGTTTCAGGGCTTACTGTCCCCATCCTCAGATAAATAAATGGAAAAACGGGCGGGGCCTATATACCTAATGGAAACAATGAACAATAAATAGGGTGTGTAAATGTATATATGGTAAAGGGCGTGAAAATAAATATGCAGGAAATTGCCAAAATAGGAGATAACATGGGTAGGGGAACGCAAACAGGCGGGAATAACCTTAAATGGAAACAAAACTAAAGGTGAAATCAAGTAACCTAAGGGGAATAGAAAATGCATAAGGGTATTGAAGAATTCTGCGGATTGAGTGTAGGACGATCTCTAAGAATAAGCATGTACCGA
The DNA here is from genome assembly GCA_900291935.2 of Cassiopea xamachana. Classification (NCBI taxonomy): domain Eukaryota; kingdom Metazoa; phylum Cnidaria; class Scyphozoa; order Rhizostomeae; family Cassiopeidae; genus Cassiopea; species Cassiopea xamachana. The sequence goes on along the minus strand of OLMO02000301.1, from coordinate 12,258,069 downwards.
TTAAAAATAAGTTTAGAAACAAATTTTAAAAAAAACGAAATTGCCAAATTACGAAATACACGGCATGTTAGACAAGATAGCCATTGCTACTATATTCGAGATAGCCAAATACTGCATGCCATGGCATGAAAAAGATCATGCACCAACGCATTTTCTCTTTTTTGCAGCAAAATATCTTTAGTGCGGTCACAGATGAATCGCGTACGAACGTTCCCCGAATTAAATGATTCAATAAAAACCTATTCACAGTTATGCAATAGGATGGGCTTGCAAACCACCAACTTCAAAAATTTTAGCGAGAAATCATTCTTGCCAATAACGTGAAATCATCTTATTTGTACATTAAGTTTTTGAATTTATCACATTCTGCTAACTTTCGAGCATATTTTATTTCACAATGAGATTACTCAATAACTTCAAAATTTCTAATGTAATTACCAAACATCAAAAGCCAGCAAAAACTCAAGATACAAATCAACAAACGCCAATGCAGCCTCAAAGTTATTGCTGAATGAATATGCTAATTCCCTTTTGAAATTAGTTTGATGACCTGCAGCTGCAGAAAGTTAGTCATTGGTAATTGTCAGCCTCGCTTACAGAGAATGAGAGTTCTATGCAAGATACATACTTATTTATAAGAAACAAACTCTCCGGCTTCAGCCTGGTTGTTTCCTAACATTTCATCAAATCCTGCCTTAAATATTTTTTGAATTTTAAAGACTTCCAATGGCAAAAATAACCCAGACTAGGCAACTGTGATGTAGGAAAGAGGCTGCTCAGGTTTTCTGAGGCATGTAATGGATGTTCACTCTATTTTTTTGCTACTATGATAAAAAATTCACTTGCAAAAACAGCTTTTTAAAGTTATTATTTGAAACTAAGCCTACCTGCGTTCCTTAAATGTCTCTTAATAGTTTCCAATTTCATGATTCTTATAGACAAGTTTCTTATAAAAAAAACCGTGTAGTACGCATAAATGGATGATTATGAATGTGCTAGTGCGAGGTACATGTTTAAATTACGCATCAAACAACAGTAGCTGGCCTAGATCTATCGATTCTTACTGAACAAAGCTATGCATATACGTTGGCTTCGAATGGTATCCCACAATCATCTTTATTCATAACCCAAGTTCAGGGAGGGTCTTTAGAATTAAAGTGAGAAATTAACCAACGTTTGCATAGAAATCCTCAGCATATTCACACCAACCTAACCATAANATTCCGTCAAACGAGCTTGCCATAGATGCAAATTTGATAAATTTTTGTGATAGGTTTGACCGTAAACTAATGGAAACTGCACAGTTACGCAAGGAAACAATACCAATACCTTAGCCTCAATTAAAGCAAAAGTGGATTTCATCGACATATTACGCCAAATATTGCAATAGCAGGCTTTTTTAAGTGGGAAAATCTGGGAAAGTTACGCTTTAGTAAAATTGATAATAGAGAGATGCGAGGGGCGTGGCTTAAGTATGGCAAAGAATGCTAGAATTTTTCCAGCATCTGATTTTTGCAATTGGATCGCTGGTATATTCAATAACATCTTAAAAAGTTAAAAATAATGGAAGCCGATATTCATATTGTGCATCGCAATTTTTAGGAACTTTGGGTCAAATTAGTGCTCAAACCCTGGTGCCAAAAAGCAAAAGATCAAAAAATGAAACTAAAATGAAGGAATAGCACGCTAAAAAAACCCAATGAGAACGACCGCACTCTGCTCTTTTCCTTCATGTAATTTTAACTTCGGTGCTGTTCCTAGTTGAATTTCAAGCACTACATGAAAGATATTTCAAGTAAAAATACCAAACTCCTTCTTGACTTATTTCTCAACACCTTTAGTTGGCATCGCTACAATTTCTGCAAATTTAATTTGACTTCCAATGAAGGTACAAAATGACTCCTAACTGAAATAATGGAAGTAAATTGGCTTTACTTACTTTTCTTTCGAATAATTGATGACGTTCTTTTCGCTCTTTTATCGGGTAGCTTTTCTTTTGAGCTTCTCTCTATGAGCACCTTCTTCAGCTTTTTTCGCTTTACTTTGACTGTTTCTTTCACGACAACTTTCTCAGTTATTGGCTTTTTGAAAACCTTTGGCTCGATCTCTTTAATGTAAGGAGTAGGAACATAGCCGGATTCTTTACTGGCTAGTCGCCTGAAAATAGAGAAGAGTGCGGCTGGCAGGTTACAAGCGAACAGTAAATTAAACAGCATTTTTTGGCAAGTTTTCCAGGCCAAGTCTAAACAGAAACTGTGGTACCTCAGTCGTTTATTCTCCAGAAGACCTATGACAAATTGGCTATCCATGTAGAGTACATGTGTCAAACTCAGGCCCGCGGGCCAAATTTGGCCCGAAATGTAATTATATTTGGCCCGTGAGATCATATCAAATGTACACTGGAGCTGGTCCGCGGTTTATACCTTATCTTTTATTTCAAACTTAACTTAAATTCTCATGTGTTTGTAGTATCAAGATTTGACATTTGGTTGTTCTAGATCTTGCGTTTAAGTAAAATTAAAGCTTATTTCCATATGAAAAGTCTAAAAATTACATATCAGTTGCAGTTAATTTTTCAATAAATATTGATTCTGGCCCGTGGCTTAACTTCATTGCTTACTTTTGGCCCACTATGAGTGAGTTTGATACACCTGATGTACAGTATGCCAGACAAATACAACATATGATTTACATATTGTTTTAAACATACCTGAGTGTGCATGCATTTATTCATACATTTATGAATATAAATATACACATACATTTACATAAACATATAATAGTTGGTAGCTCTATCTATATATCCATACATGTATGTATGTGTGTACGTATATCAGGATAAAAATGTAGTCCCGTATACTTTCGTACGTAGGGGAGTGCCTGCTAGAGAGGACACTTATCCTGAGCCATCACCATCAGCATGTAAGGTAGGGTGGCCAGTTCCTTTCCTTGTCGCCCTTTTCTTTCCAGTGTTGCCGGGTACCCATTCGCTGCTGGGTGAACAGTGAGTGAGTATTCAGTTGGGGCAGCGAGTCAGACTCGAACCGTAGACCTTCCGCACGGGAGGTATGCGCTCTAACCACTACACTCTTTTTTTTATAAGAATAAAGTCTATAAGAATATTGAGGCTCAAAATTGCTAAAATTTAAGAATAATGTAAGAATATTGCCAGGCTCAACCTTCATCAAAACTAAAATATTTTGTTAATCGAATCAAAGCTTTATACGAGAATGGATGGTTCATGGGACAAACGAGTACTTCAATAAACTCTTGCCAAATATAGAGTTACGTCTTCAGATGATAGCGAGGACTACATTGGCATTGATGATATTGATGGAGTTGAACTACTGCTTTTGGACTAAAACCGTATTTTGACTTGTTCTGTTTGTTCTCGTTGAAATTTATGATGAATCAACACATCAAAAATGATTTAATATGTTTCTTTGATCTTAAGGCGAATTTACACCTTGTGTTGAGAAACAACAATTTAAGAATAATTTAAGAATAATCTGAGGCTCAAAACCGACAATTTTTAAGAATATTGAGGCTCAGAAAAAAATTAGGTATTCTTATAAAAAGAAAAGAGTGTATGCCACCTCGCCCTATATCAGGGTATAAACGGACTTTTTGTCAAAAATTCCTTTGCTCCTAACTAAAAAGCACATAATTTCCATGACTTTGTTCCAGAAAACCTATATCTTTCCCTGACTTTTTCTGACAAAAGAGCCTTTTCCTTGGCTATGGGGTCAACATTCAGCCCTGGCAGCTGACAGCCATTATTTTTAACAAAAATTTTTTTGGTGCTACAAAACTTTTGACTTAGGACTGCCAATGACAAAACAAATCAAATTTTTCTTGGATTCATCAGATTATTAACTTAAGGATAAAACATAGAAAAGGACAAAATTTTATTGTAAACCAACAAATTTAAATACTTCAGTGTTGATCAATAATGTAATATTTTCCCTGACCTACAGTACGAAAGTGCCAATNTTACCCTAGATCATTGCAGGTTTCCCCGACTTTCCCTGACCTAAGTGAAAAGGACACTTACCCCCTGACTCCCTGACCGTATAAATCCTATATACACTCTTTATAGGGCACTTTCATTTATTTATAAACTAAAAACAATAAGGATGCATAAAGAAAACGAACGGAGCTCAAACAGAGCTCATTCATCAGAACTAAATATTATTGGTCTGTCTAGGAAATAGCAGGAACAGTTACTCACCTTACATTCCACCAGTCTTTGTTGGTTTTAGCAGCAACATAAAATATCTAAAATGTGATACAAGCTAATTAGAATATCCCCTGGAACAAAGTCTACGCGGGAAAACTTACTGGCAAAAATACGAATTAAAATTCCGAGACAACGTTATCTTTGATTTTTGAAAAGCGGTATTTATTCTATACTAGAATCAAACGATACTTTGAAACAAGTTTTCTAAAAAATCTGCAATGTTCTCTATTACTTTACCACAGCACGAAAAAGCGGTAACATTCTTTTGACATACCTAAAAGCTTTTTTCGTCCGACACTCCTCAGAGTATAAAAACGTCTGATAGTGACCTAAAGGTTAACCGAAATATTTAACATTTCGGTTAACCTTTAGGTCACTATCCGACGAATTTATACTCTGAGGAGTGTCGGACGAAAAAAGCTTTTAAGTATGTCAAAAGAATGTTGCCGCTTTCGTGCTGTGGTAAAGTTCTGTAGTACCAACAGACTATTTACGTTTTTCTATTAGTGCTAACTAAACTTGTGCGAAGAATGATGAAATAAAAATTAATAAAAAATGGCGAGGTACTTACAATAGAGAGTAAAAAGCAAGAAGCTAGGCGAAATGGCACTAGCATAAAAGAAAAAGAACTTTTTTCTACACAATTAAAATACTCCAACGTAGCAAAACATAATTGAAAGAATGATGCCATTGGGAGCATGATAAGCATGGCTACCCTAAATGACCCTTCAACAAATAAGACCATAAATACCTACAGCTACAGGCTACAAGGCAGATACCAATACAGATACCAAGGAATATACCAAAATCTATTGGTTCCTCCTTAGAGAAGTAGAATAACAGAATTGAAGTATTTTAGAACAATGGTATGAAAGTTAAAAGGACTTGGCATATGGAATAACAACATGTAGTATGAGGGAGCATGGTGATTGTCAGTTACCCTTTCGAGTTCACTAGCTCGACATAAACTGCGAAACAAGTTTCTTTCTTTAGTTATTGTTTTGTATGTAGCTGGGAATCGTATTTTAAATTTAAGATTAGTGTTATGTTTTATATGTAACGGCCCCGGGGTAGTCAGGTATTGCTCCTTGGGGTATCGTCTTTGCAGTACAGTAATGTTTGGCTTGTAAGTAATGTTGTATGTAACTCGTTGTAGGCTTTTCATTCCGAATAAAAAAAGAACGTGTAGTATCAAGATACAGAAGTCATACGGTTCCAAACATTAAAGTTAGTAAGGATATAGACATTGCAAACCCACCTCTCCCTTCTTCATAGCCAACCCCTCGCCATTATACGATCGTATAGCGATAACTTGAGCAACTTTGAATTCTTTCATTACTTTCTGCTCAACTACTTTGTCTCTAGTCTCTTCATCTTCAGTCTCAGTTTCGACTTCAACCTCATCAAAATCACGTGGGTTGGATACCTGGGAATAAACACAAAGCTGAACAAAAATGATATCAGATCATGGGTACATTATTGGTACGATATTAGCATAATGCTGCTTGACTAACTCCAGAAGAGAGACTCCAGAAAATTTCAGTCATTCATATACAACAACAACNCAAAATCAAGAAAAACCAAAATATGCCTTCTGGGCATGCTCATGCACCGTAATTACTCGAATAAGTACTACCTTCGAATAATCGCCTAACTTTTTGGTTGGATTTCGAAATAAACGCCGCCCTCGAATAAGCGCCGTATTAAATTCAGGCTAAGACTACTGCTGTTTCAATGGTGTTGGTAATTTTTAACATGACGTGCAAAGCATACAAAACGAACATATAAGTCAATAATTGTCTACTGTATTATTTCATAAGCTTCGGAAAATTCCTACATTCTTGTAATACCGCTAGTTTGAGATTTAGAGTTTCGAACACGTATTTATGGCTTTTTTAAGATTTAACTATCGTCGGACGATTAGGCCAGGTATTAGTAGCTTGAAAAAGTATTTATATCTTTGTTTTAGGACGTAGAACTTTCTTGTTGTATTAGAAATATAGTCAGTCAGACCCCAGGTATTGTCTTTCGAGGCAGAATCGCATGAAACTACCTTCAGAATGACATTGAAAGCACAACCCGTCTCCTCTTTTATGAAACGGATAAACATACAGAGTGGAGCGGATTGCAAATGCCAACTATGCAAATAATAAAGATATGCTCAAGGTGCAATCCTCGGCTCTTCCTATTTGTCAACAACTTCTTTGCATTGCAGACAGACTGTCTGCCAAATCAGGGAAGTCATTTTCCCTGATGAATCATTTGTTTTTCCCTGATTTCTACCCATTCTCTCTTCTTTCAATGTAGGTCCTGAGCAAATACCACACACTATGCTTATCACAACGCAAGGTTATTTAAGCAAACCTTGGCCTATTTGAGCAAAGAATCGTGCCTTAATGTCATCAAGAGAAATACAAACCAACCATTTCATTATTTGCAACATTTACTTTCTAGCTATATCCCAGCATATTGAGAAAACGATTTATTGAAGAATCAAAGATAAGCAATTTCCCTGATATTTCCCTGATTGTCTCTAGACCAGCGGTCGGGAACCTATGGCTCCCGAGCCATATGTGGCTCTTTTCAAGACTGCATCTGGCTCTCTGGCTTGCAGAGAAATCTTAGCAGACTTTCTCCAAACCATTGCAAAACAGAAAATACCTCCAGAATGGCTTTCCAAAGTTACCACCGGTGTCGTATTCAGTTGTCACATAGCCCAATTAATGAAGTCAGTGTCAAATCAGAAGACTTTGTGGTCCCATGTGATACCAATGTCTCATTGTATGGCTCTCGTGGAAACCCATTTTAAATATGAGGCTTGCATGGCTCTCTCAGCTAAAATGGTTCCCGATTCCAGCTCTAGACTTAGTTAAATTCCCTGATTTTCTGCAAAATATTCTGACATTTTTCATGCAAAACGCATTTCTCTGATTTTCCTGCTTTGGAGACACCCTGTTAAAGTATTTTGTTATAAATAGTTGGTTTTAATTAGTTCTATTGGCACAAACTGTGTAAAACACCAACTCTAACCATTTCATATTAACTTTTTTAGTATTATATATCTTTGCTTCATTGTTGACAGCGATACGAATTTGTATAGTAATAGTACATAAACGATAAGAATATACATGGCAAGCAGGTGAGCAAACTGTTCGCCACCTGCAACGTAATATAATTTTTACGACAGTGAGTGCAACAGCATAAGGATACATTTAATAATAAGAAAATTGCAAAGCCAACGTAAGCGTAAAATCTTGATTGGCTAACATCACCATGAAAGGATTCCTACCAATAATGCTACGAGAATTCGTTCGAGAAGCGGGTTTTGATGGTAAAAATAGTGTAATTTCTTTGCGAAAACACTGATAACACATAGTTTCAAATAATTGAAAAATATTTTGCAAGAATGTTCAAAAAGCTTTAATTCATATTTCAAGTAGGAGCAATTTTGATACTTGGTATTTTAGTTTTTAATGCCGATAACTTTTGACCTACGCAAGATATAACAATTGCTCTTTCTGGAAATGTGAATTGAAGCTTTCCGAAAATGCTTGCAAAATATTTTCAATTATTCGAAACTATGTGTTATCAGTTTTTTTCGCAAAGAAAGTACACTATTTACCCCCAAAACACACTTCTTGAACGAATTCTCGCAACATTATTGGCAGGAATCCTTCGATGGTGATTCCTCTATTAGCCAATTAAGATTTTATTGCCTATGCTTGCAAGGCCTAGCCTGTGTACAGACTCAACTCAACTAATCTGCATTCAAGTAAACCAGTTGAGTCTGTGCACAGGCTAGGGATAGCCTGATTAAAGAATCACCTCTTTTGGTTTAGCCTCGATTTGATTGTCATTTTCTTCTATTTGTCTGCATTCATCCTGTAGAGTTAGCATGTCATCGTTGAATGCTGTGATTTCTTCAGTGAGTTGCTGGTGACGTTGTATGAGAGACTGTCGATAGAAAATGGGCGTAATTGTAGGGAAATTCTAAAACATATAGAAGGACATCCAAAACATAAAAGTATTCAGACGAAGGACTACAATGGAACCAGAGAAGTAATGCTGGGGGGGGGGGAGGGTAAATGAAAAACAAAGATTTTTTCTTATCGTGGGGCAAAAAAGAAACCACTTTGTGTATACAACTCGAACATCGTCAAACACATTACCAAACTCATGTTCGATGGTGTCTGACGCTGTTTTGTATGATGATGTTTTATCGGGTAGACAGACCTTGATACGCGACATGGAATTAGCGATATAAGCGCCGTCTTGAAAGCCTCTTAAGGTGAATGCACACTGGATGCAGCGCGGCGCTATACGTGCGCATATCAGTTATGTGATTCGAACCATATAAGGTCAGCGTCATGACGCGCCGCGCCGTGACGCGTCCAGTGTGAATTCAGCTTTAGGAGTGTCAACTGTTGACCGAAAACATTTCCGCTACTTTGCTGGAATAAAATCCTCCGCAGGCATCGTTGGAATTGTTATTCATTGTTCACAATCCTTGCACCTGCTCTCGTTAAATTGAGACAAGAGTTTAGACCAGATATAAAGCACATCAATAACTGGTAATTTAATTCTGGATTGCAGCGGAGAGCACATATCCAATGAAACAGAGGAAGGCAAACATGAATACAGAAATATCAAGATCTCCTGGATGTTAGCGCTACCACAGACAAGGTACTTCTTGATCACATTTCATACTTGTGTGTACGGTGTTTAAATTGGTTATTGTAAAACATTCCGGGCATTAAAATTGCTGCAAGAATCGAATGTGAATTAAAGTGGGGGATCAAATTTCGAAAAACAGGATCTACGTTGGATACATACTAGAATGTAATCATAGACTAAATAATAAATTTGCATGAACAAGGACAAGCGATGCATGAAGTCGATATGGGCCAAAAATGACGATTTTTTGAAAGTTTTTAAATAAAATATAAAAAAGCTAAGTCAGTCGCTTAGTTTATTTGGGAGTAATCATAGCAGACTACAGCTGATTGATTAAAAAGAAGCAACATCAGCTGTAAACTTTGAGAAAACACATTTAGTCTTAAAAAGCATTGTTTCAAATACTCTTCAGAGTGCAGAAGTGAAAGAGTTTGAGACATTGAATCAATTCAAATGGACTCATCATTAGCAGCGAAGCATAGCTACTGGCAACACTATCCAAAATATTTTACTTGCAGAAAGAGTTGAAAATAAATAAGAGCCCACTCGTGAAATACTACCCGGAAGATCAAAATATTTATATACCACTTTAGCTTAAAACTAGTTGCATGTAACTAGAATATTACTGAAGGGATACAAGTGTTATTTTTATCAGCATAATTCCTAACTTTTCTCTGAACCATCTCACCAGAAATGAAAAAACAGGTAAATGAAAATGTATCAGATTTGCGCAGCGGAAACAGCGAGCAAAATTTGCATTATCACCTGCTGATCTAAACAAAAACGACTGAAACTAAATTAAGATCGTTGAGAAGAACATAGCCTCAAAAGGCTTTTGCACAGTGACCTTTAGTAATGGCAGCGATTTTACGCCACAGGATCAATTTTTGAAAACATAAACTATTCCACTAGAATTTGCGGCCTGACCTAACCCATCAAAAACTCGAAAGACCATATTTACTACACGCATTTTTTATAACAAAGACACTTTCTGCCTTCAGCCTGGATGTTTCTAAATATTTCGTGGAATCCAACCTTTAATGTTTCTTAATTGTTTCGTTGATTCTAACAGGCCAGATTAGGCAACTTTGGTGCAAGAAACTGGATCTTTAGGTTTCGTGAGACTTGTGGCGGATGCTGTTTCTATTTTGCTTCTCGTTCGGTAAAAAATTTTCTTTTAAAACCGCTTTTTCAAGTTATTATTTGAAACCCAGTCTGCCTATGTTTCTTACATGTTGCTCAATTTTTGCCTAATTTCTACCTCATGTTTCTTATAAGAAAAAAACCGTGTGTGACATCAATTCGATTAAACTCCGCAACTTCTCATTATTCTCTAGCACACTCTGCTGAGGAGCATAACATAGAGCAGCCATCATGTTTTATACAAGGGTCTTCAACCGTTTGTCTTTAAACCACAAATGCTTTTGAAATGTTGAATATTTGACGCCAAAGTGCCTGCATGGTGCACGATGCCTTATTGATTTCAATTCTATTACGTCATCGGCCTAGCTCCCTACGGAGCTGTACGAGATTGATTTCAATTTAGCGAGGAATCTAACCTAGTCTCTATAAATGGCTTTGTGATCATGTCTTTAAATCGAGGTCGACCTTAACTAACCAGGAAAGTGACCAAGAATTCCTGGCTATTGACTAAAATGATGTGTAGCTAAGGAGGAGGTAATGTATCACCTTCAAACCACAACATTTCATGTTCAGGAATGCAAACTGCAAAGGGGTACAAGTCTAGTGGTTTAGTCGGGGGGCAACGCGGAACAACGCTGCTATGTACTCAGTACTCTACTGACGTTTCTATTCAGGCTGCGATTTCCAAGTAGTGTTTTCAATGCCGTACTAGCGTCCATAATTTTTGATCTTCACCGTTCTGCTACCTACTAAAGCAAATGTGGACGAATTGCATATAATTTTGTAGCGAATGCAAAGTTGCGAAAAGCTGCCTTCCCTAAACATTTGAACGCTACATCACGGTTTATTTCAAGGAATTTTTCCAAGACCACACTTTGCTACGTTAAGACTTGACCACACCCTACTTGCGCTTTTTGGGACCACGCCCTTCAAACTCTAAAAAGGTTTGTAAAAATTTTGTTATTCTGACACCACATTGAAACACTTGTTGTATAAGAAGCCTATAGAGTAAAGTAAAGGTAGTCCCGTATACTTTCGTACGTAGGGGAGTGCCTGTTAGAGAGGACACTTATGCTGAGTCATCGGCATGTGAGGTAGGGTGGCCAGTTCCTTTCCTCGCTGCCTTTATCTCCCCAGTGTTCGCACTGGGTACCCATTTGCTGCTGGATGAACAGTGAGTGAGCGTTCAATCACGGCATCGAGTCGGGCTCGAACCGTAGACCTTCCGCACGGGTGGCAGGCGCTCTAACCACTATGCTACCTCGCTCATAAGAAGCATACACACTTTTTTATAAGAACCTGTAAGATTGACGTTCAGGCTGGCTGTTTTTGATTTTTCCAAATTTTGAGGCAGAACTGCTCTCAATATGTTCGTAAATTAGTAGCGTGTAGGCCATTTTAAATGTGTAGAAAGATAATATACAAGACAACACTGGATGCCTTGATTGATTGAGAGCCAAATGTTACAGCCAATATGGTCTTTCTTGCAGGTTAATGCTTTTTATTGAAAAAAGTTTATAAACAATTATAAATAGAGAATATCAGCACAGTACATAGTTTTAATAGGAGCAACTACATTGCGAAAATCAAAGACAAAAAGTGTCACGGCTGTCAATTCTCCTCAGGTTAACAAGGAATGGACCTTTAATATCGATTTCTTAGTGGAAAGCTTCTGCATCATTTTCAAAAACTACATTTTACGACAAGGTTTCAGGCTCAGCTATGCTCGTAATTTGTTCTTGATTTTCCGCCAAATGTCAGGCTAGTGTACTTATAAAAAAAGGAGTGTACCAGACCATTATTTCCAAGACCACACTCAAGATTTCCATGACCACAAAATGTAGCCAAGAGCACTCTGAAACAGGCCCTACTATACATCATAAAATTCTAGGACTACACAAATGTACAAGCGCAGGGAAGCTTTGCCATCAAAATAGTACAGAGGAGGCTATTTCACAAGAGTCTCTAACCTTGGTTGTTTCTGGGTCTTTTCCATAGTCTTCACTTTCCACCAGCTTCATATGCTCATCAATCCACGATTCCACTTCATTAGCATCTGAGTAGTACTATATTTGAAAGCAAATTGTCAAATAATTCTTTAGAGGGGCATATCTCTCGAAGAAATCTCACACAATGTGTCAAGAGATCACAAAAAATCGCAAAATTCGCAAAAACAACTACAAAAATCATAAAAATCTTATGCAATTTCACAAATGATAAACGACAGAAGTCTTCCATTAAAGTCATAGAAAAACTTTGTGGTGTTTTCAACCTGCTGAAAACGTATCCCTGTTAGGCTCCCGTCGGAGAAAGTCTAGCCCAAAAGCAATGATGGACAAGCATTGTTCGCGATGTATAATATGAGAATGTCTTGTGCTAGCTTGAAGACAACTCTTATCAAAGCTCACGATAAGGCTATAATTAAAGCAACAGATAATTTGTTGAGATTTATGATGTAAGAGCATTAGATCCAATTTTTACGAAATATGTTAAACTGTGATAACGAATTTATCAACGTCTGCAAGCAGACACAGATTTAACTTTCCACCATTGCAAAGAACTAACTGTTTACGTTTCTATGCTTAATTTTCCTGTTTTTGCCACTTTGTTTCCTTTTATTTGGGCACTTTATTTTCCCTTATTTGGGTATTCTATTTGCCTTATTTGGATATTTTATTTTCCTTTATTTGGGCATTCTATTTTTCCTTATTTGGGAATTTATGCCTGTTTTATATTCCTATTGAATGAACTTCCCCTTGTTTTGCTAACATGTTTTCTTCGCACTTTCTTTATGAAAACACCACGTATTTCTTTCTTATTCATTAGCGGAGGATGGGACGGGTATCTTCTCAAAAACATAGTTGGCGCCAGGGAAGGAATGTTGGAAGGGCTAACATTACCAAAGTGCCCACAGTGAGCGAAGCAAGGAAATTTTAGCGAACGACGCCATTGAAATTGGCTTTAAAAAATACAAGTCGTGAAAATGCCGACAGTGCATAGAAATTTTTAAAATGTAGGCTCCGATGGGGGCTCAACAAGTTTTTGGGGTTTCAGCCCCCTCGAAGCACCCCCGGTAGCGCCATCCTTGCTCGTAACATACTTTTAATTATGTCGTTATCATGATTTTGTCTTTAGTCTGGTCTAAATCCTCACGGTGATGTCTTTGAGAACTAGCTGTATTACATTGAGGGGGTTCATACCCAAGTCACGAGTCAAAATTCCCTGATTATTTCCAGACTTTTCCTTGATTTATAATTAAATACACCCACTTTTTCCCAGACCCTCATTTCACGTATTAACAAACATAGGCAAAGACAATGGAACCTAAGTGATAGGCATTCTACATTATTTGCTAAAACATTACACAATGCGATAAAGCTTATATTTACTTACTCGATTTCACCTCCGTTTCCCCCAATTCCTTGGGGCTTGGAGGGTGCCTCTTAGAGGACTTTAGTTCTAGTGCGAGCATTTAGAACCGGATGGCCTAGAACCCAGGACCATGCTGGTCGAGTGCATTACCGCTAGGCCACAGCTGCTCTGATAAAGTTTATATTTACTGATGGCAAATAAAACAACCACTTGGCGAACAATCATGCATGAGTCTATGAAAATGATATGTGGGCTAAAAAGCTTGTTTTCCTTGACTTTTCCCTGACTTGGACAAGTGTTACAGAAATTTCACAGACTATTCCAGGTATCCCCCGACCTTTCGTACAAAAGGCCTATTTTCCAGGTTTTCCAGGATTTCCAGGTTTAGTATGGAACCCTGATTGAGTTGCACAACAGCAATTCTGAGGGTGTAATTGAAACGACATACTAGTATTTTAAGCAGCATTGTAATGTAAATTAGGACTAGTTTTGTTTTCTATTTTTCGTTGCACAGGGCACATTGTAGAACAGTTAATTACTGAATGCATTTTACCCGGCTAAAATAAATCAAAAGAAAAAATGAAAAACGAGTCGAAGGTTCGAGGGAAAGTGGACAGCAAAATTAAAACGTGGATGGCAACTTGAAACTCTAAGATACCTTTTTTCTCATAGAATGGGAATACTAGACAGTGTTCTGTTGTATACTCGTAACAATTTCCATCTATTTCGCTTTTCACAGAATCAAACTTTGCTTGATTCACAACCGTGGTCGAAAACAGAAGCGCTATTTGGGAGGGGTAAGATTTGACAACTTTACAGCCTTTTGAAAAGCTAAATGTCTGACATCGCTAAGGAGGAGATAGCAACCACCTGCCACTAAGTAGAAACTTAATAATAATCGTCGAAATCGTGAAAGTTTACAGCTCATAAAGAGCAGTCTACTTTTCTGTTACCTGAAAAGATTGCGCAGCTTCATTGAGCCGCTCCGTTCTTGTTTCAGCTAGCCTTCGCAGATTCTCGACGCTGCTCTGTAAGTCAGCTATCAGCTGGCCTATTTCTTCCCCAGAGGCATTTCCTTCCGAAATCAGCTGCTGTCCTTTTTTGTAAACAACTTCACATCTCGATTTGCAAGCATCTATCTCTGCCACAAGGGCCTATGATATAAAAAGGGAAACCATGTAATGTTTTAAAACATTAGAAGGATTATTGTGTAGGCTAACAAAATAGCATAAAATTTTCATATAGTTGCTGAAAGGGTTTTCTGTAATATAGTTTTTAAAATGTATTATAATGTATTATAATGTATTACAATCTATTACAATGCACAAATAAACACATAATAAACTAATTATTGAATGTAGCGATTTTAATTTGTAAACAGTTGGACTAATCATGGTGATGCAACGTCAGCTTTAAATGAAAGGATTATTATCTCTATCATAAGTACTATTAGAAAAGAATTAACTATCCAAAACTGCGTGAAAAATACCTTGAAAAAAAACAGGATAAATCAAAACAAAATCATGATGACTTCACTGAAAGAGATTATTTTCTGCTGTATGTAGGCACCTACGCAGGAGCTACTACGTAATTGGGCCATTCCATGCAAGAGTACCTTCCAGTGCTTACAGCAAAACCTTGTCAGAAACCACAAAACTTGTATTTCCTGTTCCAGGGTAACGATAATTTTTGCTTTTACAGTAAGCTACTCCCTAAGGTTTGGATGAAGAACAGAAATCATCAGACAAGACCAAAAATTGTGTCTATTGGCATTCCGGACGGGACTTCATGAATCCCAAAAAAATACCCTAGAGCATACAACTAGTATAATATTACTTGGTCTCCAGAAAGCCATTCATCACCGGTGTCTTGATCATGGAAAATATTTAGAGCCAGCCATTTAGTTTAACAAGCAAAGCAAAAGGCAAGTTTTATCTTGGTTGAGTATTACATTACACTGAGTAAAGTTTCTATCAGTGCTGTGCCATTTATAGCAAATTCATGGAAGTCACATTAAGTTCTAAGTGGTTAGGCATCCCTGCCTATAGGGTGAATTCATCCAGAATTGGTTTTGAAATCTTCTAGAGATGATCAAAATACTGTAAGTGTTTAAACTTGGATACTGTGTCCAAACTCAGAAAAAGCATTTGCGATCATACTTCACCACAAGTATGATGGCCTCAATCACAAATGAATGCCACTGCTTCCAAGAATATCGTTTCTCTTTTTCAAAGCATATTTTCTAGAGAGTGTTGTTTTGATGCTTTTTGTGCAATGAATTCTTGACACATGAAAGTGAATTTTTTTGATCGTGTTTTGTAACTTAAAAGCGCTCTATGTTTTAGTTTCTGCTATATGTTGTCAACAACAGAAGATTAACGGTTGAAAAGTAGCCTGCATAATCAGTCAAAAAAGTCAAAGTCCTTTCCTGCGCCAATGGCGCATAGGGCGGTACCTATCTCCGTTTCTATAGCCCTAGGCCACGCGTCTGCGGATGCAGTGACAGCTACAGCGGGGGGCTGGTCCACTGGTAGCTCCGCGAGTTTAACTTTCCCACTCCATTCTCATATGTCGAGCGCCAGACAAGAAGGCAGTGAGTACCATTTTTAAAGTCTTTGGTATGACTCGGCCGGGGTTCGAACCCACGACCTATCGGTTGTGAGGCAGACGCTCTACCACTGAGCTATCACTTCGGTGCATAACCAGGGAACCACTGTGTTTAAAAAAGTATATGTCAGAGCTTAAAGTTCCTATGTTACACATGATGCAGTTTTGGATATGCAGTAAATATAGTAGAAGGCAATAAAAGGAACAGATGGAAAACTTGTTCACATATTATCCAACTTTAAAGCTTTTCTAATTATCCATATAATTAATACATAAATAACCATTTGCAGGACAATACCTTGAGGAGTAAAATGTTAATCCATGGGGAGTAAACTGTTAATTATTACCTACATGGCCACTACATTACACAAGTAAACGAAGCTAAACAACTGCAATTACAGACGCAGATAACACACACATTAAATAAGTGGTTTTCAACCTTTTCGGCGGAGCGAAACCCCAAGTATGCATTCCAGTGGCTCGTGGAACCCCTGTTCAAATATTTGCACAGGACAGCTATCGATCGTAGCATGTGTAACTCCTGGTGGATCCCCTGGAATGTGTTCGCGGAACCCCAGGGTTATAATAATAATAAATATTGTTTTTACACGTGGTATACCTTCAGCTAACAGAAACACTAAATTTCAAATCGAAATAAAAACTTAACCCTATAAACGAGCGCTGATCTTCCAGGTATTCGCGTTTTAACTTCTGAGTCTAGCCCTTCAAATATGTTTTCAGTTGTGTTTTTGAAACTATTTTGGGTAGGTAGCTCACGTAACTCATCAGGTAAATCATTCCAAGCCTACATGGCTGAGTAATGAAATCCTTTTTTTGCAAATTCACTCCGATATCTCGGTATCTGCAGATCGCGACAATGCCGTGTATTATCATGTTTCGAAACCGAGGATCTTGGGAAAATTTTTCTGGGCAAAGCTTGTTCATAATTTTATAGGTCATAATCTCCCTAATGCAGTGGTTTTCACTCCGGGGAACCCCAAGTGAAAACCACTGCACTAAATACATACGTCAACACAGTGGTCCCCAACCAAGTTGTAACCGTAGACTACGCATCGCAAGGCAGTTAAACCACGACTCAGGAGGGGCGTAGAAAGATCACTATGTCAAATAAAGCTCAATTGGTATATATATATATATATATATATATATATATATATATATATATATATATATATATATATATATATATATATATATATATATATATATATATATATAGAATGCCTATTATGCCAGTATCGAAACGGTATTTACCGCTAAGATCCACAGACTGGTACCAGTCCAAATTAGCTTTCATCCAAGGCTTTCTTTTACTACATCATACACTGAGGCCCCATTCACAATATACCGGATTCGTTTAGTACCATATTCTTGAACGAATCCGATATCAAATTCTACATGTTCATACCATATCGTATTGAGTTCTAGACGCTGTACACACTACTCCGCTCCGTTTCATGGACGTCATTAAGCCTTTTGTTTAAAGGAACTTTCATAGCAACTGTCACGGCTTGGAAATTGATTGGCACTCGAAAGCAAAGCTGACTACAGCTTAAAGACACTTTCCGGAGCGACGACTTATCGCATTCATGCGTTTACAGTATCTCAAAAAGGGATCCGATATCAGAAGTAATCCGATACATACTACTTTCATAGCGGAGTGATTTCATTCCGCAAAAGCGATACGGAGCGTATCGGGTTCATCCGGTACAGTGTGAATGCAATGCCTATCTGACATAAAAAGGTAATCTGACATAAGATGAACCCGATATAGTGTGAATGGGGCTCGAGTGAACATCCTTGTCAACCCAGTCTGTGAGTTGTAAACTCTATATATACGTGATCCACATCATAGTTTTTGTCAAAACTCTCCCTATTGATGGGCACCTCAAAATGTCAAAACGTAAACAAAACTATGTTCATCGCCACGGCAATTTTAGAACAGATGAGCGAATCTCCTGCGAAGTCCACAACAAACAGATCGGATTTACAATGTCGGGAAGAAGTGCAAGGCTAACGGCCAGAAAATTAATTCGCATCCAAGAAACATCGATGTGATCCTGCCGCAAAATCCTCATTAGTGACAAAGGGAAGTAGCATATGAACAGTGCTACCAAGGAAGCAGATATGAAACGAAGTCCTTTGGATCCTCGAATCAAGGTGCGACGGTCCATGTTGGCAACGAAACGAGAAGCTGTAGACGCAATCTCTTTGTTAATCCTGACAAGTGCGTGCATCACACGAAGATTCATCGCAACAAGGCACAATAGTATGGCTATTTTTACAGCAGAAAAAATTGAGTAGACCAGTTCGAAATGCACACCTGTAATAACAGCCAATAACGCTGCCGCAAATGGTATCAGCCATGTCAGCACCAACAACAGAGCAATGATCCGTCTGTCTAAAAAGTGGGGATATTTGTACGGATAAAAAATAGCGATATAGCGATCCAGGTTGAGAAATAATGACGCAAGTAGTGATAATGCAACGGCTGTTTGGCCAACGAACTGGCCCATTTTGCAAAGAGCCGGTGAAAGTAGCTGAAGGTTGACTGTAAACGGCAGGCGTCCTGCTATCGTTAGGAATAAGTTGACAACACAGAAATTCAGAGTTAATGCGTTTCTTACACTCCGTAGACGACGCCTTAAAATGATATTCAATACAATTGCGGTATTCAATGAGAGTGCAACTGGTGCTGTTATGGTGTTGCCTATGAAAAGAACTAGAGTCTCTCTTGGTAATGTGGCTTTCACTTCGTCAGGTTTTTGCTCACAGGCACCGATACCCATCTTTTTTGGTATATGAAAAGCATGTACTCATGGGAATAACTCTTTCTATATACCTAGACAAATTTTGCTGAATTAAAAGAACATGTGTCAATCGAAAATCCTAATCCAGAAGTAGGCTTTTGATCTGCAGGTTGATATCTTGCCAATCCATGGCAATGAGTAGCTCTATTGATCAAGCCAAGTTGTTCATGACTTCATGGAAAGCCAGAAGTTCGTTTAATATAACTATTCGCTCTCAGGGATAACGATACATCAACAGTTACATCATATACAAAAGCAAAGGTCCAACGAATTCAGTATCAGCCAGAAAGTGTTAAGCAACTCTAATAGCCAAAAATGTTTTGTGAAAATGTTTAGGACTCTCTTCACCCTGGTCAGGGTATGCAAATATTACTAGAATTACACAATAGGTTATATGTACTTTTCTTTATCTCCATGATCTGCCTCATTACATTTCAAAGTATCCAGAATGCTAAAATACGAACGGTTTTCAACAAAGGATCTTAACAATGCCAAGCTTGTTTTTCACTTTGCCTTCGAGCTATAAATAAAACTCCTATTAAGTCATCAACATAGCAAACAAACTTCACACAAAAGCAGGTTCTTGGAAGCCACGTTTTAAATAGTTTCACGATCACATACTTCAAAAGAGCCTTATGAATCACGTCGACATCTGCAAACTAGCAAGCTGGAAATCTATAAATCATGCTTAATTCAAGATTTTATCTGATTAACTTAAAATTGAACGCAACGATGAGGTATTTGAACGTTTCGCACAATCAACTTCAGCTACAAAAAATTGAAATTGACTTTTCATTAATCAATGGTCAACACTGACATCAAATGAAGAGAGAGCTTTGAAAACTTCAACTTTGTTCTAAATGATGAGTGTACTAAAGGCAGTAGCGGTGCAATGATGAAGATTTTAGAGGCTATCCAACAATGCCAAGTGAACAAAAATGAAAAAATTTTATACATCATGGCCACCATTCGTTTCCATTCGTGTTTCATCTAGCTTTTTTATTAGCATGCAGCATTCTACAAGCACTTGCAGTTCCCTCATAATTGACTTGTGACAAAAATTTGGATACACCGTGTATATCGCTAACTTTATTCAAATTTTCAAACCATTCAGAGTCAATGAACGGAGAAAATGAACGCCAAAAGCGAGCTAAAACATCATTTCAATAAGTTGTTTTTCAAAGAACATGTTCTTTCTAGCACAAATAATGCAATAAATGGCAAAGACAAATAACTTTGCTGCTGATTTAGAAAGTTTATGCTTTCGAGTATATTTGCAGAAATTATGTATTATACTAATTTTCAAAGACTGAAGAATGCAGTTAGATAATTGCTTCGCAAAATGTTCTCTTTGCAGTGCATGCATTTAATTATGGAAAGGGAAATCCAAAGAAACTTAATCAGCCATTGGACTCATTGAATGTTCATCGACAAAACTATTGACGGAAACCTTACATAATGATTTTCTATAGTACAATCTGTTCAATAAGTCTGATTAAAATTCGGTTATAAGCTCCGCAGGCAGTGACTAGACATATGCCTTCTCTATGCTCTCATGCACTGCTGAAATAAGAGGTCTACCATTCATATAAGCGCCACAAAAACGTTCGCATTTGTCTCAGCTATCAACATTCTCATACTTCATTTCCGTATGGTGGCATCGTTAAGCACAAAACTATTTAAATCCACAGGCTTTGTAATTTCATAGCTACATGAAGGTAAGATATTGAAGAGCAAAGAAGATACTAAGATTTAGGTCTAGGGTTTAAGAAATTCTTTCCAAAATCCAAGTGTTGCAGTGAGGATACCGAGGTTGGTGAATTTCTCTTTGATGAATGGATGTATAACATATATCTTTAAATGAACTTGTGTATAACATGTATTGCATGACTGTAAGAAATTTACGATCAACTGGTAAGGGGATGAATAACACTTATGAAACTCTGCGATCTACAACAGCACTACACTGTACCTAACTTTTTGCAGAGCCTCAAAATTCCTAAATTATTCTTACCGAAGGTGTAACTTTGCCCAAAAATTCAAGGAATATATTCAAATCTTTGTTGATGTTTTACTACATCAAAAAAGTAAGCAAGAGTTTATATTTTCTATCGTTAATGCAAAAGTACATCTGAACGCAGCATTATAACCAGGATCCAAAAAATCTTGTCTTGATGGAACTTGAGCCTCGCATTACTCCTAAATTTCAGCGATTTTAATCCTCAATATTCTTATAAACTTTATTCTTCTAAAAAAGAGTGTATTGCTAGTACATATGTTTGTGTCGGGGTCAGGTTTTATGGCTAGGAAAGGAATTGAAGAAACTTTATATAATTTAGCTTGTACAGAGACCGCCTCTACAGGTGGGAATCGAGTAGCCTAGATAATTGATAATGTTACGTCTGTGTCCGAGAGATTGGATAATTATATAAAGTTGATTTCTTAAAAAAATCCTATCATTAAAGATTGAAATCCTTTCAAATTCAGCATTAGCCAGATACGCTAGTATGCAAACGCGAAAATTCTGCTGGTTTGAAAGCTCATTTATAGCATGTAAGGCAGTCAATTCGAGTCATGCCTCAAACAGAGGCAGAGTGCTATGAAATGGGCCTTATGATGCCAATGGCACAGGATGCTTTTTCTCTCTACAAAGTGTTCCTCAACGTAGCTTATCATGGCATTAACTAATAGATGTGCCTGGACACGTTCCTTTGAATGGAGGGGGCACTTTGGAAACATTTGACCAACTATTACTAAAAGAAGAGAAAGGTCACGGAAAACAGTAAGATTAATGGGATGCTAAATCTCTCCTGTAACATGACCAACTGTCTAATAATTTCGTACATGTTGGGGGCGGGACATGAGGCATCCCTACGCCCCCAATCAGCACATCCCTACATTGAGTAAAAAATCACTAAATTTTACATAGATGCATAACAGACTATCCATAATTTTCCAAAAATATAGTTGGAATTTCAGGTACATTGCTAGGACAGAGGTCTTATCTAAAAGTAAAAAGTTAAAGTAATTGCGTTGACGCAGCACTACTGAACCTCCAAAAAGTCATACTACATAGGCTCGAAGTGAACTACGCAATTTCTAATGGAGCACCTAAATTTTCACTGAGCTTTAATATCCTTAACTATTTTTTTTATTTTGAGCCAAGAGTGTCGTGGAGGGGGGCTTAGCCCCCTTGTTAAGTTATGAGAGATTTTGGGGGGCTGAGACCCCTTCAGCGAACATTTGCTAGACTCGATAAGTTCAGAACTACGCATTTGCTAAAGGAGAAGAAGGGAAAGGTGCGCTTATATCAATAGAAGAACAATGCAGCAACCCTATACTTGCTATCACCTACTTTTAATACTTTCATATACACTGGTTGGACAAGCAGATTATTGCCATGCATGCACAAATGGACGTGCTTAATGGCGTGGTCCATATATTCTCTACAACACGTCCCCCCTTGTTACAATTCTACGATGACACCCCTGTTTTGAGTCTAAGATTATTCTTAAATTATTCTTAAATGCCAAAGGTGTATATTCGCCTGAAAGTCAATGGAATATATTCGGTGGTGCAGACGTTAATCTAAATCCAGTATTAAAATGACTCTTATACACAAGAACTCTAGTCTTGATGAAGTTTTATGTCGAGATTTATTCTTAACTATTCTTCAAATTCAATGGTTCCGAGTTTTATAAGCTTTGTAAAGTTATACACTTCCTAAAAACATTATTCTTACATAAAAAAAATGTATATTCAGCTCAAATCTCGACGATTAAAATATATTGTGTGAGGTACTGGGATACGATTTGAAGACAGAAAGTATAAGCTCTAAGTTCACCTCAGCAGAAAAGCTTCAAACTACAATACCAACAAAAAATTGTTGGTATATGGCTTACTAACCAAGCAACCCAAAGAACAACCAACACACTAGGCAAGTAAATGGTTTGCCAACATGCTAACAAAACAGTCAACTTATTGTACTAAGACGCTCACTACAAATGGAAATCCAAGGGAATTTAGTTGGCTTGATTAGGAAGGCTGCATTTGAGAATGAAGTTGAAGATCTGCCCGTTGTTTAGCCTCATTAATTGAGTTTTTCACAAATCGGATTATCAATAACGTTGAAACCGAATTAAATTTGAACTTTACAGCATTAAACCGCTGCTTTTGATTTGCATTTTACATAAACAATTCATACAAATTTATAGCAGGTAAACCTTGATGTTTACCATAATTATCCTTGGAAGGTTAATAACCTATCAAATACAGTCTGCTCCAGCAACAAGGCGAATAATTATGATAATGGAGAGTACGCTAATGCTTTTTAACCAGCGGTATTTGCGTTTGCGGGGACGTAGGAAGTAATCAAAAAGTGGGGGGAGGGGTGTGCCTCTTCAGGGGGCATCCTCATAAGCAAAAAACAAAACTCTGTAAGGGACTGCTACTTATTCATAGAGGATTGGTACCACAGAGAAATGACCCTTGTCCAAAAAATCATCTTACCCAATCTTGAGCTTATATTACAGTGTATGTAAACAGCTTTCTGCTATCAGAAAATCTCTTTTACCCAACAAATTTCTTTTCAATACCAACCTCTCTGTTAAAAATGACCTCTAAGCTGCTACTGGCACCTTACATACAAATATATAAAAAGTGAGGGAACACGTGTGCCCGTAGCCAATGGTTCATGGATTTGTCCATCCACTCCACCCACAACCTTCATCACGCAGTTTACAGTGCAGTTCACATTGACAGATAACAAATGGATAAGGAGAAACTATGGCGGCTTGAGTTGAGGTTTCATACTGAAAGTAAAGAATACGCAGATGATTATTGACTACAATTTTCAATCGTATATTGCTACAATCTGATTTCACAGCTGAAAATAACCTTTGCTGCGTGCAATTCACGTCTGAACACAGCAAACATAAGAGCTGCTAGCTCATTGGCTTAATAGAGACAATCGCGGCCCCAAGGAATTAAGCACGATTGGGATCTCGTCAGAACCCCCAAGGGGCCCCATCTGGACCTTAAAAGCAAGGGGACCCTTACCAGTTATCCTAGCCCAATGCAACTTTGGTTACGCCACTGTGCTAGCTATACCTCTCTTAATACAGCTTTATATATATATATATATATATATATATATATATATATATATATATATATATATATATATATATATATATATATATATATATATATATATATATATATATATATATATATATATATATCAAGCTTGGCAACATTGCCCAAGTGTGACCAATTAACACCTATTACCATTGTTTACTTGAAGAGTCCCAATGAGAAAATAAACTACTTTTGTCTACACAAGACTGGGTTTTGAGTCTTGATGTAAACAGATTCCAAAACACTTAAATGAAAAGACGATCTTGCTTGCCCAATGATCCGAAAATTATCGTCTGTATATGTTTTGGCGCATTCTAAATTTGCAATAGGGTGTTGTCCTATGGGCGACTCTCAATTAATTTTAGACTTGTTGTTTTTACATATACGAGGTGGCTGCTCTCTTGCGGCATAACTTTTCTTCCTGATGCTCGTGGGGACATGCTGTTCTATTCTGCCTGCTAGTCTCTGCGTAGTGCGTCCTACGTACCGAGCTTCTCATCAGCACGAAAATTCATAAACAACACAACTTTTTTGAGTGGTAAATACATATATACATACATATATATATATATACATATATATATATATATACATATATATATATATATATATATATATATATATATATATATATATATATATATATATATATATATATATATATATATATATATATATATATATATATATATATATATATATATATATATATATATATATATATATATATATATATATATATATATATATATTCATCTTCAGTTGTTATACTAAATTGTTAAATGGAACACACTAATAAACGTTGCAAAATCGTTACACCTTCTATTGATTTTGCAACGTTTATTAGTGTGTTCCATCTAACAATATATATATATATATATATATATATATATATATATATATATATATATATATATATATATATATATATATATATATATATATATATATATATATATATATATATATATATATATATATATATATATATATATATATATATATATATATATATATATATATATATATAAGGTGATGCTGATGAAAATGGCTGCAAGGGCAATGTTGTCAATGATGTCCAACTTCAAAACTTCAAAGCACGGTCTTACAAAGCCTATTTTCTCAAGTATTTTAAATTTAAAACGGATCGTACTGAAATACAAAACTGTCGGTTCCTCTCCTCTACTCAACTCTCAAAGCTGTAATCTCTCTAACAGCGTAAAACTTCAGAAAAATACAACTTTTCAACACGAGATTATTGCAAAATCTAGCTAATCATTCCAAATCCAGCTGATCATTCCGAAAAAAAAGTCTGCTTAATTTTTCGAATTTTCCCACGTTAAAGCAAATAAGTTGTTTTCAGGCCTTTGAAATCAGCTGCTCATCACCAAAACAGTTTGAAGTAACGGCGAACGGATGAGAGGCAATCATATCTAGATATGACATTAATTTTTAAGACTCATGATTTTTAATGGGCACCATCATCACCACCTCCAACACCATGACCACTGCTAGAAGGGATCGTAGACAAACTACGCACACCCAAAAAATCAATACATTTTTTAAAAAGCCATCCATCTTGTATGCATGAGTAAAACCCTGGCTCACACACTACTTGTATGATTGTGCGCAGTTTTTATTTGATATTTCTTGAGAACTTTTCCATTTTCACTCCTTTTCTCTCTTTACCCAAGTAAACTTTACAATCGGGAAACAGAACCACCCACCCTGTGCGCGCGAGTACGCTTTTTACTTGGCCCACTTACCAACCTTTGGGGCTGCCCTATCATCATCATTTTCTTCTTCTGCCTGGGATTGATATTGGGGTCAATTGGTCACTCAGCAATTGTTTAAGAGAGGTAACTAAGTCGGCTACACTCAGTCCAATCCGCAACCATCATCATCATCATCATCGTTGTCATCATCATCATCATCATCATCGTTGTCATCATCATCATCATCATCATCATCATCATCATCATCATCATCATCATCATCATCATCATCATCATTACTATCATTACTGATGATGACGTTCCATAGCTTTGATGAAGTTTATGTAAACAAGAATTGCTTCCTTGGCGGCTATCGAATGTGCAGGCTATCGATTGACCCTCGATTTCCCACTTATAAACTTTACTTTTCATGCACATACACACAAACAAATTGAATTGACGTTTTTTTATTTTTATTATTATTAACATATTCTTTACAGTTGGATTATTAACACTTTCACTTCTAGCTACAATGGCATCAACCAACAGTAACTAATTAAATCCAACTTCCATTACTAAAATACTCATGCGATAAAAATAAGAAGAAGATAGCAAAAAAACAAGATTTCATCTACATAATTTACAGTTGCAACTTTCCCCCTTCCAGCCTATTACTTTCTTTTTTAATGCTGCCATATTAGTACAAGCTTCTATATCATCGGTAAGTGGTGATGATATAAAGTAGGATGCTACCTCTGAATGTGATCGAATTTCCTCCATATGTTTGCATTTTTATTTAAGGTAACACCAATGGATTTTTTGTTCTCAGATTGTACTCAACTTGTTTCACGTTAAACAGGTCCCAAAGGTACGAGGCGTTTTAGTAGTTCAGAGTATTGAATACCTCTAACATTGGCTTCTGAAGATTCTTTTCGTGGATTGCTATTCCTGCCTCTTTCATTAGGGGCTAATTAAATAATAACTTATTATCCTTATGCAGTACCCGGAGCGCTCGTTTATGTGTTCTGTTTATCTCCTTATTGGCAGCTTTGAAATCAAACATCCAGATTAAAGGACAGTAGTTGAAATTTGCCAAAACTGTTGTTTTGCATAATGTTGGCCTGATTATTATCAAGATAGTTCCTTACTCTAGAAAATGCACTCACTTTTTTGTTAACTTTACCGCAAAGTTCTAGAAAGTGCTTGTCAAAGCTCAGTTTGGAATCTATTGTTACTCCTAATAGTCTGACTTGCTGACATTGTTTGATAGTCAATTTTTAAGTAAAGTTTCTGATAACTACTTGTCCCTATGAACATAAGCTGGAATTTTTTCAGGGTTTGCTACCATTCCATTTTCTGAAAACTATTTCAAGGTGGTACACAGGTCATCCTCCAATTTAACTATTACTTCTTCCAAGTTAATACAATCCCAACAATGCACGAGGCATCAAGACATTTGCGCCAAGATTCAATCAATCTAAGTAATGCATCTTGCGTACTATGACCTTTTCCAAAAGCAGTTAAGAGATTGGACCATTTGTTTTCAAGAAAGTGATTTATTTGTGATACTATCAGTCTTTCAAATATTTTGATATTGCTGGTAGGACACTTATTGGCCTATAATTTGACTTCTCAGTTTTGACTCCTTTCTTATAGCATGGGGAAATATCAGTGACTTTAAGCTCACTAGGAAAGCAGCAGTTATTTATTGCTGCATTGATAGAATCTGTTAAATATGGGGCAACGATGTTTGTGCTATCTTTTATAAGGGTACGTTTACACTACTAGACTTTTTTGGGTCAAGCGGTCCAAGTTCGTCTTTCACATTCCAGTGGTGTACATGAGAAAATCTAAACCTCTCCTCTTGTCGTAGTGAGGTTTTGATAGTACTGATGTTTGAGTGATTCTTGTACTTCTCTATTACGTTGGTGACCATTTCATCAAGATCAAGTCTATCATTGTTATCAGGAGCACTCAATCCTAATGATTCAGTGATATTCAAAAAGTACGTATTAAAAGACTATGCAATAATGGTGTCATGTGCAATAATATTTTCACCATCGATGAGAATTACTTTTTTCACTCATTGGATTTACATTGGAAAACAGTAGCTTTATCATTTACCAAAATTTTATATGATTTTCAATCAATTTTGGAGAGATGCTTTGGCAATAAGCTTTTTTTATTAGTAGATAACAGAATAGATAGAAAACCCATGGACTTTAGCGATAACCAAATAAAGGAGGTTGAATATCTGCTCGTTTGAACCCTACTTCTAAATGTACTCTATGACTTTGCACTCTAGCTAAGTGTGTCTATATTAATGAAGAAGAATATTAATCCAAGGCATCTGCTTCTATGAGCTATTCACTATTTTTTATTTTCATGCATTTGTGTAATTTTTAACTTGGATATGTACATAACTTTACTTATATTTCGAGGTTTCTTGTTTCGAGTTTCAGACTTTCCAGGGCAGTACGTACATCATTGTAGGCGTCAAATCTTGATTGGCTAATAAAGGAATCACCATCGAAGGATTCCTGCCAATAATATTGCGAGAATTGGTTCGAAAAGCATCGAGAAGGCTGTTTATTGGCAGGAATCCTTCGATGGTGATTCCTCTGTTAGCCAATCAAAATTTGACGCCTATGCTATGTACATCAGCTTTATATAGACTGTAAACTTTACCCTGTATAAAGAATCACAATGAAATGAAATGAAATGTCTTCGGGCAGATTCATAAACATTCGCTTCAAAAGGTGCAACAGGTTTTGGTATATCTCTAATTAAAAATTTGAGATTCCAAACTCAAACTAAAAACGGTCTAACATCTGCCATGTATATTAAATATTCCGTGTATATCTACTTCAACCTTCTCATCAAATGAGGAATTAATGTCATATAAAACACTTTCAAGCTCTCCGTTGATGAAAATAACTCGGACATAGTGCGGCATGTGCTCTAATGCATGTCGGGACAAATGAGAAATGGGTAGGAGATCAATCACGGGAGATCAAGCTTCATTGTCAACCTTGGAAGCAAATAATATGCTTTTGATTTTCAGACTAGTCCAACTACTTCAGGTCACATTTATCTGAGGACGAGATCTATAATAAGATTCACTAGGCCAAATAACACAGATGGTCAGTAAAAGCCTCTGCAAAGCGAAAGATTAACTTAGACTTGTCCGCTTGCGAAAACATCCCTTAATCTACAAAGGGGCAATTCCACATTCAAGTAAACTAAGTGCACGTCCGCTACCAGCTTTTGCATGGCTTTTCCTTGGCAACCACAAACCATTCAACAAAATTTTCTCGTTGTGTGTACTTGCAGTATAAAGGCAGCATACGCAAGGAGAACATCTTATTCAGTGGCTTGTAGTTGCTTTGGAAAAGCCGTGCAAAAGCTGGTAACGAATGTACACTTGGTTTACTTAAATGTGGAATCGCCCAAAGGTGTATTACATACACTATGCCCTCTAAGGTACAACTACTAGGTCTATGAACATTCTATTACATTAAGAATTAAAGTTCACACAATATGTTACTAAGGAATGCTCACTCACTCACTCACTCACTCCCTCAGTCACTCACTCACTCACTCACTCCCTCAGTCAGTCAGTCAGTCACTCACTCACTCACTCACTCACTCACTCACTCACTCACTCACTCACTCACTCACTCACTCTTTCTCTCAGCGCGAATGCACCTGATTTGTGCAAAATACACTGTAAACTTCACAACCGCTAAGGCCTTCTGACAAGTTTCATGAATGTCTGCGCATGGTCTTTGTAAACGTATCTTCAGAAAAGCAGGCAAAAGGAAACTCATATTCCTTTAAGCAACACACTCATATTTACTTCCAAACGTGTCGAAACGAAATGGCTACACTCCAGAGGTGACTGTAAAACTGAAATATTCCTTCCTGCAATATCCTGGTTGTCCAAATTACAAGCAAGGGGAAAATTGCAGCGGGAATATAGGCCAAAGTTATGAGGAAAAAATGTGTTCTTTCAAACGCTAGATTGGAAAAAATGAATCGAAAACTCACTACTGAATATGGTGTGTGGCAGAGTAACAGCATTAGCAAACAGATCGTTGTACACCGTATGCCTTTAATATTGCTATGAAATCTATCCTCGCTCATGTGGCTAAACCGTCGAGCTAGCGATGCAACCTCGTGGCGAATCTTGCGCAGGGTTAGCAAAAAACGGAAATGGGCAAAAACCATAAATAGGGCCATGGTGATTTTCAAACCTGTGACAATGATAAAGGCAACAATTCTCGTGGAACAATTTACAGTTAAAGATCCAAAAAGAGTAGAAATCAACCAGCTGCAAAGGATAAGTAGGAGTAACGAGCGTGGCTGTAGGAGTTTGTAGTGTGAAAATGGGTGGTATATTCCGACATAGCGATCAAGTGTAAGTATGAACAAGGCAGCCAAGGATTCCATGATCGTAATTAACGCCACCACCCTGTACCAAGCTTGAGAACCTGCAATGTCCAGCATGGCCAAAGTGAATGGTATTTGTGCAAGACCGACCATAGCTAAGTTTGCAAATGATATGTTCACTTTCAGAGCATTCTCAGCAGTTCTTGCCGCGCGGCTGAACAGAATGGCAAGAATTAAATGTAGATTACAAATGAGCGACAGAGGGGCCAGAACTGCATTGAAGTAACCAATTGCCAAATCTTCATCAGCCCGGAAGCGGTAGATATTTGGGCCCGGATGAGACAAAGCGCAAGGCATAACGCTTTGTTCAAAATCTGTCCTTCTAACAAGAATCTTTGCCAACTTAAGATGGACTTCGTGACAGAATGGGAAGTGATGCAACTGCTGAATCAAAATGCTCGAATCTTAAAATTGCTCTTCATATATCACAGCATCTTCAAGTATAGTACCAACTTTCCTGCCAGCGCATTGTACTGCATCACCTCCATGTAGAGTCGTATGCCAGCAACGACCCAAGTGTCAAATGTGCAAACAGAAAGGGCCCTTTTATTGCAACGTCCTTTTTACGAATAAAACACAAACGCACAAATACACAAACGCATACAAGTAAGGCCTTTCAATAGCAGCTATACATATAAATAGGTGAGATGAAAGAGAAGAAGTCAATAGCAATAGGACAATCAATTGCAAAACGGCAGGTGAAAAAACAGATTCTTAATAATACGTTAAATCAGACAGTGCTATGGCAAAACATTAGAAAACATGAAATTGTAATTAAAAATTTGCCAATGAATTAGATGCAGGTTTGCGCAGATTCGAGAAATGGGTAGCTAACGATGCAGTGAAACTACACGAAGAAACAAAGAGGCTCACGAAAACTGGGAATAGACGATCAATAAGAATAGAATAAGGACGGCATCACCTTAGGTATATTAAATCCTCGAATTACCCCCCTGGGGGGCCTATTTATTTTTGGGTTTTGCTTTTATGGAAACCTATTAAAGCGGACGGCCAATTCGAGGGGAGTGCTCAAAAATTATTTATGATGGTTAATCACACTCCAATTGACTTTAAGAACGAGGACAACGACGAAGAGATTCCACATGATTTTATTATATTTCAATATTCGAGACAACGAGGTATTATTCCATATTATATAAAACTATCACATAATCAAGACTCTTCCGGTGTGGTTATAAACGTTTCGACGAAGGAAAACAACTAGCACCCGATTAAAAATGATTCCAATAGAAATCTTTCTACCAATAACCTATTTGCTGGTACTTTGAACACAAACAATAGGGCATCTTAAAAGAAATACCATCTTTCGCTAATTAATAACTGTTTTTTCTCTTTTAACTCTATAAAGCACTAATACAGCCAAAGTCAAATGCTTACGTGGGGGCTTAATTGAAGGGGCTTGCTACCACTTTGTAGCTCTGGGATGGGGGTTTATTCGAGCTCTTTCTATGGGAGACCAATTCGCAGATTTACTTTATTAACTTTAACCAGCTTGGTAGCCCTGTTTGCAGTAGTGACCTATGGCTGCAATTTCCTCGCAAGGTTTCAAACACGTGCCAATCATGTACAGATTCTCTGTTATAATTTAATCCCAAATATGGGCTATTGTTCATAAAAATTCGTGCATGATCGACACCTTGCAAAGAAATCGTAGCTATATGGCACTAGCATAAACCAGCCTTTAGCATAGCCAGACTTATTACACTAATTGTGAACCACCATCTAATCGATAGTGAAAAAATCAGAAGCTAATAGACAGCGCTTTAATCGTTATCCAAAGCTGCCCTTCCTTCAGTACTGGATAACAAAGTCCATCATAATTTAACTAAATTTAACTTGGCAAAATAGATCTTAAATTTGGGGAATCTGACAGTTTATCCTCTATCTTTTATGTGCTCACTATAAAGTCCTTCGGCATATCTCTGATCATACCACGAAACACTTCCAAAATAAAATTTATATCCACAATAATCTAAGATGTGGCATACATCACATAATAAACCATATACCATATCATAAATGATAATACATCGCTTAAAAGGAAACTGCTATTATTTGATATATTATTATTTCTATTTTATATTATATTTATATTTTATATTATATATTTATACTATACTTATATCATATTTTATAAATTATTATGATTATTATTTTATTATATTATGGTAGTCAATTATTATATTATTTTATTAAAATATCATCTTTGGTGGTCATATTCAGACTTACTAAATGCTTATTTTGCTGAAGAAATTATTAAGGACTAAAAATCTCTGCAAAAATTAATACAGCTCTTGGCTATGATAATTAGCGGCATATTTGAGATAGACGTCGTTCTATGAAATAAATCATAAAGACCTAATCTAGGATAGAAAAGGCATCAAATCTATATGACCTGGGAAAAATCGAATCTAGCTATATTGATTTGAGAAGAATCGCAGCTGAAATGAAGCTTGCAACATTTCATATAGTGCATGGCAACATGGGATTAGCCACGTGGTCTATTGAATTAAATAGCTTAATACTTCGCAGTAACTAAGTCCTTAAACAGATTTTATACACAATTTTTATGGCGTAAACCCTCAGATAAGCCACCGCTGCTTAACTGCAAACGTTAACTTTAAGGTGGGGGTGAATCTGAAGACATAAGATGGCTATAATGTAATTATAATTAATCTAAATTGTCTGAAGCCTCTGCTTATTTACAAAACGTACTGCTGTCCACCTACAACAATTTACTTCATAGTAACTCTAAAGCAGGGGTGGGGAAACTTTTGAATGAAAGGGCCACATTCACAAATCATATGTTTTAAAGGGATGAAATTTCATTATATTTGCTTCATTTTCTTGGCAAATGCAAGCCCTTATACAGCTGAACGATAAACGTAGGTGTTTAACTCCAATTCATAGTTGGAAGTCTTTGCGTGTAACGAGTCTTTGCGGATTTATTAAATCTGATATGGGGAAAATAGTCTTTCTATAGACATTTTGTTGAAAAATGGGGGTTTGGGAGGCCTGCTCCCAAAAAATTGTTTCGAGGCAACGCCTTCCAAATCGTCGGAAAACGCCCATTTGCAGTATAGGATGTACTTATTTCATCATTGATCTTCACGCTGAAAAGGTGAAACTGATCCTTCAACCTGATTTCATCGAACTTTGAAGATATAGAACGAAAGGAAAAGACTAAAAGATTTCACGCTAGTACACCAAGAAGAAGACAGTCTGCCCCAAATGTGGACTACACGGAATGCACTCAGGGTGCAGAAGTAACAAATTCCATATGGGTCATCATCTACCCACTATCTTTGCAGTGGAAAAGCAAATCTAAAAATCGAAATTCCTGCAAGAACTCGTGCCAATTCTGAAAAGTTATTGGCAGGCCGCAAAAAATTACTTGGAAGGCCCCGCGGGCCGTAGTTTGCCCACCCCTGCTCTAACTAATATTTCATAAAATTCTCAGATTTCTTGACGGCTGCAAAACAACTTCAAATACTACACTAGGAGACATTTCTAGGGAAATGCCTAAAGGACATCCTCCTCTTGGATGATAGAGGAGACATTTCTAGGGAAATGCTTAAGGAACATCCTCCCTTTGGATGATAGCAAAGATTCTAATACTGCAGTTTCGCGCCATTGCTACTATTCTTCAGCTATTTCTCCTGCTATTTCTTCAGAGATAAAATATGGAAAAAAATTGCTTGATCGATGTGTTTATGAAATTTAAAGCTAATTTACCACTCATTATACGTTTTTTAGAAGAAAAAAACTTTCTGCCTTCAGCCTATGTGCTTCTTAACAATTTTGTCATATCCAGCCTTAAATGTTTCTTAACTACTTCTTAAATCCTTTCGACTTCCAATAACAATAACAACTTAGATTAGACAACTGCGAAGCAAGAAATAGGATGCCCAGCTTTAGTGAGGCATGGAATGGATGATTTTATGCTTTGCTTCTAGTTTAATCGAAAAGTTTCTTGTGAAAGCAGTTTTCCAGTTAATGTTTGCAACTCAGCCTGCCTATGTTTCTTAAATGTTTCTTACTTTTTGCCAATTTTCAGTCCCATGTTCCTTATAAAAAAACTTGAAACTATATTTTATACAAATTTAATAAAATTTCATGCATTTGAGAAAATCTATGCTAAGCTCAAAGTTCCATGCTTTAATTTTAACGTAAGCCCTCTAGGAGGGATTACAATGGATAGGATACACGATTGATACGATGCAAGATGTTCAACTGATACGTTGCACAGTACACGATAAATACGATATACGATACGCGATAAATACGACAATACTAGCGCTGCGTGGAAGAATCAAAATGCTGCCTCTTCAAAATCATGAAATGAGGATGACTAATACAATTATGGAGGGCAAGAAAAGAATACACGTTGTTTTTCATAAGAAAGTTTTCTCGCCTAGTACTGAAACTTTCTTAACTTTTTCACGATTCCCGTCTCAAAACTTTATTACCAAAGATTTTTGAGTTCCAATGTTTTGCGCATGCACACTAATAGACAGTGAAATAGCTCCATGTACCTCGAAATCTGAGTAAATAACAGAAGTTAAACTGTTTGAGGGTAGCCAACATCACATATATG
The DNA here is from genome assembly GCA_900291935.2 of Cassiopea xamachana. Lineage (NCBI taxonomy): Eukaryota > Metazoa > Cnidaria > Scyphozoa > Rhizostomeae > Cassiopeidae > Cassiopea > Cassiopea xamachana. The sequence continues at coordinate 12,223,278 of OLMO02000301.1, read as the reverse complement.
TCATTTTGTACACAGATAAATCGAATTTTAAATACATAAACGCTAAAAAGCTTTCTTAAGTCTCAGAAATCCAGTACTAAACTTTCTTAACTTTTTGAGCAGTTGAGTGCTACTGTCTTATAACCCATACTATTATTTAAAAAACGTGCATTCAAACAAAACTGTACAATAGGCCAATGCCAATGACAAAAACAGAAGATCAACTGCTACTGTAATGCTGCATTATGTAAAATACTCTTGAGTCCCGAATAAGCGTCCATAAGTGTAGGAGGCGGGGGGCAAGGGGGCTGCTGCTTCCCCAAGTTGGCCAGAAATACGTTTCTCTCGGGCAAATTCTCTGAAAGAACAATAGGAAATTCGGGCAATTTTTTCGCCTACTCTCCGGCTCTATGTGATATTTCGGGCAGAGAATTTACAGTCCCCCTAAATTTGACGTTCTCCTACGTCCATGTAAGCGCCCCCCCCACTTATTAATATTTAGTAAAACAAATCCGCCCAGTACATTCTTAGTACAGATGTACATAAATATTGATGATCAAGTTTGAGTTTGTGATTCTATCCAGTACTACGTACGTAACGTGAGAAATCGAGATTTTTGCACTCTTGTACAGTTAGAACGACTTATGAAGTCCATCCATCCATAATGTTTTGAGCAGCTGAGGACTACTTTCTTGCAAACCACTTTCTTAATAAAAAAAACGTGTACATGACTTGATAACGAATGTTCTAGAAGTAACACCATTTTCGAATCAACAAAACTGCTAACGAGCAAGTGCAAAAGATTGCGTACATTGACGCAATACTTTTAGCAGAAATCTCCATTAAGAGTCAGTTGGGTACAATCTGTTGCTGCATAAACTGTTAAGAGTGCAACTGCTGCAAGGAAAACTGCTGTTAGCTCAAAAACAACACATCATGGCCAGATTCATTTGAGTGTACATATACTTTTTTATAAGAAACATGTTTATAAGAAAATTAGGCTCAAATAACCAAAACCTTAAGAAAATCATAAGAAAATCACGAGGTTCAATTTCCAACACTTAGTGTTTTTATTTGAAAAAAATCGTTATTGCATTCAAAATGTTAAAGATGAAATTCAAATTCAACTATACAATATTAATAACGACAGTGTAAACCATTTTAGCTCGTATATTTCAGAAAAGTTAAGAAAAATTTAAGAAAACATCAGGCTCAATTTTGGGAAAAGTCAAGGAAATTGAGGCTCAGGCAAAATAACGGTTTTCTTAAAGAAAAACGTGTATTAAAGCAACTACCCCTTTTCTTGCATCAAAATTCAAGGCGCCGCCATGAACTAGAATGCTCAATCTACCTAGCACATGCATACAGCTTGCTGATAACGGCAAGTAATACGTGTTGTCGATTTGCCGTTATCCTTGAACTAGAAAAACTAAAAAGCAAGATCCTTCGTTAAGTTCTGAGCAATAAATTGTACGTCAAAGATTAGTAGAACACTGCCAGCAATCCATAGCTTAACTTATATCACTTCATTGACGTATAGCTATAAGTCTACTCGCCAAATTTGTCATCTTTGCAAGCGCAGTAAGGAAAGGTATTGCAAAATGATCTAAATAGTCTGTTGGTACTATAGAAATTTACCACAGCACGAAAAAGCGGCAACATCCTTTTCACATACTGAAAGATTTTCTTTTCGGACGAAAAAAGCTTTCAGTATGTGAAAAGAATGTTGCCGCTTTTTCGTGCTGTGGTAAAATGATCTAAATACTACACATAAACGGATTTTTTTATAAGAAAAATGTCTGAAAGAAACATGAGGTAGAAATCAGGCAAGAAACATTTAAGAAACATAGGCAGGCTGAAATTCAAATGATAACTTTGGTTTTCTTTGGTTCTGCTAGTTAGATCACAAGTTTACTAGTAAAACCAGTATTATCATTTGTATTAAAAAATGATAATACTGTTTTTACTAGTAAACTTGTGATCTAACTAACAGAAAACTAGATTGAACATCCATTACATGCCTCACAAAATCTGAGCATTCTTTTTTTTAAATCACAATTGTCTAAACTAGGTTGTTATTGTCATTGGAAATCTTTAAATCTAAGAAACACTTGAGAAATATTTAAGGCTGGATTTGACGAAATATTAAGAAACATCCAGGCTGAAGTCAGAGAGTTTGTTTCTCATAAAAAAACGTGTAATTCAACACTCTGAAGACACTAAAGTGCCTTTCTGCTATTCATTCTTTACAATGATTCTTAATGATGCTGGAGGCTCCTTAATAGCCTAAATATCGTGGTTGAAACAGTGAAAACTCGCACTAAACTCAATCCGCACAACAAAAACAAGCTGATCGGCTTTAAACTGAAAGTAAATTAGAAGTCACTTCAATAAACAGTGCTGATTGTGAAGAAAATAAGAACGTTATTCCATAGCAAAAGTTATCTAATATAAATTAAATTTATCACTGAACAAGAAACCTCTCTTCATTGTCAAAACGGCTATCCTGCCAGTGCCTATCCTACCAGTGACCCAGTACAGCTCTCCACCCCTCCCCCATCACAACAGCACGCCAACTCATACAGTATATCACATCAATAAAGGTAGAGTTGCAAAATTACAACTAAATACAATTGACCTGTACCACAACTTCTTACAAGTTCCTATTTCAAAGAAACCAACCAAGCATTTTACTGAGTGTGAATCAGGACCAAGCTATGAATAAGGTTTAAAATCTGAATTCGGATTAAAATCTGAATCTGGATTTAGATCTGAATCCGGATTAAGATCTTAACTAGGATTCAGATCTAGCTCAGGGCTAAGAATGCATGTCTTTTACCTCATAAGAAAGTAGTTTAACGCAGTATTGAAACTGTCTTAGCTTCTACATAATTTCAGTATCAAACCTTTCTCAAGACTACTTAGCAAAGGCTTTGTGAGTTTCTGTGTTATGCGTATGACCCACCTTATTCGACAACAGAAAATAAGCTGTTGGTGGTAATAGAGCACAAAATTAATAACATTCTGTTAAAAAAACAATTGAAAATTGTATAAACCTATCGATTTTCTTAGATCTTATGAATCCCGGTATTGAAATGTCTTTGCTTTTTGCGCAGTCAAACGCTACTTGCATATAAACCACTTTCTTGTCAATAAAACAAAGTGTATTGTTTTAAGCCAGGGGTCTCAAACTCGCGACTGATGAGGCACTTGCGGCCTACAGAATACACGTTTTTTGAAAGAAACTAGTACTAGTACGAGAAACGAGAAACGAGTAATAGGTCGATAAATAATTAAGTAACTCCAGTAGTTTGTTCAAGAAAAATTAAAAAACAGCACGATATCAATTTCTCTAAAACAGAGTACATTGGCTTATTTCCACACGTTAATATGTATGATTTCCGTTGGGAAAAGACTTTAACTTGTTATTTTGATCTACCTGGAGATTTTTCGTGATTTTGTGCAGTTATACCTACCCAGAAGTGCTCGGCTTTCAAACAATAAGGTGAGTTTCTGTCTCGAAAATAAGAAACTAATTAAGACACTTTTAGTACTATGTGCCGATCCAAGTTTCTTATAAAAAAACGTGCAATATTTTGCGGTCCCAACATAAATAGAAGGTATAATTTAAGCGTGTCCCGCAGGTGGAATGGATCCCTGAAGAGTTTCTCAGCTAGCTCCTGCCCTTTTCTCTCGTTGGAGCAAAGCTAAAAGAAATCAAAAAAACTGACAATAAGGATATTTGATGTTACTCTATTTACATAGGCCTTTCTGCGGCCCGGCAAAACTCGACCCCAGGTAAATTGAGTTTGAGGCCCTTGTATCAAACTGTCATTGATTTATGACTTGATAGGGGGGAAGACAGCAGGGGCGTGCCCAAGTAGGGGGAGTGGTTGCGCCACAGCCCCTCCAATTTCTGATGAAGCTGTTGGTAATTATTTGGCTTGGCGGTAATTCTTAGGCTTGTCGGTAAAAGTTGGCGTTGTGATCATGGCTTGTCAGGAATTCTGGAAGATTTAGTAGCGGTCGGAAAATTTTTCTGTTATACGCCCCACTAAAAATTCCTTCGGTACACCACTGGAAGACAGATTAGGATATTAAATCATTGCCTACTATCTCCCCACAAAATAAGGAAGCTTTCATTAAATACGGACCGTTACCTCCCCACAAAATAAGGAAGCTTTCATTAAATACGGACTGTTACCTCCCCACAAAATAAGGAAGTTTTCATTAAATACGGACTGTTACCTCCCCACAAAATAAGGAAGCTTTCATTAAATACGGACCGTTACCTCCCCACAAAATAAGGAAGCTTCATTAAATACGGACCGTTACTTCCCTACAAAATAAGGAAGCTTCATTAAATACGGACCGTTACTTCCCTACAAAATAAGGAAGCTTCATTAAATACGGACCGTTACTTCCCCACAAAATAAGGAAGCTTCATTAAATACGGACCGTTACTTCCCCACAAAATAAGGAAGCTTTCATTAAATACGGACCGTTATATATCAACAGATCAACATACATGATTAGCTAATCAAGGACTAGTATATAGGCATTAAAGTAGAAAAGCAGATATATCATAATTTGGCTTTCCATAGTTCAAGTACGCATATTAAGGATGTTTTCTCAGATATTTCAATATTCATTCTCAAATGCTCTCATTACGACTAAATTTGCGATGACTTTCAATCTCACTAAATTGCATTGAGCAATATGGCATAGTTCGCTTGTGAATCCTAACATTAAAAGGCGCGACGACAACACTATTGATTTACGTATGCCCGTGGGCTGAACAAAGGTAGACGTACGATCCGCCGAAAGTAGAGCAAACCAGCTGTAACTCAGCAGTGCCACATGCTATATCAAAAATACAAATCGAGTCAGCACTACCACTCTTCAGAAGCGCTGTGTGAGGGCAGTAAACTGTTATTCAGTCTGGGAGAGTTTTCAAGTTAGACGGGAAAGCATTTGAAATATCGTGCTTGCGGGTTATAGAAGAATCAAGAGACATCGTTCCCAAGTAAGTCATTCAACTGCAGTTACTAAAACCCGCATATAAAATTGTGATTTTTCGAGATTTTTGTTCTTCATCTCTGTGAAATCAGAGGCAATCTTACGCCGTAGAGCAGGAATGCGACACGCTCAGAACGTACAATTTGGAGACTTCTGCGGCAGGTCTTGACGACCTAAGTTAGCTATTCCATAGATAAGCATATTGTGTACAGCTCTTTAAGAAGTTCTATGTAATAGTCTGTAAGGTAGAGATTCCTCACGGTGCAGGAGCTTGATCTTTGCAAAAATCTAACAGTAGAAACTGACAAGATGTAACCTACGTGAAATTAACTGATGTTGTACCTTCCACAAGTCAAAATAGAGTCAGCTAGAAAATCATTTATGCTACAACGAAATCCCATTTGATATTTGAAAATTAGACTCGATACTTCTTTTCAATGGTCACATATTGAACAGCTAAGCCATAAACTGCGAAGATTTTAAAAAGGATTTTTATGTTTTATCTTGCAAATAGGCAATTCTTTTGCGTGATGTAAATGTTAAAATACTTTTGCAACAGGTTCCTTATCGATAAGGTGCCTTCAGCACTAAAAAGTTTTCCTATATAGCACTGTTATTGTCATTATTATTTATTACGAGAAACAAACCAGATAAAATTTGATGGTAGAGTATGAATGTTGTGACAAATAAATATATATGTAGTTATATTTCAAAAAGCAATTACCTTTTTACTAGCTGATAAGGTTTTTTGAAAGAATGAACACGAAAAACTTTATAAGCAAACTGGACATTAAGTACACGCTTCTTTTTATAACAATAAAGTTTATAAACTATATATTTAACTTTAAATATAAGAATATTTTCAAGCTTCATCAAGACATTAGAATTTTTGGTATCCTAGTTGTAATACTGCTTTCAGATGTACTTTTGCGTTATCGATACAGAATATAAACTTTTGCTTAGTTTTATGATGTAGTAAAACATCAACAAAGATTGGAATGTATTCCTTAAATGTTTAGGCGAAGGAAAATTCAAGAATACTGAGGCTTATTATGAGTTAGCTATTATTATAAAGAAAAAAGTGTAACTGATTTTCCTTTGGTGATACATTTATGTGCCTATGAAGATCAGATTCTAACATGCCTCTACACAAATTCTTTGAACATTTGTTCTAAAAACACGCAATTCTATTAAATATTTATCGCTGAAAGACAACGGCAAATAGAAAATATACAGAGGATACCGAGATACAGTGAAATTATGAAGGTTGTTTGTTGTATGAACAGCGCCGATGGAACTTTCTATAGATTACAATTAAGTACACTTACTATATAGATCTAAAAATTGATACTGAAGCAATGAAATTTATAGCACAAAAAGGGCTTTCATATCAAAATATTGAACATGGGAATATCCACCTCAAAAGGCAGTTTCTTGAAAGGCTAAACTATGTTGGAAAATCTTCACAAGCGGAATCAACCTATATAATCTTATGAAATCTCTACCTTCCTTCTATAATAATTTCACCTACACATCATCACTGGCTGTTTGCTCTCCAATAACAAGAGGGAATTTCTCATTTCAATTAATTATCAAACCTAATACAATGCGAGTAACAGGTTTGTGGGGCGTTGGTTGGCAGTTCGATTAGTCGATTGGTCACACTTACTGAGAACAATGGCGGGTGGGCATTAAGGGGGTGAGGGGGGGCGATGGCCTCCTAATAATTTCCGACTTGTAAAAATATGGCGAAGATTCATTAGTAGTGCTATATGCTTGGGCTTTCATGAGGATCATGCCCCCCAAATGTCAAAGTTTCCCCCACTGACTGAGAAATCCAGAATAGACGAAATGTTGGGAAAATAGGGATTTGGAAATTTTCTGAAAATCCAATAAACAGGCGGTTGGAATGTGGATACCTTAGATGAATTTTTTTGAAAAATCAATTCGAGAAAATAATTGGAGGTAACAGCCAACACTAAGTAAGGGATCTTCATTGAGCTTGATGAGAGCCTAAGGTGCCAGATCCACTTGTACCAGATCTTGGGGTACCAGATTCTGGGAGATCAAATCCTGGGGTACCAGAGCATGGGATACAAGATCCAGAGCTAATAAAATCTAAGACAGCCAGCCGAATTTTATGACAAGCTCAGAATCAAATTGACGTAAATAATTCACCAATATTAGTAGGCATAAAACACAAATAACTTTCTGGCACAGAAAATAGTCCAGAAGTGGTGGGGAGGGACAAATTGTACAACAATGCTTCTAAAGATTAACAAAAGAGTAAGGAAAGAACGTTTGCATAGATGACAATTTGACAAACACAAAAACCAGGCAAAGAAATAAATTCTACCGTGCCGCCGCGATAATGTTTCAAGGCAAGCAGCCAGTGACAAGACACTCGAAATGAGGGACACAAACAGATGACAAATGGTTAGGTGGCGCGGTTTAACAAAAGACACAAAATCCCGAAAGCAAATGTCCAACTAATATCAAACAAGCAAGATAAAGATCAAACCTACGGATAGGATTGGGGCAGCAATTTAATTAACTAGGAGCATAGAGTTGAAGAAATCAAAAAGTAAGCAGTTCATCATTTGTTCACTAGACCTTGCAAAATTCTGCCACAATATTCAGAATATAAAAGAAAGCAGAGCTGAAAGACATAATCTAAGAAACGGTACATATGGGCAACAAACAAGAGTAAAGGAAAAATACAACCACAAGTAAAAACATGAGCTTTTGCTTTTTGAAAGTGATGAGATTTTTCACAAGGGCATTTTGCAAATCCACAAGTCAATATTTACCTCGCTATATATGATGTCTTCCCTCTTCAAGCTAAATATTCACCAGGAAAATTTGAGAAAATCGACGCAAATTTTATAATTTTATCATGTGCTTGCATGAGGACTGGCCTCTCCTTCAATAACCAAACATCATAAACACCAGAGCTTTATTTACTTTATCTCAAACATAATTAATCTAGGACAAAACTCTCATTCGACAACCATTCAACTAAATTCAGTGGAATTGTCGCAGCAACAAAGTAGTTATTGATACATGCATGCTCATATATACAGATACAAATATGTATGTGTATATATATACACACACACACACACACACACACACATATATATATACACACACATACATATATATATATATATATATATATATATATATATATATATATATATATATATATATATATATATATATATAAATATATATATATATACATATATATATATATATATACATATATATGTATAAATTTATACATATATATGTATAAATTTATACATATATATGTATAAATTTATACATATATCTATAAATATAGATATATACATATATGTATTATCAAGCACTACAACGACAAGGAAACCTTTTATTCACGAAGCACGATATCTGTTTGTGAATTTTCAGTTTCAACATCACAGCAGAAATTAGGAACTGACTTCAGGGAAATGATATCATAAAGTAATGTATATTTCCTAATAACTAAGGCAAATAAACGGAATGCAGGCATCGTTGTAAACGCACTTGGTTTGGCGTGGGTGCAGCAGATGGGATCGGTGCGGTATAGCTTGAAATAATTGTGAATATTTTACAGGTCAAGCATCTGCTGCCAACGAACAAAGCAGCACTTGCATTCACTTCACACATCTTTCTCATTAATGCAGGCACTTCTCCATCACAAGGTGTCGGTAATTCAGCAAACCAGTGTGAAACTCTGCCCACATAATAACATGTGTATATCGGAAACTGAGATTGCAATTAGACGTTTAAAACATGTGTGTTTTTGACTGTGTTTCATATGTAAATGGGGGATCCCTTGAAAACCAGTAAGACAAGTGCAGTACCTGATGGGAAGGTATAGTCATACTGTGGGATAATGCCAATCCATACTGATAAGGAGATTATTTCAAATAGACCTGATATTGTGATCAAAGAAAGAGCACAATTATAAATTCATTGACATGCTTGTCGCATCTTAGCGTAATGCAGTAAATGAAAGTACTTAGACAATGCCATAGAAGTTACCAAAATATGGGGTATGAAAATGACTATTGCTTCTGTCATTGGGGGAGCCCTAGGCAATATCAGATAACGGATGATAGATCACTTATCAAATATTCCTGGAAGAGTGCGTATCAAAGAGATCTAGAAGATTGTATTACTGGGAACATCACCTACCCTGGGATAACTCCATCTATACACGTCTTTATAAGGAACCACTATATTTATTTTTCTCCATTTTATCTCCGTTTCCCCCAGTTCCTTGGGGCTTGAAGGGTGCCTCTGAGAGGGCTTTAGTTCTGGCATGAGCATTTAGGACCGGATGCTCTTCCTGACGTCACCAATGGCCTGCGTTGGGCCTCGAACCCAGCGCCATGTTGGTCTGAGTCGAGTGCATTACCGCTAGGCCACGGCTGCTTATAAGGAGCCACTATATAAGAGGCATAAATGTAGATGGTCAAAGTATTTACAGAACCTATCCTACTAAAGAAAACACCCCTAAGGAACTTTACAATTTGATAAATTTTTATACCTGCAAAAATGATGAGTGAGGAAACCGGTTCAGTGTAATTGCAGCCAAAACTCGCACAGATGCACTTACAAAACTTCTTTCCTACCATCCTTGTGTTTTTGGTCCTAAGTTTTTCCCAAATTAAAGCAAAATTCAGAAGTTCGCTGTTTTTATTGCGTCTGCACCACTTTAATGGCACTAAATGTTCAAGGGAAATTAAGAAATTATCAAGGAACAATTTGATCATTAGAGGTCCAAGAATAAGGAACTTTTAGAACTAGACCTCGAGCTAGTTTCCTTATATGAAAAGCGTTATATGCTGACTATTCACAGTACTCTTAAACCTTTGGAACATAGTTTAGTCTAGGCCTTTATCATAAAAGACAAAACAAACAATTTATCTTACAAAATGATAATGACTGCCATTTATCATGGTTAGACGTAAACACCCGTGTTGTCTTTTGGTTGTTCGACGGAATTTTTTTCCTGTAAACTAATTGTCTTACCAGCACATCACAGCTTCTGCATCAGAAACAGAATAACTTGGCAATGATAGACGCAGGCTTTTGGCGCCAGAATTACGTAGGACTTGCGCGGCTACTTGTGGCTTTTGGGTGAGATTACTACGATACGTGCATTCACCATCGTTGATGAGGACATGCATTCACCACCGTTAATCAGAACACTGACGAACGGAGAGTAACTGCAACATTTCCAGTCAATTTTCCATTTTTTTAATTCAAAAAAAGAGCGGGACCTCATAGAGATAGATCTCTCGTTTCATGTGCGGAAGGTTTACGGTTCGAGTCCCAATGGCGGCCTTAGCTGAATACTCGCTCACGATCCACCCAGCAGTTAATATTCTGCATGAGTAACAAGCCTTGGACTAACCCTGATCATCATACTTACTGAACTATAAAGATAAATGTTATTTCACTTTGTAGTTTGGTTTTTTTCATTTTAATGACTAAATGTAACCTTGTCAGGCAGATGCAAATTACCTGTATTCAGAGGGAATTGTATTTGTAAATTTTAGTCGGAATATATACATGAGAAGTTCCAAAAAAATATAATAAAGATTTTATTTAAAGTTGGATGCAGAGTAGTATAGTTAATTGATATACAAAAAAATGAAATAACAATAAGAAAAAGAATATATATGTATGTCTAAATATGCAATTTAGCTCTTAAAGGCAAACAAGGCTTGGTCGGTTCATGTCTTGTTTCTACGACAAAATAACTTTTTTCTTATTATTAATAATAATAATAACAACATAATAAAGATTATATTTAAAGTTGGATGCAGAGTAGTATAGTTAATCCTAAGAATAGTGTAACTCATTCATACCTACTATTTACAAAAACACAATATATAATAACAATAACTAATTACATATGTTACAATTACAGCTAGCACCATTCCATAATTTAGTCAGTAATTTAGTAATTTACATGTACATATCAGTAACTTACAGACGGTCGCCCATTCGGCGTAGCTGATTTCCAATAGGCCTAATATTTACAAAACAAAAAAGCTAAAACTACAAAAAGAGAAGAAAAGATCATATATCTTAAAAGTTTAACTATTAAAGTTCTAAACTGGCCTATGTACAATGACTAATAGCAAGTCAAATAAGTTTTGAAAGACTCCATTCTCAAGTAACTATCTACAAACATAATTTGAATGATGCCAGGTATGTTGCACATTTGTCATCAGCTGGGAGACTATTAAATGATCTTCTGAAAGAATATCCTTTTTGCCCATTGTTAGTTTATTTTCAATGGCAACTTTAAATTATTCTCTGTATTTCTTAGGAGTCTACAAGAACGTTGAAAGTTTAACAGTATAGCAGAGAAAGTGGCTATGTTTCTAATGTTTTGCTTCCAGTAAACTCCAAAGTTGAAATATAGAGGCTAATTGCTTCTACTTTCTTCTAAATGACTTTGGAATAAAGCCAACAACTCCAGGACTTTGGTAACTGCCGAAAGATAACTATAAGTAGGGCACATGATTTGATCTACTATTTAACTTTTTCGTTTATAAATAGAAAGCTTGAAGATTTCACAACAACTTTTGTTTAAACAATCACTACTGTGAAGAATTTTGCTTAAACAGACGTCATGTAATGGTCAGCCTGCCGAGTTTTATCGATTGCCAGGACCGAAGGTAATTCCATAAGAAATAAGAACAGGATAAGCAAGCCAAAAGAAATGATCTCAGCAAGAATTTTCAACAACAAAAAGTAAATGTACCCAAAATTGATGAGCAAAATATTACAAAAGGAGGCAGGACTATGAAAAGTGCTTTGATTCATACTGGTATGTGATTACTACAATCGCGTTTGTTGCGCAGGTGGAAGCTAATTTTAGGCTTGCTTTTTCCTGAATGAACTATTAGCTATGATTCGAGTATGCATATTAGGAGGAACAAAAAAGAATGACCTTTATGCCTCCTTACAAAACTCATTTTTTCACTGATTCTTGCAAGTACCAAGTAAATTGGCATTGCAAATTTGCGATACCCTGATTCGTTTCCGCCTGATATGAGGAGTCATGCTTGGGTGGTCAATCATCCATTTTCTTTCTCTACTTACTGCCAAGCCCCGAGTGCACACATGGTATTATAGAATCCTTCACGAGCGGAGCTCAAACTCACAAAACCACTAGTTGTAGCTCATATTCGTAACAACATTTGCAGAATAAACCTCTCAAGGTAATAGTTCTCAAACGGGGTCCACAGGCTAATTTAACAATTTGGGGGTCCACAGTGATATGTTGGTGGTCCATGAAGCAATTACACTTCAGAAGAGAATTTATTACTAAAATTGAATATCCGTTAAGTTTACATGATTTTTAAGTATGTGGAAATTATATATATATATATATATATATATATATATATATATATATATATATATATATATATATATA